>PISX010000017.1:80497-552997 GCA_004024625.1 Mellivora capensis | reverse complement strand
TCTTCTAACTCCTGATCAGGTGTCCTTAACCACGATCCCATTTGGCCTTTATAAATGAAAGTTTACTGAGAACCTTCCCTATATATACATATATATGTTCCTATTTCAGAGGCAATGGTTTCTACAGATATCTGACTTCTGGTCATAGAACTGCCCTCCTAATTCTACTCTTTTGATCATTTTCTGGATGGAGAGAAGTTTTGCTTAAATCCAGACCTACTTGTCTAAGAACAGATTTTCAAAAGGAACAAAACATAAGGCTATGCCAACAGAGGCTGGCTCGAAATTAACTTTCACACTGATATAAAGGAAGTTAATTAGTTCAGTCTAGCCAATATCTGATTTTATTAAATGTTAAAAATTAAATGAATGTTTTAAAATAAATAAAAGAAAATATTTCCTGTCTACCCTGGCACCCCAATTTTTTTCCCTCTGGATGATGTGCTAATTGGATGCTTTCCAAAAGAAGGGATAGAACATCCAATTCCTGAGAGTCCAGAAACGTAGTTTCCACATAATAGATATAAATAATGAACACAGAGCTGCATTAATTTTAATTCATGTTAAATATGGTTTCTGGGTTGAGTTTATTTGTAACACATTTCTTCTCTGTGCGATTTTACTCCTCCCCACCATGTCACTATTTAGCTTGAAATTTCACAATATGGAAAAAAAAAAAAACCCAAACCCAATCCTAATTATCTCCTGCAGGATCATAAAAATAACATTAATAAAATGTGGTAAATATCAGTGGTGATCATTACCAGGCCCGCATCACCAGAAAATGAAATGCAGCACCCCAAAACAAGAAGGATTAAAGGAAGCCCGCCACCATTAAACATACACATTTTAGCATATTTGCTCTGTAAGCAGATTTAATGGTAATAACAAAGTTGCCTTTAATTTGAACTGGACAAAAATTTAAAATGTGCATGGATATGTGTAGAATCTCTCACACCTGTACACTGCTTTATATTTTTCAAAGCAGTGTTACATCCACTATTTCATTTCTGTATCCCTATCACCCTCACTCAAAGGCAGATATAACGGGATTCATTCCACCTGACAACTAAGGTCCAGAGAGAGGACAAAGACATGACCTTCCCAGATTCACCTAGGGAGTCCACACACTGGGGTGGGTACCCAAGCCCCCTGGCAGCCAGATCTGTCACCCTCCCTTGAAAATAACCTTACTTCAGGATAACCCACAGGGGCATAGTGACAAGAAGGATTCCTCACTCATTGTATGGAAATATAAAGAACAAAACACAATTAGTAAGAATAAGAGATAAATAAGGTGTCTTACCAGGGACTGAAGAAAAGAAACAAAGCAGCCGTTATCCAGCAGTTAATGATGTGAGAAATCAGCAATATTCACTGCCCAGCTTTGTTCTACAACAAAGGTTACAATACATTCATACAGGTACAATGGCTAGAAAAAGCACAGTAGGTGAGGTCAGATGTGGAGAACGTGACTGACCAGTGTGTGACTCTATTGCTATATACTTGATTAGTATAAATGAGATCCTCGGTATCAGGAGGCCAGAGTAAAAAGTAAACTTTGGTTCCTGTTATAAAATGCCTGATATGTAAAATTTTAATACACTTAAGGAAATTCAAGTACATTATCAACTATTGACAGGTACTTATGTCTGTAAGAGGATAAGCCAAAGACATTAGCCTAAATAAATAAATAGATATAACAGCATGTATGCTGGGCTCTAATGAATTAATTCCCTAATTGGTCTTGCCTGAACCCCACAGCAGTCTCCATTAGGTCTTCATCTACAATCCATATGTCAATAACAGGATGCTTCTATATCTAAGTCTATGGGCCAGCCATTTAGATGGCCTTGAGCATCTCTTAAGAAATAAGAATAAAGAGCAGGCAAGTTGCAGTTCAGAGAAAATAAGAGCTGCATTGCTGCACAAGGAGTAGCATATGAAAACGTAGGCCCAGGGCCTGGTCCAGTGCTTTGATCAATAAACATTGGTTTGAGTGAATGGACTTTTCTCTGGGGGGTTAAACGATGCACAATGGAAGAACAGAAGGCCCTTACAAAAACTCTGGAGTTAGTCACTTAGCTACTTCTCTAGGACAAGAAGTAGTTTATCATTGGGGTTTAAAGAACTGGTTGAGGTCATTTGCTAGACCTCCGTCCCTTTAGGCAGCCTGTGTGCTTGGGGCTGTGCCTGCCGACGTATGTTCCTAACGTTGACCTTTGACAATTCTGATCCTGAAGATCATGAAATCCAGGGGGGCTCAGACTTAAGTGTGCTCCAGAACCATCTAGAACTGATAAAACACCAACTTCTGAGGCCTATCTCCAGAGTTTGATGCAGTAGGTCTGGGGTGAGGCCTGAGAATTTTCGTTCTGGTAAGATCCTGGATGAAGCTGATGTTGCCAGTTGGGGGACTTCACCTCGAAAGTTCAGCACCCACATTTTAGAGGAGCAGAACCCCAGGCCCAGAGAAGGGAAATGATTACTCTCAGGGTCAGTCTTCAATGGCTCTCTTCCTACTGCCTGAGGGAGTATGAATTGAGTATGAATCCTTTTAGTTAGGAATTGAATTGTACCCCCAGTACCTTGGAAAGTGAACTTATTTGGAAACAGGGTCATTGTAGATGTAACTGGTTAAGATGAGGTCATTAGAGTGGTCCCTAATCTAAAGTGACTGGTGTCCCTATAAAAAAAAAAAATGAGGGGTGCCTGGGTGGTTCAGTTAGTTAAGCGTCCAACTCTTGACATCAGCTCAGATCTTGATCTCAATGTCCTGAGTTCAAGCCCCACATTGGGCTCCAAGCTAGGTGTAGAGTTCTCTCAAAACAAAACAAACAAACAAAAAAAACCAAATTGGAAACAGACATACACACAGGGAGAATGCTGTGTAAACATGAAGGCAGAGACAAGGGTGATGCATCCATCTATCTAGAAGCCCCAGAATGCCAAAGATGGTCGATTGGCAAACCACCAGAAGCCAGGGGAAAGGCATGGAACACGTTCTCCCTCATAGTCTACAGAGGAACTCTCCCTGTTGATACCTTGATACCTACTTTTCTTCCCCCAGAACCTTGAGAGAATAAATCTCCGTCGTTTTATCCATGCAGGTTGGGGTATTCTGTGAGGGCAGGACTGACCAACAAATACCCCTCTACAGAAGACCATTAGAGTAAAGATCCATGCCTGCCTGAGAGGATATTATAAAGCAGTCCAGCTCTGTGTCTCTCTAACTTCTGAGGTGAATTCTCCACACCCCTCTACTGAGAACCAGGGGCTTTTGTGTCCTTCAAAGTCTGTGCCCTGGACTTGGCTCTACCGGGGGTGTGTACACAGCGATAAGCCCTCATTAGAGCAGGGTGCAAAAGGTCTCAGGGACCTTTCAAGGGGTTCACATCCTAAGCGGGTACTTCTACTTGTGGGGCTTTCGACTAAAGAAACCAAAATCCATGTAGGGGGAGTACATGTACCTGCGGATTGAGTAATAGGAAAACAAAATGAAACAAAACCTTACTGTAAGGATATTATATAGTCATTAAAGTACTTTTCATTAGGAGTATATAATTATATGGAAAATGTGCATGCTATAAAATCAAGAGAAAAGCAGAATATAAAATACCCTATATTAAAAAAGTGGAAGGGAATACATCAAAATATTAAGAGTCTTTAATTTGGGGGGCTGGCAAGACTACTGGGAAGATTTTTCTTCTCTCTGCTTTTTCTTTAAAAAGCATCCATTATTGCCATATCTTGGGGGTGGGGTATCACTTGCTAAGATTCACGACTTGCCTTTGTTCACCTTGGCTCCACTGTTCCTTGCCATCTTCATACGGTGCTACCAAAACTCTGCCAAAGACTTGACAAGTTTGCCCCCACACGGAGGCAAGGCCTTTTCCAGGTTGGAAAGTACGTTGATCTCCTAAAATCTGATTAAAATCACTTTCTGCCCCCATTACAGAAAACTCCAGTTAGAAAGACTATTCACTTTTGCACAGAAGCTTTTCTCTCATTTCTGTTCCTGGTGCCTGAAGTGGGTTTCTGCCTTCCAACCTTTCCAAATGTTCCTTCCATGAAGAACAAAACCCACATTTATCATCCTTTGTCTTTTTAGCTACTTTCTGTCTTTTTTTTTTTTTTTTAAGATTTTATTTATTTGTCAGAGAGAGAGAGCACAGGCAGACAGAGTGGCAGGCAGAGGCAGAGGGAGAAGCAGGCTCCCTGCTGAGCAAGGACCCCGATGTGGGACTTGATCCCAGGACGCTGGGATCATGACCTGAGCTGAAGGCAGCCGCTTAACCAACTGAGCCACCCAGGCGTCCCTGCTTTCTGTCTTCTAACAAGATTTTTTCCTCCTTAAAATTTTTTCTTTTTCTTTCTTTCTTTCTTTTTTTTTTTTTTACAACACCAGTCCCTAAAATTCTTCCTTTTCTATATTGCCCCAAATTCACTAGCTGGAGATTGACTTGAGTTCAAAACATGTCCTCTTTTAACTAGGATGATCCCTAAGGAATTTGCAGTGATCAGACATTCACACCTTAGTACGGATTAGCTCCAGGGCTCTGTCTTCCTCCTAATACCCAGCTCAGATTGTGAAAGTGAAGAATTGAAGTTCTGAATGGATGCTGAAGAAGGTGAGGTTGCAGCATGGGGGACATATCGTGGGGAGAGGGCACTGGCCCAGGTGAGGCTTTTGGTATGTGAAAAACAGAGCCATTGAGGACAGGAAGGAAAGGAGGTGATGGCAACCTCGCAAAGGCAAATGAAACCTCCTCAGGGTTTTGCTGTATGGCTCCTGGAAGTAGCCTTAATTCATTTATTAACTTATTTTGCAAAGGGAGAATTTCTGCTTTAACTTTTTTTTAAGATTTTATTTATTTATTTGTCAGAGAGAGAGACACAGTGAGAGGGGGAACAAAAGCAGGGGGAGTGGAAGAGGGAGAAGCAGGCTTCCTGCTGAGGAGGGAGCCTGATGCAGGGCTTGATCCCAGGACCCGGGGACCATGACCTGAGCCGAAAGCAGACCACTTAACCACTGAGCCACCCAGGCACCCCTCTGCTATAGCTTGTAACTAATATTCAAAATAAACAGAAGCACCAAAACAATTTTTAAATTACATGATTATCATGTGCCCTTAAAAAGGCAGGGTCTTGGGATTCCTTTCATAGTGAATATTGATCATTAACAAGTTACACATGAATGGCATGACATTAGTCATTTTCCACATATAAGCAAATGCATGCATATTATGTGTGTGTTCATGCGCACACATACATAGCTGACCCTTGAACAATATGGGTTTGAACCGGGAAGGTCTGCTTATATTTGGATACTTTTTCGATAAATATACTATAAGCGTATTCTCCTTCCTTATGGTTTTCTTAATGTTACCTTATTGTAAGAATATATCATGTAGCACATATAAAATACAAAACATGGATTAATCAACCATTTATGTTATTGTTAAGGCTTCTAGTCAACAGCAGGCTAGTAGCAGTTACGTTTTTAGGGAGTCAGAAGCTCTACGGAGACCGTCTACTTCATGAGGAGTTGGGGCCTTTAACCACCCAGTGGTTCAAAGGTCCACTGTGTGTTCATATGTGTGTCTTTGTGTGTGAAATAAGCTTTCATAAGGACTTAGCTAAGGAAGGACCTAGCAAGGAATTCAGAGAGGTAGCAGACTCCCTTGAATTACAGGCAGTAATGCACATGCGTGTGCACCAGTTCCTGGGCAGACGGCCTATAGATCTGACTGCATTCTCAGAGGGCAGGGGTTACCATACTAGGGACAGACCTTCTGAATCAAACACATCCCATACCAGGCTCCAAGCTATCCCGCGCAGGCCCCCAGCATCTTGCCCAGGAGGTACTCCACAAAGAAGAGGAAAGCTAGGATCGTGCTGGCCAAACACAGTCCTCTTCCCACATGGGGTGAGGCAGCAGCTGGCGTGCTGTGGCTGGGACTTGCTCCCTACAGTCTAACCAGCTTCTGTGGGGAGAGGAGGAAACGGCCTGGGAAGGGGCATCTAGCTGGGTTTTCTCTAAGACTCTTTGATCCCAAGGAAGCAAACAAGCTGCTGATGTTCTCAGAATTTCCACTTGCTCTTCAAAGCACTTCCATTTTCGCCCCAAATCTGCTCCCGGTTATACAATCCAATGGCGAGTCCCATCCAGGTCCCTCTTAGTTTCTTGAAAAGGAAGTTTCATTTCACAAAACTCCAGTTATGAAAAAATGTTTCCAAAAAATTAAAGTTCTACATTTATAAGAGAAAATGAATAGGCTTTTTAGCCAGCACATTTGGGGGATGCTCTTGGCCTGGGACACATTTCCTATCTTCAGGGGAAGGTCATAGTCACTGATGTACAAATTATAAGCCAAAACCCCCACAAAGGCCTACAATGATAAATTCACTCCTGTGAATTTTCTAAGGCAGGAGTATGAATGAACACATTTTATAATGTTTCTAGCAAGGTAACTGGGAAATTGAATTCACCAGAATATCCCAGTCCCAAACCATCCCAGTTAAGAATGATACACCTACTTCCAGACCCATTCAATTCCAGCTTAATTTAACATTTGCTCTGGGCAAGGGAAGGTGTGACAAAGGGAGCCGGGATCTGCCACAAACAAGCAACCAAGGTGTCCCTTACACAAGCCCTTGCGGACTGCTTCGCACCCACCTGCCCTCCGACTCCGGCGCCTCTCCCCTCTGCATCGGCAGCAGCCGCAGCCTTAGCCTTGCAAATGCACTCCTACCGCCAGCACCGTGGCTGGCTACAGTTTTCAGTTTATAAACCTGTGACTCTGATACCATCTCCTTTCTGCCCTCTGCACAAGCCCATAAACATCCCCAGCTCTGGCTCATGACGGGTTCTTTCCTCTAATGGAAGCTCCCTCCTGGATATCCCAAAAGAGAAAGATGTGTCTGGTAAGTGGGAGAGGTCAAACCTGAGCACAGCTATTTATTACATATACTGCGACCAGATGGATCTAACTCATCCATCAAAGCCCTCGTCATCCTCATCACATTAGCTTCTTATAAAAGCCTCCTGCTCTTTCCCCCACAGTCCAGCCCTGCCGCTTCTCTGCTCCTCTCTCCGTCTCCCTCTCACTCTCTCCCTCTCATGCACTTTCAGGAAAATGAACCCTCTCTAACCCCATTGCTGTTCTCCTTAAATCATGGCTACCCATCACTCCGTGGCTATTTTTAAACTTTACTTTTATCAATACTCATCCTGTAGCTCAGGGAGATATTAAAACTGTACTGGGGCAAGGAAGGGCGTTTCTGACACTTGCTCCCTCATTCATCAGTTCCTCATAGGCCCGTTGGTGACAATGAAAAGATTTCACAATACCGTGCAGCAGAAACTCATTCTCCTGCTCATCCATCATGCTCAACCCAGCAGCAGCTCTACTGACCTAATCTGCAATGCCTCGGTACTCACTGGAGATTTCTTAAAGGCACCCTTCATTGTTGTCCGTAACAAAGAACAGGTCTGGGCCATTCGATAAGGAGGCTAAATGGTGCAAGGATTAATGAAATATTCCTGCCTCTCCCCCAGTCCTGGGTTCAAAGACTGCGTGGCGGGGTAGCCAAGCATCCTCTCGCAGGCAGAACTCAGCCTGGCCCACTCACGCTCAGCTCAGCGTGCTCCAAATACAAAGAACACTGCCTGGGGCACCAAAGAACGAAGGGCCCCAAACTGGGGGCTCTGTCTCCCATCCATTTCTTCATCTGTTCACTGATATGTTCCTTCATCCAGCAGACACCTTTGATGCATGTATTATCCACTGAATTCTAGCATAAACACGGGGGTCATAAAGGTGAGATGTATAAATGCTGGCCATAAGGACTCATTGCTTAGTGGAAGGGAAGGGGAAAAAAAAAAGATTCAGTGATAGCCTCTATGACCGACTGTCCCCGGCACGCTTCCCCCCACCCCCATATTTATTTCAGTTATAGAATTCCCTGTGAATTGTCACAGGGTACGGTTCAAAGGGACTACATCTCCCAGCTACCCTTTAGCACAGAGGCATCACGTGACTAAGACAAAGCTAATGGAATATTGGCAAAGTGTTGTAGGCGAAGCGGATGTCGTAGCCTGGAAAAGGAAGCTGGCTGTGCTTCATGCTGCCTCCCCTCTTCCGAAGGAACAGAGCAGGTTTAAGTTGCTGGTGAGCCGGGTTTGGCCATGAAGACGAGGACAGCTAGCTAAGGAATGGCAGAGCAACCAGGAAGGAGGAGCCCAGGTGCTCGAATGACCTCCGGGAGCGGGAAGACTGCTCGTATCAGATGACCCTGCCCTGCCTGTGGCAGTGACCCAAGCCCCGGTGGCAGGTCTCGACATGTGTGAAGAAAGGGGCCTCAGACTCCCAATTTCCACTTTGACCTGTGGAGGCTTCTGAATGAAGCCCAGAGAAAAATAAAAGGCTGCCCTAAAGGTCCCTGTGTGTTTTGCAGCTGACATCAGCCCATTTAAATGCCCGGAATGAGGACAAATGAGAGGCAATTCAGAGACCCCAATAGACAAACACAATAAGCACTCCTGATTGATTTAAGTTCACAGACCATTTACCCCTAACCCTCCAGCTTGTTCCTTGCTAACCAAAACAAACCCTCTCTAGAATGTTCTTAATAGTCCACACTGTCCATTCAGTTGGCTACTCACATATTCTTCCAGCTGTCCCCATTTCAGGTCTCTGTCCATCTCTGGAAAGAAAACGTAAGCTCCCCAAGGGTAAGACTTGCCTCTTTTGTGGCCCTCTCACACGGAGCTCAGCGAAGGGCTCAGCAAGCCACAGGCACTCAAAAAACACAAGCCAACTTACAGAGAAATGGGACAGCAAAGAAACACAATTAGGATGGACAAATTTTGTGAAAATGAAACACTAGTGCTGCAAGTAACATCTGAGGCACTCTGGCTTAGAGTCCCCATTACACACAGAAAGGGAGAGCCCCCATTACATGCCAAAAAAGAGAGCTCCAAGACAGGTGGAAGCTGAGAACAAGGTCTCACAGCTAGTTAACGGCAAAGACACTACAAAAATAGGACTGCCTGTGTTCTTTCCGCTCTAGCAAAATTCCGAGTTGGGCCAGAAAGCAAAGCAAAGCCATGTTACAAATACCAAGGGCACCTACTCTCACCATTTTGGGCCCAGCCCAAGACCTTCAACCCACTCCTATCTGACAGCAACTTTCAGATAAGAGCCCCGGGACATGTGAGTCAGTAGAGAGTAGCAGAGACATGTGTGGAGAAGCTGAGACACACAAGGAGCAGAATTCTAATCTACATCAGGCTCTCCACCCACTCTCCTGGATTCTAATCAAGAGACACCTGAACAACTTTAAACTTTAAAAGGCACCAATTCCTCCAGCCAATCACAAGGTCAAAATTCCAAATTCTACTTTTCTAAGGAAAATACCCCTAACTTATAGCTAATGTGTAAGACACAAAAATGCTGTATTTAAAATTACTTGAATCTAATATGCCATTGATTTTAATATTCCATGATTTTATGTACCACTAAGAAATGCAGAGCTATTAAACTGAAACATGTTTTCTGATCACTTCAGAGTTTTATTTTATACTTACTAAAAGAGTTACTTACTACTTACTAAAGAGTTCTTTTAGACTACTTTAGACATAGATTTTTATCACTTGTATGAATGTATGTATATATATTTGCACACACACGTGCGCACATGCACACACACACACACACACGGAATACACATCATAACGTGTTCCAAAAACTGCCTCTTTGGAATCAATTTTCACCTCAGAGCTGATTGATGATTGTATTTTCCATGCAAAATGCCACCTTCTCTGTCAGTCAAGAGTGTAGCTGATGGCAGCCACCAACATGCATTCTTCAAGTTTTGATATTAGCAAGTTCTCTGTCTTACCAGGAAATCTCAACAGAAGGTTTTCAGACAAAAACCAGAGTTGTAGTCTTTCATCAAAGGGTCCCTTGGTAGTTTGTTGACTAAAACCATAGGGGTTACAGCCCAGAGGAGTCTCAAAGATAACTGCTAAGGCTGGCCCAGCTTAGGCAGAGACAAATATGCCGTGAGAGACCCTGGTTGCAGCTTTTTTTCATAAGATGCTGTAATACAGGGGTACCTGGGTGGTTCAGTGGGTTAAAGCCTCTGCCTTCGGCTCAGGTCATGCTCCCAGGGTCCTGGGATCGAGCCCCGCATTGGGCTTTCTGCTCTGCAGGGAGTCTGCTTCCTCCTCTCTCTCTGTCTGTCTCTCTGCCTACTTGTGATCTCTGTCAAATAAATAAATAAAATCTTAAAAAAAAAAGATGCTGTAATACAGCAAGATTCATCCCTATCTGGGAGATTTGAAAGTGTGAAAAAACATACATCATAAAAACATAAAATTCAGTGTTACTTTTGGTGGGCATTTGTTGCATTATCTTCCCAGGACCGTGTTCCCTTCTTTGGGGGCTGTCCCTGAGCTTGTGGAGGGGGCTGCCTATCGTGGGAGGATATGCTTTGGCTCCTGGCCACAGAAGGAGATACAGGACTCTAATCCTAGGACTTCACCAGCCGCCACCCGCTCCAGGCCGCCCCCCCTACCCCACCCCCACCTCACATCAGCTGGATTTGACACCCAGGGTACCCCTCACAGGGCCAAAATCAAAGTGTCAGTCAAGCTGGACTCTCACGCAGAGATTCAGGGGCAGGGGCGGGGAGGGGGTGGGGTGAAGGGGAGGAACCACCTTCCAAGTTCACTCAAGTTAACTGGTAAAATCCAGTTCCTTGCAGTTACAGATCTGATGTCCCTGATTGCTTCCCGGCTGCCTGCCAGGATGCACTTTCTGCTCCCTGAAGCTCCCCGGACACCTTCTTACAGGAGCTCCTCCATCATCACGCCAGAATGTCAAATCCCTCTCCTGCCTCATCAAATGTCTATGGGCCCCCTTTTTTCTAACAGCTGAAGAAAGTTCTATGCTTTTAAGGACTGTATGGTTAGTCTGAGCCCACGTGGATAATCCCATTTTTTAAAGGTCTACTTTTAGGACAATCCCCCTTTTTTCCAAGGTCTGCATTACACCATAACACAATCATGGCAGTGACAACACATTCATAATTCTCAGGGCAAGGGGCCAAAAATTTGGAGGGGCTATTTTTAGAATTCTACCTACAACATTTTTTGAATTCTGGGAACTCTGAGACTGACATAAGTAGCCTTCCAATAAAATCCTTTATTCTCTTACACTAGGTCAAGTTGGAGTTCTGAGCCCTAATACACTATTAAATTAAGTAGGGCTAAAGACAAATGATATCAAGAGTGACCTGACTCATTTTGACCAATGGGTAGCAGATAACACTGTTCTTAAATTAATCTAAATAAAGCTAATTCCAATTCCATTTGGGAACATAGGCCCTTCAGGAACTAGATTAACAACAGTGAAAACACAGGGAGATTACAGGAGTGCCTCAAACATCTGAACAGGAAGTGGGATGTTGCCTACCCATCTTCACACAGGGCTGGCAGAGATAAGAGCCCTGAGCCCCTAAAAGACAATTTTCTTAAAGAGAAAAAAAAAAAAAATCCAAGATCCATGTTTTAAATCCTACACATAATGGGAAAAGGAACCTTCCAAGCCTTTTGTCCTAATTAGTAACTTCAGGGTATTCGGCTCGGAATATCCTAATCGGGTTGGGTAACATGGTCTTTGTTCTGCCATCTGATGTACTCAGTGAGGCCTCCTCCACTCACCGGGGTATCCCTCACCCACCCTGTCTTGCCACAATGGTTCCCATATTCTTTGAGACGTGTGATCAGAGAGCGCATGGAAGAGAGGAAAAAGGAGAGAACACAAACGTGTCTGAAGAAAACCATTTCAGAATTTTTCTTCAACACTTATCTCCAAAATGGCCCATTTGATTCATGAACATCTCTAATGTATATCATCAGTGACTGAAGGAGTTTTTTTATATGATTTTTGACAATTTAACAAGTCCTCCTGACAAATTAAATGGTTGTGTTGACAACTTAACTGTACTGCCAATCAATATTTTCAATTACTTTCATTGTCATTCAGAAAAAATACAACACGAGGTCACACAGTGGTAAAACCAAGGGAAAAAAAAGAAAACGAGGAGCCGTTGGTGGGGTGCGGGAGGGGGGTAGGGAGGAAGCAAACTTTAAGGCACAACACACCATCATCCGCTCTGGGCCTAGGGGACCCCGGGTTTCTGAGACATGTCTGGAAAATGGCACTTCCCTTGGGGTGACTCTCTCAGGCTCTACAATGGAGATTTTTCCCTTCCTACAAGCTATTTAAAAGTCATTAGATTTGAGCCATGGACACACAGCATTTTATTAAAAGGCCCTCCTTTCAGGCGTTTGCCAAGCCCCAGCCGGCGTAGCCTCAGTCCTTTGGAAAGGCCCTCCAGGACCCGCAGGTAACGTTTCACAGCCTTTTCCAGGGGTCGATTGGTCAGTCTGAAAAATTCAAGTCTGAGAACGTCAAGGCAGAGGTCAACCTTCTTAAGCTTTTCAAAGGGGTAGCAGCAAATCAATATTTTCAAATGTGTATTTATCATGCTGGAAGAGAGGTTACCCACGGAAAGCAGAACAAACAGAAATATTCCAGTGTTTTACTGTCCAGAGAGTAGAAATGGAAAAAGATGATCTGGGGGTTAAAGGCAGATTTCAAATATGATGATTTTTCTTTTTTTCAAATGATCGCTCAGAGTAAAGAATTTAAAAGGGATTATTCAGCAAAAGGCACCAGGTCTCAAGTCACAGAGAAGCTGTGGCAGTGTCCCAGGTCCTTGTGACTTCTGGCCACGCCATCGCTTAGAGGTTATTGTCCGACCATGAGAAAAGAACATAAAGCCCTTCTCTCTTCAGCTTTGCCTCCCCCAAGAAGCTGCCCATACTGTTCTCCCCCTGCCACAGGTGGTCCTCCCACCTTCCTGGGCCCTGAGACTTGCCTCCTCCAGGCAGTTTTCTCTGACTGCCCTGGCTCAGCATGCTCCCTCACTTTCCCAGCTTTCCTGGGATTTACTGTCGTCACCCCCCCAAACCCATTTAGCTCTGAATCATTGAGTGTCTTGTATTATTATCTAAATGTTCCACATACTAAGCACTTTAGAAATATTTACTTAATCTCCTTAGTGAACTTAAGTACCCTTGGGAAAGGACAATGTCAGCCTTCTCAGGACCTCTCACCATGAACGATGCGAGGGTGGCAGGAAAGTCACTGCCAAGACTAACGCCAAATGATGTCCCTGAGCTTGTGGAGGGGGTGATGGGTAACAGCTGCCAGGAATGACATGTTGACCCAGACTCACAGAGGATATTAGGCCTCACTGAGGGAGAATGCTGTGAGGGAGCCGGTGGTGTCTGTCTTGGGCATGGAATCAGGAAGTGGTGATGCATGTGTCTTTTCCCCTCTTCCTGGACAAAACACTGATGTGTGTGCAGTGGGTTCTCAAAAAAAAAAAAAAAAAAAAAAAAAAAGCTAGCTTAAAGAATTAAATCATTTACCAGGCATTAGCACTCAATAATTCCAGAGCCATTAGTCTGTCACCAAACTCTAACTTCATTTATTCCATCAACGAATGTCACCAAGCCATCACTGTATACAAGGGACAACATCAGGCGATAGGAAGGCAGAATCCAGTAAGACACATCATGGCCCTCAAGGAGCTCAGCGGCCTGTAAGCATCAGAGATAAGTGAATAGTATTATTAGTAATAATACAGCAGCTAGTCCCCAAGGAGAGCTTTGTTTCAATTTGGGGAAGCAGGAAACACTTCCCAGGGGTGATGCCTGGCACTAATATTGGGCCCTGAATGATAAGAGAATTTAAGGAGCAGGGATGAGAGGAATGAACATCTCAGAGTAAACACAGAATGTTGGCTTAGCCCTCAAAACTATACAGTCTAGAGGGGAAGAGAAGGCAAGGATGAACAAGGTAGGAATGGAAGAGATCAACAGTCAATTGCTATCAGAGCTCCGTGGCCAGAGTGGTATCTTGGAAAGACCTTTGAATCAATGAGTAGGGTATGTTCAAGGAGAGGGAAGCTGAAGGCACAAACTAGCTGCGGTGCCATTATGAAAGCTGAGGGAGGAACTGATGAGGGCCTTGGCCAGGGCAGTGGCTGAAGGGAGGGAAAGAAGGGGACATCTGTGACAACTCTGTTGGCAAAGGGTTCCGAGTGCCTGGTGACTGGACAGATGTGAGGAAGGAGGAAGGGTGATAAGCCCAGCCCGTGATCGCTACAGTTATCTATACACATGGCTAAACAGGGAGGATAATATCTGGATCCATTTATAAATCTCAGCCTCTTAGCAAGGGCTTTTCTAGATTCCTACCTCTAGATGCTGTGATGATTCAGGAGACCCTTTCCCACCAAAGCTCGAGTTCTCTGGGCTTGAAGGCAGAGTATTCCTGTTGCCAAGAAAACATGTTAAGACCAACATAAGACAGCCTTGATAGTACCCAGCTATCTTGGACAGGTGAAGAAGAACCCTCCAAAAGGCACAAGAAAAGGGAGATGAATGGATTCACTTCAGCCCGCAGCACCTGCACATCAGAACACACAGTTCCTCAGAAAGCGAGCTTCTCTGTAGGTAAATACGGACACACTCAGAGCACATTACCTCCCTAAGTTAAGTCATCTCGAGCTCCAAATCCTGGTCTCCAAAGGGGAGACTCATAACACTTGGGCTTCTGAGGGTCCATTAGTTATAAAGGCTGGAGACGGTGAGCTAGAAGATAGCTCTACCCCATTCTCCATACACCTTCCCCAACTTACACCCCACAGCCTGGCCCTGCCCCTCTCTTCTGGGAGAACCGAGTGAGCACCATCACTTTCCCCGAGTCCATAACCTGTCCACTATACTACGAAGCACAGTTCTGTCCCCTGGGTCTCTCTGAGCCTGTTTCCATCCTTTTAAGACTTTTACTGAGAAGCCCTCAAGGCTCAAACATTACAAAGCTTTGTCGAACCAATCACTTGATTGCACAGTGTGAAGAAAAATTGACAAGCTACATAACAGAGGCTCCGATTTATGTGTTCTCAGGAGAGGGGCCTAACAAAACAATGTCCCACTGATCACCAACCTCTTTAGCAAGTGGCCAGCTGTCTCTGGTGTTGCCAGACACTCCCCCTAAACACACACACACAACTTTCCCCTAATGGCTTTTCTTTGTAGAATGAGCAAACATTCCCTCAGTCCTCACACTAATAAAATACTAGCAATTAAAAAAAGAAACAAGAAGCAGAATTTGGTGCGTTCCCATCAAGATACACACACACACACACACACACACACACACACACTTACTTTAAACAAACAGAAAAAAAAAAAAAAAAAAGGAGGAGAAGAAAAAGCAGCCTGGAATTGAAGTTTATACAGAGAAAAGCCGGGTTCTCAAAACCAGTCTTCCGCTTGTGTTACTGAAAAACCAATGGATTTGGCTCAGTTCTGTTAACCATCAGCAATTATCTTCCTGTCAAAGCTAAAGGTAACAAATTTCCCCATATCCAGCAAGGCTATATCACCAACCGGACACCAACATCATCTGACGGCAAGTAAATCACCACAGCAGCCATGGGCCCTGACAGACAAATGCTCTGTCTCGGAAAATCCAGGCCTATCACTCAGAAGGGGAAAAAGGTTCTCTCAGCTGGTCTCACAGGGAAGAGATTAAATGTGGCAGATTTGGTAGGTAAGTACAGTAGAAAGCAAATCCTAAATATGAGAATTATTAATGGACTTTACACCAGTCTTTTTAATCTGTTGCAAACATATGCTCATCTATTTTACCTTGTTTCCTGATGGACATAACAGGCAGGAGCAGTGCATTATCCCAGCCTTAATCAGAGCCAACAGCACAAGAACAATGTCCTGCTACCTATCAAATGGGGACTACTTTAGCAATAGCTGTTCTTTTATAATGAAGACTGTGTAATAAAAGATACCACTAATATGTCCTGTCCTTACACTTAACAATAACATTCATTTCATGATATGCTACATAATGGGGATATCAGTTCTTAACAAAGTACTGCATTATCACAGGGCAATTGGAATCTGGCTGGAATTCCCCGATAATCTATGGGTGGAAATAGCATTCCCCCCCTCCCCAAAGGACATAGAGCGCTGGTGTCAGACTCTAACAGCCAGTTTACTGTTTTGAGAAAAGCCACCTTTCACCCTCACAATCACCAAGCATTAAATGTGGGGTTGAAACATGGACCATTATGCAAATACCACCGGGAAAATCTCCACCAGGTTACACGGTAAGTGTGTGGCTGTCTGCAAAGAAGATTGTCTCATCCACGGGTTATTTCATCCAAGACCCTGCTGTGAACCTGGGGCTGAAGTAGGAATAGCGAGGGTCCCAAACAAAGCACTGTCCTTAAAAAAATGCAATCTACCCAAGAGGACAAACTTTATCCACAGAACTCAAGCATCTAACAAGAACCAGTTATGATGCTCAAATTAGACGTGCAGAAAAGGGGAGAGATTTATAAATGGGCAAATGGTGCTGTGCTGAGTCGAAGGTGACACTACTGGCTTAGTAGCCTGGCACCATGAAGTGTGCGAGTACATGTGTGTGTACGTGTGTCTGTTTAAAAATAGCTATTTATTGAGGCCTCACTACACATCAAGCACTGGCCAAGGACTTCCGTATATGTTGTTGAATTTGTACAAATCATGAGAATCTCATTATTATGCTAAAGAAGCGAAAACTAAAAATCAGAGAACTTAACTTGGACCCTCAGTCCAAGGTCACCTGGCTAAAAAGTTGAGGACCCAAGACTCAATGTCAGGCTCCCCAACATCAACAGCCATTTCAATTTTCACTGTATCAGAGCAGTCAGTGGTGGACATCAGCCTCCTCTCACTGTGACCACCCACAACCCCATCTGGAACATCGCTGTCAGGGTGGCTGTCTGCGGAGAGGCTTATCAGCTGGGATGAGGAAAGAGGCAAGCTTACAAAGTCCTCTAACCTGTGATCTGAGCTCTTCAGCTTCATGCTTTGGTCACCCAGGCCAACCTACTCCCCAAATCAATAATCATCCAGAGAAAAAGGCTAGAAGGCCTGCATTTCTTAAATGTATAGGTCCTTTTGGTCAAATTCTACATATTAGGTGGAACCATATGAAACTGACATTTTTATAGGGCAAAACTGGTCCAATATTAGCAATTTCATGTTGTTCAGAATTAAGGGCAGAAAGGGGAAGTGGGGCAAATCATCTACCTTGGGTGGAGAGGATTTTTTACCCTGGAGAATATATTCTGCCTTAATTTCAAGCCAAAGTTAAAATGCTACAGTCAGGTAAAGAAGAGTATTGGACTGGTGGGGAGGGATCTAGAAAACTGGGTTCCGGGTATGTCTTTGACCAAAAACTATACGGCTTCAAGTAATTTGTCCTCTCCTCTCTATCTCCATTTCCACCTATGTGACATGAAGGTGTTGAATCCTAGGTCCTACAAAGTTTCTTCCAGTTCCAAAATGTTATCATGCTAGTGCTCTGCAGCAGACATAGATGTTCTCCTGAGAGGAGACACTTGGCAAAGGGGAGCAACAGAGAGCCTAAGGGAATGAGAAGCCTGCAGTAGGTGGAAGGGAACTGCCATAGAAGACAAAAGGAGCCCAAGAAAGAGAAATTGAAATTTAAAAATAAAGTTTTTAATTTTATAAAATTGAAAAGGACCAGACCTGGAAAAATACCTAATGTTTCTACCTGTCTACTTGTGAGTACCAAAGCTCAATAAGAAACTGGATGGGCAGTCTGAACCACATTTTTCTCATCATATTCCTCTAAGAGGTTCAGAGACCTTTAACACACCCACAAATCAAATGCCAGCAGCCAAATGAATCTGGCATTATCCTTCTCAGGATTTATGGCTGATGTACCAATTCCTTGTCTGGCCCTAAATCTGCTATTTATGAAAGAAGTACCCAAAGGCCCCAAGTGCAGCCATGCACTCCACATCTGCCTGCACAGAGGCACAATGACATTTGGTGACAGGACTGAGTTCAGGAAAAAATTCTCCAGCGTGACAGTGCTTTGGATTAGGACATCAAAGAGCTCCCATGGGCCTGGAACTCAACTGCCAACTTTAAATATAAGAACGATCTGAGGAGAGCGGGACTCAACCTACCAGCATGCCTATTCTCACTGTGCCAAAAGTGCAGCGCACCAAGCAGAAGAAAAGAAAACCATCCAGAAATCCCCTGCCATGGAGTCTCCTTCTCTGGTTGGCTTTATGGCTTCTCCACATCCTTCAAAAGTTATTCTCTGATATCTCCCATGAAAACTCTACCCAGTGTCATAGCAGTAAGAAGTTATCTATTCCAGCAGGTAGATAAAGAGATATTAATTTGTCCTAACAGAGAAAGTACTTAGCTGAGAGTCAGAAACCTTAAATCTAGTTCAAAAGCTGAAAACTGGAGCAAATAAGCCATACTTGACCCATAGGGATGACTGGGTTTTGGGGGCTCCATACAAGGTACGTGAATACCAATACAGCTGCCTATAATAATAATAAAGAGATTTCAGATAAAAAAAAATGTCTGGCTTCTCTACAGTAATAAGATTTGAAGTGCACTTTCCAGTAATGGCTGAGTAGCTTATATTGGACTAATCTTCCCATAGGTAATAATGATGAATTTTGGAGAAAATATTTTTAAAAAACTAAATGTTAATGCATTGTAAAGCAACCAAAAACAGGCAAAAACTGGAGGGAACTCTTCTCTTCACAGATGTCTGCAAGACAGAGTGGCTAAACCACAAGTAGAAAGTCATACTCTTATTGCCTAGACAAGTCAGAAGATGGATTCTACCACTGGTGGAACAGTCCGAGAGTGAGGAGAGAGATCCCAGAAAGGAGGGAACAACAAAGAATGAGGTTCCCAAACCTGCAAAACACATACAACCAGATCCTTGGGTGACCCTGAATGGCACAATTTCTGGGAAAATTACATGAAGTTGAGTGAAAAGTAACAACTGGAAGCATCAAAGAACTGAGCAGAGGTCTCAGCTGCTGCTTACAATGAGGGAGACACAATTTGTAATTAGAGTCCAGTCAAGTTACCTGCTAGAACAAAAACTCAACTATATATACATATATATATATATATATATACACACACATTTGTATGTATTTATTTATATATATTTATATTTATTTTATACATATATTCATATGTGTGTATATATATTTTTATTTAAAAATAACAAACTATAGTCTATTGATCAATACAATGTATTACCCACAATGTCCAGGATACAATAATAAGTTACTAGACAAGGTAAGTAATAGGAAAATGTGACCTATAGTCAAAATCTTAAAATAAGTCAATAGAGACTAAGCCTGAGATTACTCCACCTATGGAATATACGCATACTTTAAAGTACCTGTAATAAACGTGACCAAGTTCTTAATAAAAAAGATGGTTATAGTAAATGAAAAGATGGACTGAAAAATCTCATTAGAGAAAGATATTTTTAAAAATAAAAGAAATGGAAATTTGGAAACTAAAAAGCACAATACTTAAAATGAAAAAAAAATGCTAGATGACCTTCACATAAGAATGGAAATGGGAAAAGAAAAGGTTGATCAATAGAGACTATTTAATCAAAAAGAGGAAAAAAATATTTTACAAAGCAATAAACAGACTCACTGACCTTGAGACTATTTAAGATGGTCTAAGATATGTGTAACAAGAGTATCGGTAAGAGAAAAGAAAGAGGCTGGGGCAGAAAAAAGAGAAAGATTAATGGTCAAAGGGTCTTCAACTTTAGTACTTCAGTAAAAATAAAAAATACATATATAATATATATATAAACACAATATATAAATATATACTATTTATATATATACATTTTTATATATAAGGTATAAAAATATATGTATATATAATAAATATATACATTTATATATATGTTATATATCTAACAAAATTTAAACATAAAGACGCAAGAAACTTAGAGAAATCTATGCAGTATTTTTTTGGAAAATTTGGAAATTTTAGAAAATTTGGAAAAACATACCATACCTATAAACATCATAGTCAAACTTCTGAAAACCGTAGTTAAAGAGAAAATCTTGAAAGCAGACAGGGAAAAATGCTACATTACCCTATACCCATAGGGGTAAACAACAGTTAAAGGTGACAACTGACTTCCCATGAGCAATAATGGAGGCTAGAGACAATGGAAAGACTGCTGTGAACTCTTGAAACAAGTCAAACCAGAACTCTATATTCAGCAAAAGTATTTTTCAAAAATGAAAACAATATATAGAAACCTTCAGATAAACAGAAACAGAGAATTTGTGTCAGAGACTCAAATGATAAATGTTTAAAGAAATTCTTCAGACTGTAAAAAATCATTATCCCATGAAATTTCAGTTCTATAAAAAGAAATAAGCAATGAAAATGGGTGATATGTAATCAACTGGAAAGACTATATTTTCTTCTTTCAATATTTTTCAGTCACATATAGCTATTTAAAACAAAATTTTTAATTCTTGTGTGGCATTCTAACGTAAGTGTACATGAAGCATCAGAGCATACAACAATGCCTAGCATGCACCAAGTGCCCCAAAAAATATTTGTTAAATAACTATTGTGGAATTTAGATGGCCACCCTTGAGCTAGGTAACTATCCCAAGGCACCTGTCAGCCTTATCTTTACATGATGATAAGCAGCTATGACCAATCTCTTATCCATTGCTACTAACAAAATGTAAATAATCTCTAACAGTAATTCATCCAGAAATGTCTTTGTTTCATTTGGATTAATGTATCAAAGTCTCCCAATATGCCATTGCAGTCCTAGCTACAGGAGCCAATGTATCACAGGAGACCAATTAATCATCTTGGTTACATGACAGACAGGAAGTCCATGACATCTCCACTTGCTTGGGATATCCTTCTATGTTTCGTGACATGTACAGAATGTACATGTACAGAAGTTAAGAATATGAGTTTACTACTGGAAGTCATTCCACTGGACTATGTAACTACTGGATGTGCAGTCTAGGGAAAGTCCTTAAGCCCTCTATGCTTTTGTTTCCTCCTCTGTGAAACGTGAAAAGTAATAATTTCATCGTAGGATTGTTGGGATGATTAAATGAGAGGTTGATAAAGCTCCTGACACCTAAATGAGTGATAACAGGAGATTCCTGGTTGCAATTATTTAATAATTTTAAAGGGCTCTAAAAGTATTATCCTCGGAGTAGTTAAATGAGAATGGACGCCAGATGATTCTACCTTATTGAATACATCAGTGAATGCTTCTGCTCAGCCATTCAGTTCAGGGCCCTTTAACTGCATCCTCTGGATAAGCAACAACGATCCTGTCATAAACACAGTCCCTTAAAGCTTTGTTCCTGGCCTACTGGCAGACCAACGTGCTGTTACCACAAACTGGCCCATTTCTTCATATGAGCTTCTCCTCCAAATAAGTGAGTCAACTCCAAAGTTAATCTAAACCCATGACAGGTAGCATCACAGTAATTCATACCCCATATTCTCCCAGACTCATGGATGATGGGTATTCAAACCAGAGACTATAGAGAACCAGTCAGAACACAGTGACAGAGGGCGAACTGTCCTTTTTGACCTTCAAGTGCTAGTCATCAACTATGTTGCAACCAACCTCTCCAAATCCTTAGCTTCAAGAACAAAGATTCAGGACCTGAAGACCCAGGGTGCAACAACCAGCATCCCTTATCACTCAGCACATTAATCAGTGAGAAGCTGACCAAGGTCAAATCCATCAGTGCATCACCACGAAACCAACAGATCCTACCTCATTTGTTACCAATTAAGCATAAGCCAAACATGGTGTTTATAATCTCAACCTCAACACTGAGTTGCTTCTCTGGTTACTTATTGGTCAGGTGGCTTTCTACCTGCCCTTAACTTCCCATAAGTGGTTAACCAATGAACCCATCATTACCAGCTTCATGAGGATTAGAGGTTAAGCATAAGCATGATTATAAGCCATAAATGTGAGTAATTTGAAATGTTATTGGTTATTACAAAAATATATGATAATAATTTCCTCTTTAATGAAAGAGAACATGTTTATAGTGGTCCCAAGCTCCTTGTTCAGGCTTTGGGAAAGAGATGAGAGCATGATAAACAGCTCAGCCTCAGGATGGGCATCTGGGGTGAGGTGGCACAAATGAATGCTCACCACTTAGCAAGGTCATAAAAATGCAGACACATCCCTGCATTTGTATGATAAATACTGAGTTTATGGGCCCCTTCCTTGCAGGGGCTGCATGTCACCAGGGAGGGTTAGGTGTCAAAGGAGTCAGAGGAGCCAAAGGAAAAGGATGCCAGAAAGACCCCTTCCTATTCACAGCACTGAACATTAAAATGAGGATTTGTCCAAGTAAATTCTACGTGGCGATAACAAATACCTACAGAATGCGTAAGACATGAAATAATAATACAGAGTGTATTTTACTGTGTATTTTAAACCTCCCAACCACATAATGTGACATGGAGAAAGGATAATGTGAAAGAGAAGCCGAGAACAGCTGGTGAAATTTAGAATAGATGCTAAAAACCTGAGTATTACCATTGACTAAGAAGTGAAGAAGAGTCTTCTTTTGCAAGAAATGCAAGGAGGACCTATCTGCTGAGAGTTGGCGGTCGTCCCCTGCTTTCACAAGTGGTTTGTGGTCTATACTGCTGCCCTATCTGGGAGTAGGTATGTGTGAGAGAGGGGAGCGGGGTACTGGTGTTACCAGATTATAGGATTCCCTACATTTCAGGAAAGGATCCTTGATCTCAAATTCCAATTGATGACAAGGCAGTCCAAGGCCAATCGAATCATAGCTCTGATCAAGAGGTTGTGACACAGAAAGGGACCAGAATGGCACCATGCCGAAGAGATGTTGGCATCTTTCCTAAGCCCTGTGAGCAGGTGAAAAAACTCCTGTGGGAGCCAACCATAGTGCCAACACCAATAGCTAAGAAGCCTCAGGAAAGCAAAGTGGTGATAAAAGCTTTACAGCTACCCTTCCTTACGCTGAGTGCTCTCTTTCTAAATTAAAAGTCGTTTTCCATTTTTAACAGCCCCAACAATAACACTTTATAGAGCACTCTCTTTTCACAGAGCTCTTTACAGTCATTAGTTATTTAATCCTCAGAGGTGTCTTAGGAGGCCAACGGGCAATGGACTCACTTACTCCCCTCTCCTTGTCCAGAAGAGCCGGAATGGGCCAAGGGGGTGGCTGGGTTGGCTAGAGGTGCTGGTGCTCTCAACATGGGAGTGAATAGCTCAATCGAAATCTTAAGGCAGCTAGTTTGCATTGGCCGAGCTGACTGATATTCGCAGAATTATTTTTTTCAACACTGTCCCATCATTTTTGCCCATAGAACCACTTCTCGCCTTTGTTCATCCTTAGCAGACACCAGCCCTAGTTGTTCAGAGTGGCAAAGGTTTTATTACAGCCTTCAAGTTAATAATCCCTCCAAAACACGTTTGTTGCCTGGAGAGGCAGGCGGACATCTCCAGTCCATCCAGATGCAACAAACCCACTCAGTGAGATATCTACACAAAAGTAAATTGGTATTTCACGGAGGCATTTCTATACAGCAGATCACACTCTAAACACCTTCAAAAGCCACCCCGCCCGAACACAGGCATCCACAGCTATAAATTTCCTAGCTCTTCCCTGTGATTCCTTTCATTGAATAAATATTTACAGAGTACCTACTACGTACAAGACACTGCTGAGTGCTAGAAGGAGGAGATGTCAACTGCACATGGTTCCTCTGCTTAAGGATCCCGTAGTCAAGGAGTAGAGATGAGGTGAACACACAAAGTACTAGAACACTTAAGACAAAGAGTGCCAAGGACCAAAGTGGAGTGAGGATGGAATCCTGGACAGGCGCCCTGAGCACAAATGCTCATTTTCAGCTGGAACCAGAACGGCTCCACAGAGGAGATGGTCTTTGAGCTGAGCCTTGGAAAATGAATGGAAACTACACATGTGGGGTACAAGCCATTTTGGGTCTTCCAGAACAGAGTGAGCACTGACACAGAGATAAGACAGGGCAGGGGTATGAAGGGGAGCCCTCCATTCCAATGTTTGTTGTATAGGGTGAGAATAACAGCCTTTCCAGACCACCCCAATTATAGAATCACCTCCCCACCCAAGCCACTTTCTATTCCAATGGGGTTTGGTGGTTGTTTTTTTTTTTTTTTATGTTCTTCACAGTTTATACGAGAAGTTGCGCCCATTTGTTTATATTCCATCCCCGCCATTACCCCCTGTCATTAGGATGTAAACACCATCTTATTCACCTGTGTGTCTAGACTACTGCTTGGCATTAACTTAGACACTCAATATACATTTGTAGAATTAACTGCCTAATTAATTACTGTGTCATGGAATCCAGGATATGTATCCAGGACCAAATTTTAGTTTTAGAAGGTGTAGGATTCTCTTTTTTCGAACCTTTGTTCTCTGACTGCTCAACTCTTTGGGGGGGGGGGCGGTTTGCTGACTTTACCTTCCTTCTGCTCAAGGCTCCAGTGTTGCTATAAATATGTCATAGGGTCTATCAGACATCAAATGTTCCGGGCTCCCCCAGGGATGGTCCTTCTTCTCATCACAGGCTACAGGCCTGGACATCATGGATAAAGCTGATGCAGCATAGAAGGCAGAAGGTCAAGGCCCAAACAGCCACCTAGGCCAGCCTAGCAACAAGATCTGGTCTACAGAATGACCTCTGAAAGTAACTACTACAAATTCATAGCCCAGGTCATGGAATAGGGGACAGGTGCTAAGGGATGTTGAGAACAAATACTTAATATTTTGAGAAGAAATAAACTGAACTGTAACCTTCCCAGATTTGATCAACATTCTCCAAAGCTTCCTGATTAAAGCCCAAATTCTTCCTGATTAAAGCTCAATAGATTCCAAGGAAGGAAGCCCTATATCCAAACAGGATAAGCACAGATCTTTAGAAGGCCTTTACATTAAAATGAAGAACGGGAAGCCAACCCCAAAATACAGAGTCCGAGATGCCTTTTCTCTCTTGGAGATCATCTCTCCAAAAATCTTTAGAACATCAATTAACCACAAATAGGAAAAAAAAAAAACAAACAGCAACTAAGTCCACTCCGTATCGGGTAGGGGCCCCAAAACTTGGTGCTGTTCCATAAAATCCAGGGTGGAAACCTACATCTTTCCAGTGGTCACACTCCAACGCATTCATTCCAGCCCCTTTGTATGTAAGGCAGCGGCCGGCCACATACTCACACCTGGCGTCCTCATCGGACCAGGGCCTCTAACGCCTAGGAGGATTTACTTCCACGAAATATGTTTTTAGGGCCACAAGGATAATTGAGACAGAACGCTAAGCCGGCCTGATTTGGGGGGGATCCATCTAAAAAGCCTCATCATGGCTAATTCACCATTTGCGTCCACCCTGGGATTTCATGCAGAGCACTGGTTTCACTAAGGTAATTGGTGCTATTGAAACAAGCCAGTGCTCTGCAGTTCCCTGCTTCCCTCCTCGCCTCTGGGCACGGAGAGGATCAATATTTGTTAGGATTGCTTCTTGTTCCAACAATGTAAGATTTACAATACTAGCTGGGATTCTCACTTTGTCTTCACACAACTCATCAGTGGAACCCAATTACTAACCTCAGACAAACAACATTAACATGAGCCTCTATGCTGCTTTATTGCCCTTCACCCAAGTCTCATTTCAGGGTCTTCAGGCAGTGCCACTATAACAGATACTACACTTTAAAGTGTGCTCCAAGGAATAAATTCTCAGTCTTTCATTACTCGTACCTTGATTTACTTCATATCATCTTGCCGCTATAGACAAAGATAACACACTGTAAATTACAGCCATCCTGTCTCGTAGTTCCAGAGGTAGGGGGAAGGCAGGGAGTGAGGCTTTCTTTGGCTACACAATTAGCAGTGGACCAGGCGCTATCGCTTCCACACTGCCCACGATTAGCTGGTGTTTATTGGAACCATTTGCAAAACGTGGTTTGGACACAGATCCCTGCCCCCAGCCTCCACCCTCCCTTCTGCCAGAGAGCCCATTAAATTAGAAAACCTTCAGAACTAAATGAAAATATGGTTTCAACCACTCTTTATCACACTCTTTCACAGAGGATCAGCTCACGTACGTCGGTTCAGGAGGTAACACGGGAAATTTATTTAGCGCAGAAACCCTTCCAGTAATCAAGTTTGTGTTACTAGATGGCTCAAAGTCTCCCAAATCGGATGTAATTCTCGGCACTTCCCTCTTCTCTCCACCCCAGACCTCAGTCCAAATAGAGCTATCTGGCTTCGCCTTGAATTTCAACTAACAAGAGAGCCTGAATAAGGAGAGACCTAAGGAAACAGTCATTGGAAAAAGTCCTTCAAGTTAGCTGTAGCAGTACCCCCTTATTTGTCCTCCAATTTCCTCCATCCTCCATCCTATTCCAGTAGCTGATAACTAAGAACATTAGTTTTATGCGACTTGTCAAGCTCAAATGAAAAGAGAGCTAACTTTAATGACACTGCAATTAATCGCCCCAATAGACAGACAGCTAAAAGACAAGATATTGACTTCATTAAGGATAATGTATTATGTCATTAAGTTGGTAGGGTCACCTTGTGTATCATACATGCCTGCTAATATATTGGCATTTTCCTCAAATAAGATAAATTCAGATATGAGTGATAAAGCTGATTAGAAAATGTTTAATCTAAAGAGGCTACTTTCCTTCTACGCCTGCTCTGCAGCCCCAGGTAGAAGTGGAGTCGTAAGAAACCATTAGAGACCCAAGATTACCTCAAATACCAGATCCAACTCATTTATAATCCAGCCCTTCCCTCCTTGATTTCTGCAGTTAAAAGGCTGCCTTCACTGATGGGAGTTGGAGAGATTTTGGCAACTTGATGCTGCGCATGCTTTAGTTGGCGGGGTATTGTTTGTAAACACAGCGCCTGTCTTAGTTTGAACCTTCACGTGCTCAGACAATTCCAGGGAACACAGCCACATGCTCTCAGGGACATGGAGCTAGGGGGTAACCCTATCCAGGCAGGCTTCCAAAGCCACTTGGGTAAGAAGAGGAATTGGAAAACACCGCAGCTCCGAAATGGATCATTCCTTTTAATGAGATAACCTCTCTTCGAGGCTTATCTAAAGGGAGTTGGTTGACTTAAATAAAATCATTTTTCATTTAGAGTGGAGTATTCACAAATTATGATATATTGGGAGAAGCTTTTCCTGGCACTTCATTTCACATAAATAAAATAAGCTTTTTAAACATTATTTATCTCTCGTCAACTAATTCAGCAAAAATGTAATCATGGTTCCAATGTTGTCTGAAGCCGAGGAATTCCCACAGAGAGTACTTTGTCATTCTCTAAATTGGTAACTGGTGCCATAATACACTTACTTGGGGAGTATGAGGGCTCCTTGCCACCACCTAAGTGTCACCATTATTACCCCGTAAATAGAATGATGATTTTATGACATTTCATTTGAGCTAAGTAAAACACTTAGTAGTAATTAGGGTCTCAGTCCACAAACAATGTTGGGATGAGAACAAGCCAAAATCAAGACTAGGCTGCAGTGTTCATCACTTCCTAAAACAGTGAAAAGGGTATCTCCGTAAAAGACATGTATGTGTGGGTGTACGTGTCAGATCCGCGCTCGTAAACACACGGCGGCACAAAGAGACTTCATACCCAGAGACTACGTCCAGATAGGAATATGGAATCCTCAGGTCATACCCACAAAGGGACCTCAGCAACTTCCCCCCACCCCTAAGAGTGTCTCCATTTTACAGAGGGGTACAGTGGGCTACAGGGAAGTGAAGCAGGCTGTCCATATTCACGCGTAACTGTCATCGTTAGCTCTTAACACTAATCCAGTTCTGATCACTCCCAGAATGCCTCTTTCCAGCGCACCTCCCCACACCCCTTCCCTCCGCACCCGTTTATGTGTATTTTTAAATCGACTTTCCACATCCTCAGAGAGAAGTTTCTGGGTTGTGCGTCTCTCACTGGAAGATAGAAATACAGGATTCAACACGCTGTGTGCCTTATCAACAAAGATAATAAAAAATCAAGAGACATCTCACCAGTCGTGATCAGGCGGGTGACCTACACCTCATCACCTTCTCACTTAGTCTTTTAAACAAAACAAAATAAAACAGGGCACCACAGTCTGGAGGCCAGAGCAAAACATCTGATTTAATGTCCCTCATCAAGAGCCTCAAGCATCCCCAGCCCACATTTTCCCTTCCTGCTGTAGCTACTGACATTAAACTCACGTGCTTGATGGTCCAAACCTCAGAGAGGAGGGCAGGGCTGACAGCGGCAGGAAGCATCTCCGAGGCTTTTGGACAGATGCCTTCCCAGTGGTGTAAGGAGGACTTCCTGCCACGCCCTCTCCAAACTCACCACTAATTACCAACACCTGCAGCCCTTCATGCCAAGCCATCCCTTTTAACCTGAACCCTCATCTTTCCTATTACTTCCATTAAGGTTGTCAAAGCGAGAAGTTGGGAACCTTTCTCTGTGACCTTGGCATTTCTTTGCAGGCTTAACGTATTGGCACTTTTTTCTCCGACTGCATCTCTTCTCATTTGTCATGATTATTGCTGAATTTTTCAACTGTCATTCCCAAACGTAAATCAATGGTTGTCTACTTCCCCTTTGTCATATCTGCACAGCAAACAGCCTTTCCCTTCTAAATGAAGCTTCCTCCCTTTCCATCCATTAAAAGGGGCCTGTCTGCAGGAGAAGTCAATCCTTTGTTAGGTCATTGCATTTATCACGCTTCCAATCAGTGCCTGACACACTTATTCAGCCAGGTCTTCAACCACACAATCATTGTTCATCTGGGGGTTGTGCTGTAATTTATGTATGCATGGTGTTTTCACTATCCATCTTGGGCAGTTTCAAATTTTTCACCCCTGCCCTTCTCTTCCTTGGGACCCTCAGTGCTTAGAGGAAATCTGGAGAGCAGGAGGGGACGAAGCACAGTGATGGGGGCAGGGAAGAGGATGGAAGGGAACGGAACAAGGAGCTTTGTTTCTGCGTGAGTGGCTGTAGGCAAGTTCCCTTCTTTGTGAGAAACTGAGAGCACACCAAGAGAGACCTCACACTGAGTCCTGGAGCCCTAATTACAGAGCACCATTTAAGCCAGGAGACTTTCTAGCTGTGAAAAGTGCCCAGGAGGGACAATTCTTGTGATGTACTAAGTGAACATTAAGTCCCATCAAGTTTAATAAAACCTTCTTATAAGCATATTGGATCCAACAGTCATACGGAACTTCTTTTAGAAGAAACTAGGCTCTAAAAAGGAATAGAAGTAACCCACTTTCTAAGAATTCACACCTCCTCCAGGCAGGTTCTTAGCTTGGAACAAGCCAGTGTATGTGGCCAGGAAACTCCCAGCTGAACCTGGGACCGATACCAACACCGTGAGTGGGCACTGACTGAGGCTTCCAGAACCAGCACCTGGATCCTGCACGCTCAGCAGCCTGCTCGTCCCCACTTGCCCCAGACGAACCCAGACGTCCTCCCTGCCTCCTCATGACTCACGTTGTCATCGAAGGCTTTGGCACCGGGATGGACTCTTATCTTCCATAGGAAGGAAAATATTTCAACAGAAGAAATTCAGGCCTTCTCTTTCCCCATACAGGTTTTCGACTCAGGGTTTGGAGAAGGGCTGCCTCCCAAGCTAGCCAGGGCCCTACCAGCTGTCCAGACTTCTCCTGGCGTCCCAGTCTCTCACATCAAGATATCCAAGGCAACGAAGACAGAGAATGCCAGTGATTCCTGGGCATTTTTCATGCCTGCCTCCCCCTTTTATCAGGCAAAAACGGAATCCTAGAAAACCAGCAAGTTCATACAAACAAAATAGCTAAGGGGAAAAAATACTCTGAGGTGTTTAATGAGCCTAATTACACATGTTTGTGCCATAAGTAATTAACAATAAAGACACTCATCCTGATTTCATTCTCCTCAGATCAGTATATGTTGCTTTCCCCCTCCGCAGGACCCACAAACACAGTTAAGAGATGCAGAAATAAAGCCTACTATCATTAAATAGCTTGTGTAAGGCCAATACATTAACCCAGAGGACAGGGGTTACCTGGTCCACCAATCACTAATTCTACTCAGAACCCTGAGAACTTTATTGCCATTGTTGTGGTTGATGCCATTCTTACAGATGCTGCTTATAATTGTGCAGTGTATTACCTGCACAGCTGAACAGGGCAACCCTTTATGAGTTGAGGAGACAGGAAAGGGAGAACAAGGTTCCTATAACAGCCCTAATGCAGGCAAAAGCTTCTTTAGACAAATCCAACAGAGTAGGGTACAACTTGAGAAATCTAAAAATACATCCTTTGCAAGAATATAAAGTTATCAGAAACCACTGTATCCCTGTACTCTTCTTGTCTTTGCTAACACCTTCCCATTCATCTCACCAATCCCCTAAAACTTGTGAAGTTATTTCTGGGTGATGATAGTGAGTCTTTAGATACATGGTTCTAGCAGAATGCATGACCTGAGAAGAATTATTGCTTCATCTATGTGATGGCCCTAGAGCCTCTTAGTGGGGCCTATATTGTACTCTGCATCTTCTGTGACCTCAATTATTACTGTGTTAGGAAACCACCCTGGGCTGGATCCACTGCTCTTAACAAAAACTAAGTCTTATCTCATTTTCCTGCAAACTCGACATTGCAGCCATCACAGTATCTAGAATCTGTTTTGTCCTCGAAGTCCTTGTCCAGGTACGGGTGTAGGCATTCAGGGAAAATGTTCAGCTATTTCCCCATTAGTGACGCCGCAGACCAAACTTCTATGGTTGAATGTGAAATGACAGGATAAGGGGTTAAGGGTCTGATGACTCCTATTGGCCAGTCTCCTCCAGCACCCTCCTAAGACATCCCAGTAGCCCAACTATCCCTTTAGCCTGATCATTTGCTTGAAGGTGATGAAGCAGGAGGGTGACAGCTCAGATAAGGTTCCTGTCCACAACTTCCTGAAATTCAGACCTACTGTCAGAAATGATAGCATCTGGAAAGCCAGGTGTTGAAAGTACCTGTGATTATTTTAAAAAGGGCTGGAACGAGGGTATCTGTGAGCATCTTGAGTCATATTGCGAAGAAAGCTATGCCTCGATATTTCTGCATAATTAAAACTGATTCTTGATGAAGGCACTGGTCAACCAACTTCATGGTTCCCAAAACACCTTCCCATAGTTCCCAAAATACCATTTCCAGTGCCTTATACCAAATGGCTTGATATGATCCTTAACAGTCTACAACATCATAATCCATTCTCGGCTCCTAAATGTAACTTCTAGTCAGTTGTTTAACGCATGGAGTTCACAAAGTATTGTACAGAGAGTGGCCAAAATCAAGTGCTGACTATCCTTAGGAATAAACAGTATGATTTTTTGTGTGTTTGTTTCCTCAGGCTGGTTGCTTGGAATATTGAGCTGTTCCAGGGTCATCCCTTCTGCTACAACCCACTGGAAAGAAAGCCCGAGACATGTCACTTGTAGTTGTGTGGCCAGTGTGTCAGGCTGTGCAGATCAGAAAGCTTTCAATCACAATCAACGTGGCAAAAGCACGGGTGAATTCGTGTTTCAGGCTTGTGCGCAACCAGAGTCATAGGCAAAGAACAAAAGACCTTATGTATGTACTGAATTATCAAACTTGGCAATGAGAACTCAGAAGAACTCGTTACTGGGACCAACGACAATGGTTGGTTATTGAGAGAGCTCCGAATGTCTCCCTTCTCCCAGGAAGAGCGAAGTCAACGTCACGTGTTCGGCTGTTGAGCCATGCGGTCTGTGTGTGACTAAGGCCCCAGGGATTACGCAGCCAAATGCAGGTTCGAAACGCGGTGAGGTGCAGATGCCATGGGGTGAAAGCCAGTGGCTTTTGGTTAATCCTGCTGGGAACGCAGACTCCTAAATCAGTCAGCACTGGACACCCTGCATGTGGTGACACAGGTGACAACGACAGCTGCGTGGACAGGACTTCCCCAGGAGGAGAACCGGATGGCCCAATAACGCTGACGAGGGAGGATGTGAAGAGCCCCTGAGAATGTCCGATTTCTTCTCTCTGTTCAAGAGTCTCACTGAGGCACACGCGTTCTCTCGGGTGCATTTCCTCCAGAGGCAGCTGGGATGAAGGTAATAAAGCAGATTCTGGTTTCGCATGTTTACTTTCCACTCAGATCCTTGACTTATAAGAACAGCATTAATTGCCAAAATATTCTGGCAAGTCTATCTCCAGCTGGGAAATCAGGAGAGAGAGCGATCAATGTCATCGTTTTAGGTGGTAGCCCAGTGATATCCCAGAAATTTGCGTCTCCCTGAGGTAATAGACAGAAATTCTAAACGGCAGGCCCTAAGTATAAAATGTCACTCATGTAGTGGTAACAAGGTAGACACAGAGACAGTAACTTTTAAGTTTGAGCAAGGTCGAATCTGGCACTGACCTAGATGCCTTTTTCCTTCCCCAAACCCTGGGAGAAGGCTGACCCTGGAACACAGAAGTGGGCTCTGCTCTCCTTATCCCCAATGCCCGTGACCCATCCAGAAAATTCTATCTTCTTCTTGGGTAGAGGCAGGTGATTCACCCTGGAGAGGCACTCAGGTTCTTAAACTTGTTTGTAACTTAGAGTAAAAGATAGTTTTGGCTGTCGAGCCAATCAATGCAGTAGGGATTGGAACTAGAAGAAAGAAAATTACATCATCTACCCTTGTCTATTTCCTAGAAAATGCCTAAGGAATTCACCTAACAAAATCCTGCTACTTGGCCTAAAAATGATAAAAACTTGGAACCTAATTTTTGTTCTTGGGACAGGCTCTAAATCTGGAAGTGGCAAATGCCTTGGTACTAGGAGAACCCAAGTGGACCACCTATAGAGAAAACTATAAATAGGATTTTTTTTTTTTTAGGCTCATGAGTTGAATTAATAACCTCCAATCTTGAATTTAGGAGTCTGTTCTTCTATTGTCGAAGGTTACTTGCCGTCTAAGAAAGAACAACTTACATTTACAACACAAACTCCAGCAACATGAACTAAATGAATATTGCATTCTGAAAGAATATATAGCAGGGAAAATGGCTATGAATTAGGGTGAAAGCAGTCTCTGCAACTTTGACAAGAGGCTTACTAAGAATATACCTGAGATGGGTCTTGACCAATTATCAATAATCTACAACCTAAATTACCTTCAGTCTAACAGTCATGATCATTGAAACAAACAACAATAACATCATCATCACCATCATCCCCTGTCCACTTACTGTAGAGCTTTTTCTGAGTTAAAAATCCAAGAGTAAGGGGGCAGCTGGGTGGCTCAGTGGGTTAAGCCTCTGCCTTCGGCTCAGGTCATGATCTCAAGGTCCTGGGATCAAGCCCCGCATCGGGCTCTCTGCTCAGTGGGGAACCTGCTTCCCCCCTCTCTCTGCCTGCCTCTCTGCCTACTTCTGATCTCTGTCAAATAAATAAATAAAATCTTAAAAAAAAAAAAACTGTGGCATATCCATACCATGGAATATTACACTCAAGTCAAAAAGCCTGGCTCTCTGCCAACTTGTGATCTCTGTCTGTCAAATAAATAAATAAAGTCTTAAAAAAAAAAATCCAAGAGTAGGACCGTTAGGTCATAGAGTACATATATTTGGTTTGGTCAATACTTCCAGATTTCTCCAAGCGGCTGTGTCGGCCTATAGTCCCACTAGCAGTGTGTAAGCATTCCAGTTCCCCCTCACCTCCAAATGAGGCACCAACAAATCCCAAGAAGTGGTCACTTCTATGAAAGGCCTAAACTTCACACAGCAAAAAAGCTTGCCCTTCATCCATTCTCATTTCACTTTGTAAAATTTCCATTTCTAAACTATGATTGTTGGTTCTAGTGAGAGATGTTTGTAAAAGATATTAGTCTTAAGCCAAACAGGTAAAAAAAACAAACACAAAAACTCTTATTAGATATGTTTGGGCTTCTGGAACCATCAGAAGCAGAGCATAAATCTACTCAGGGCTCTCCGTGATATTTTCTTCAGAATAAAAGCTTCTCTGCATATGAATCCAGGGAAGGAGAATGATTGACAACGTCTCCAATGTGCTTCAAGGTATAAATAAAAGATAATGAGATTTGCCAAGGTCTCCGGGTGGAGATTGTATCCAGATACTTTTCAGTAATACCTAAGGGTGGTTTTGCATAGTACTTTTGGCTCTTGGCCTTATTTTTAAACAGGCTCCCAACTGTACCACAACACAAGTGTGCGAAGGGAGGCCTCAAAGAAGCAAGGCCTGAACTAACTCCTGACAATGATACATTAGTACTTTTTCTGGGAAAAAAAAAAGTGATTGGGATGGGAATAAACCCTGGTCATCCTGTGCCATTGTAAACCTCACCTACTCACCTACAAGATTCCTAAAGGTAATAAAACAGGCACTTGAACAAAACAAAGAACCCTGAAAGACGAACCTACAGTTGTCTCTGGGACTTTAAAGACATACCTCCTCATCCAGAAATGGGATGGCTGTGGAGGTGAGGGGCACTCTGACGTTAGGCTTTGTTCCCTCCACCCTTGGCTTCAAAATCTCAACAGGAAAGAATGAAGCATCCTTACTTCCTTGACTGAGGAAGAATACTAAGCTGGTTACCCACTATCAGATAGGAAAGCCAACAAGTCAGTGCAGGAAAAGGGCCCACCTCTCTGCGGGAGGCCGATCCTAGCCCTGGAGTAAACAGAGACCTTCCATAATCCCGCTACTCTACAAATTGTCAGCTGCATGACCTCGGGGGGGAATTACTCAGCTTCTCCAAGTTTCCTCGATTCAGACAAAAAGATGAAGACTAATCCACCAGGGCACTGGCCAGCATAAATGAGACCAGTAGCAGCCCAGAACAGGACCTAGCACACAGGCCTCACAGGTATGGCTGGGCTCACATCTTCTTTCCAAAAACACGTGAGATGCAGATTCCTATTTGGGCTGTACCAACTCATGCACAAACTTATACTCATCTATTCACACAACTACATCATACCTCGAAATGCTCCGATATGCACTCATACCCATACCTACCCCACGCCCCAACCACCCCGAAACACACACACACACACCTGCACCCACCCACATTGATGGAAGGTTTTGTCACCATTTCTCTTTCCTGATCACACTTGCCTTGTGCTGTGCCCTAGGGCACCACCCTGCCCCCTGGGCATGCAGATATTTCTGATCCCAGATGGTGGTGGAACTGAAACAGCCCCCCCCCCCCCAACACCTTCCAACACCAACTCAACTCCTTGGGCATGGCCGAACTTTCCAAAGTGAGAATGGCAAGCCTTCTTGGAAATAATCCGACCTGGTGGTTCTAACATCCCTCCCTCAGCAGTGCGACACTTTCTTCAAAGAAAATCTCACCCAGTGACCCCCATACGGAAGGCAGGTACAGGCAGTGCCATACCTGTCAGAATAGGGTGGGCATCCGGAGCCCCGTTTATGGGCCCTCTCCCCAGAGGACCCTGAGATCCTCCAAAGAGCCACTGGGCTCCAGGAAACACCCTTCATTTAGCATATGGCGGAAGTGGGACCCAAGGTGTTAAAGCAAATCACGGGGTTCCACATGAGTGGTTTGTGGAAGGGCAGGACCTGCACCTACATCTACTGGCTCGGAAGCCACCACTCTTTCCCCCCAAGTTGCCAAAATATAGCCATCTAAATATCAGCACTTATATTAAGCATTAAATCCATTTTACTAAACAGTAACTACCCTCGTTGTATATGACGCACCCAGCTTTCGATGTCAACTAATTTGACTTACTCTCCTTTTCATTGCCCTTATATCTTGCTTAATAAGACATTTTATTCAGATACTGCTGAGGTAATAAAGGAAGGAACGTGGTTGCCAAATGTACTGCCATTTTTATTTTTAGCTTCACTGGAGTAAGGGGTTATTTTCTTGTGAAAAGGATGAAATGCAGCTGCCGGCCTTTTAAATTGTATCACGCAATCCTGCTTTTGCCCGAGCAATAGATTTCCAGATAACTGCAGCAATCTTCTCGAAGTGTTAAAAAAAAAAAAAAAATAGCCACTGCCACCCTCCCCAGCCCCTGGCCAGCCTCAACCGTAATGTGTCGGCATGGAGGGCTGTTTGCACCCGCCCCGTGAATCTGCTGACACCGGCCCCCAGTGAGAACCAGGAGGCCGCCCTTCAGGCTCTGCAGTCAGGGGGGAGAGCTCTGGCACTCCCTATCACAGTTTCAAAAGTGGTAGTGGCAATGAGGAGGAGGATATTAAACGGTTTACCGAGTGGTTTGCATGGACAGGTGCTGTGCTGGGCGCTTTATGGGCATTATCTCATTTCAGTTTCACAATAACCCTCCCCCGAGGGAGGCGCTATCATTATTGCCATTCCACAGATGAGGACACCAAGGCAACAGAGGGGTTAGGCAACTCACCCAAGGTCACCCTTTGGTATGTGGTAGAGCCAGGATTTGAACCCAAGCCCGCCGGGCTCTGGACCCTGCACTTAGAACCAGGACTCTAGACCTGCCTTGTAAATAGCCAAGGCTTTGGAGTCCGAAGACCTGAATCCAAATCTCAGATCTATTCCATTGTTCACTAGTGGCACGTCCTCGGGCAAGAAACTTGACCTCTCTGAGCTTCCTCTTCTTTCATTTATAAAACAGAAACAGCAGCACCAGTTTGCAGCATCACTGTGAAGACTGTGTCTTGTTCCCCTTACCTCAACTCGGGAGGTCCTTCCCTTAATATTTAAATTCTGAGCTCAGGTCCCAAGTTAATGAAAGGACCTGAGTCCTCGTGCAAGAGTAGTAAGTGAGGCATAAAAAATTGCCCAGCACAAGCTTAGAGAAAGCAGCTTAAGGAAGGGAAGAAGAGGAGGAAGAAGAGTTTTGATCGAGTGTCTCTCTGGCTGTGAGTGTCTCCAACAAGCACAGAGGGGCCAGCAAGGGAGGAAGAAGATAGACAAGTGTGCAGGCTGAAGAGATCATGGTTTTACAGTGGATTGTATGGTTTGTGCATTTCACGCTCGGGAGCAGCGCGGTCCCAGGAGTCTGAACAAGGAGCAGTGGGTGAAAGTTTCAGGGGGAACATATTTGGCTCATCTTCAGTACAAACTTTCTACTTGTCTCAAGCTGGTTTGCACTGCTCCTGATTCTAGTGAGTTCCCTATCACTGGAGACCTCCAAGAGGGGACCCTGAAAAGGCTGGGTAAGGCCCATCCACTGGAACTCTGGAATTCTTTGATTCGAAGGTCCAAATCCCGGTTACGTCCCTGAACATCCAACTTGAGCCCAGCCACTAGCTGGACTAGTTGCTGTCCAGCTCTTAGATTTGCTGCAGCCACAGGGCAGCACAGAGCTCTGGAGGAAGCTTCTTAAAGACACCCGAGTTCACAATGGCTCTCACGAGGTGCAGAAAGACAATGACAGGCATGTGTCCTCCTATGCAGCACTCTGGAAGGATCATGGCTTAGGCTCAGGAGAGAAAAAGAAAGGCCAGGGATTCCCAGGAGAAAAACCGCAAAATCTTCTGCTGGGGCAGGAAAACGGTGCATTGAATAGAAAGCCGTTCTGCTTATTTCGAGCCAAGTTACAGGCCCGGGAAAGAAGGATGATGGCAACATGACCAGGCAATGAAATGTGGCGGCAGAGCACGGTCCCCACACAAGATGCCCCAGCAGCCCCAGACGTGGGTGTGACCATGAATGCTCCCTTACGCCCACAAACACCCAGGGGGAGACCCCAGCGATTAATCCGTTTAATGAGCAATGTCCTACTATACTAGGTGAACTCAAGATCAAAAGGGCAGGCTACTGGGTCACTCTTCCAGCCAGGCCCTGGGAAGACCAAGAACAGAAGTGCCCACCTCCTGGAAACCGGTTTACTACGATCCAGAACTGAACATGATGTGTGAGTATATATGTGTCCTCAGAGCATGAGACTCAAGATTTCAGATGAGTGTTTTCTTTGTGACTTGAAAGCTGGCTTGCCTTTGTGACCAGGACAGCTCTTTCTCCTTTTCTCGGATCTTTTGTCTCTCCTGCCCCCGCTTTTCAAGCTAGGGACGACACAGAGAAGAGACCTCCTTCCTAATCATCTCAGCCTGCTCTGCCCGTTGTTGTTGCCTGCTTCCAACAACATCCTTTCCGAGTGCATCAGACACCCAAGAAAAAGAGAAATGAACCAGGAACCAAGCTGGCATCTAAGTGTGTTCCCACACACTCACACAGCCATGGCACGCCGACTGAAAGCATAGTCCCTGCTGTCCCGCTGCTAAGATTGAATCCTAATTCCAGCCCTTCCTAGCTGTGTGATCTTGTCCAAGTTACTTAACCTCTCTGTTTCCTTATCTGCAAAACAGCAGTATGAACAGAACCAACCTGGTAAGGTGGTTATTGGAGTTAAATGGCTTAACATACATAAACATTTCGATTACTGCCTGGTACAAAAGAAGTTGTCACATAAGTATTTGTTTCTTGCTGCCGCTCCCATCTTCTTCCTCCACAACTGGCACAGTCATCTCTTTGGAAAGAAACTCCCCACTCCCCCGCTCCCTAAACTGCTATCGCAAATCTATACTTGCATTGGGACTACAAGCAGTTCAAGAATTTGGATGGTCCTCGGAACATGTTTTTTTAAGGTCAGGTACACAAAGGATTTTTGATAAGAAAAACGACTATATTGCCACCCCTCCTGGACTCTTAATGCTCTCAAGCAACTGGGGCAATTAAATCGTCAAGACGTGATGTGTGTATGGAGGAAGCACTCCAAGGCCTGATATAAAAATGTTCATTACCAGCCAGGCCCCTGCAAGATGACCAAATTAACCTCATCGCCAGGAGTATATTAAGGAAGAATAATAAATTATTCAAAACCTAATGCTGATAGAGCAAAAAAATATTTATGGAAAAATCATCAGATTATTGCATTTTAATCACGATCCTGTTGTATGGCTAAAGTGCTAAGTCCTCAAAGCACTTTGGCAGAAGATAAGCTAGTCCCAGAGTGACTTGGTATCAGCGTCATCCCCAGGAAAATGGACAGCAGACCCCGAAGGGAAGAAAAGGTCAGCAGATGAGACTGGAGATCGGAGAAGCCGGAAGGCGGGGCCGGGGCATCCCTAGGTGTGCTTGTAAGAAACCCACAAAGCCACGGTGGCAAGCAGCCTTTCAGGACGTGCCCGCCCCTTCACTTAAATCACCCTTTTCTTCCAAAGCAGCATGGAGCCCCCAGCCCCTCAAATTTAATTCAGTGGTCCTTGAGAGAGGGTAAAAAAAAACCATCCCCGGAAGGAAAATCTTCTGAAACGTGCAGGAGGCGCCTCCCTATCCCCTTCGCGCTGCCTGCCTGGGCTCCCCGCGCCGGCCCCCGCACTCCCCACCCTGTTTAATGTCTCTAACTTTATGCCATGTTCTCTTCCTCTTTCAGCACGGCTGAGCAAAGCTGACAGGCGGATTCCTTTGCTTTTCAGGGTATTAAAGCCACTTTCCCGCTCTGACAGCCTGTTCTACTCTGCCACCTTATAGCTCTGACTTCACACTCCTCTGGGCAGCCAGTCCTTCCTGACAGACCACTGTCACTTCCCATCATCCTCTCTGTATATCCTGTCCTCTCCCCCTCAGCGCGCATCCCGACTTTCCAACCAATGCAATTATTTTTTTTGACAAGCCATCCATCAGTTTTAACTTTAAAAGCACTTTCTGCTGATATCCATTGTTAAATCCTTTGCTTTTTTATGGGGCTTGCATGAGAGAATATGATATCAGACATTCAAACTACCAAACCATGTAAATTTACTTTGTTCTCAGCTATGTTTCCAATTTCACGTCCAATTTTTCGGTACATTATGCGTAGTTGTTGTGCTTAATATGATGTTGTCAAATCCCATTAAAGTTCACTGCATTGCACGGCTTTAAAAACAGGTTACAATTTGCATTCTATAAAGAAAGGAAGGAGTGCAGTCTGAAGTCAAGCTGAATCTTATTAAAATTATCTGTTCAATTGTTACATTTGTAGATGGAGTAATTTTGAGGCATTAGCTGAGACACATATGAAAATGTCAGCGTGCCAACTAACGACAATGAGAGCAAAAGGAATATCTCTGTGAAACTCAATAAAGCTCTTTTGCTGGTGACATAAATTTGATGATAATCCGAGGAAATGAATAAGGGACCATCCCGTTTGAATAGGAATTACCTTTTCTATTAAATCACTTTGGTGTGTTTCCACTTGGCCTACATCTTGGTCCTAGGCCACAGGGCGCCTCTGGAGACTGATTTCAGTACAAGTGGAGTGGGGAGAAGGGCAAAGAAGGAGAATTTGTAAAAGAGAAGGTCAGTCCTTTGAAGGGCATAGTACTTGGAGGGACCTCAAGGCGTCCTGCAAGAGTCTTTAAAAATATTTTCTTCCCGTGTGGAAAAGCACAAAGAAGCACGCTCTCTCGTGCGCCAGCAGCGCATGGGTGACTGCCCTGATCTGCACGCCGGTCTTTGGGCGGAGCAAACCCGGGGGGAATGCACACACGCCGCACAGGGGGAAAGGCTTCGGGTGCTGCTGGGACAGACAGGGATTTACAGGAAGGGCTAGAGACAGAGATTTATGAGACTGGAACCAATATGTCAAGCAGTTTCTAAGGGTTTTCCTCTCCCATGGAGTTTCCCATCCCAGCTGTATTTATGACACCACTGATTTCTGCATGTCTTGTCATTAAATCTAGTCTCTGATTTTAAAGGTATCCATCACTGGCACTGAGCAGAATTATGCCATTAGGGGCATTATTAACTGAACCATTGACTTCATTGACTATAACAAGTTGAAATTTTGTTTCACACACAAAAAGTATTCCCAGGGCAGACATCTATACCCCCTTCAAAGTTATTTTATTAAAGAGACCATAATTTTAATTTTTCCAATACAGTCAGTATTTAGGTAAGCCATGATGATAAAGAATAAAATTCAGTGACTATAGAAGATGCAATGAGGTGATGAGGAAGTTGGTAGTGAGGCAGGGAGAAAAGGACGGAGCATGTTTTAGGTTCAGCTCAGGCAATGACTTACTGTGTGACCTTAGGAAAGTCACTTAACCTCTCTGGGCCCTCGTTTTCCTACCTGTAAAATGAGGGTAAGTATTCCTCACAGTTATTACAAGGATTGAAAGAATTAATCCACGTACAGCACCCTGTATATTCTGGTACGTTGTAACATTGTAAGGGTTTAAGAAACACTGCTATCCTCATCATCAACACCACCAATAATAGATCAAGAACAGAATGCAGAAAATAAAATGTTAAGAATCGGAAGAGAAGAGGCCCATCAAGAAGTCTAGGCTGCAGATGAAAATGAGTGATTGGGCTAAATGCGACGAGAGCAAATAGGTTTTAATTCTCATGACACATCTAGTCATTTGGTGGCTACCGTCAGGGCATTGTTGAAAAAGATTCTGAGGCCTCATCTGAGTTCTGGGAGAAGAGTCGTACATTCAATGACTTGCACCCACGGTGAAAAGTACAGGTGGAATAAAATACATAAATTGAAAAGACAGCCAGGGGCGCCTGGGTGGCTCAGTGGGTTAAAGCCTCTGCCTTCAGCTCAGGTCATGATCCCAAGGTCCTGGGATCGAGCCCCACATCGGGCTCTCTGCTTGACAGGGAGCCTGCTTCCTCCTCTCTCTCTGCCTGCCTCTCTGCCTACCTGTGATCTCTGTCTGTCAAATAAATAAATAAAATCTTTAAAAAAAAAAAAAAAAGAAAAGAAAAGACAGCCAAAATGTCAGGACCCTGCATGGAAGGGCAAACATAAAGTAAGGATGGGAGTCTGGACAAGGACTTTTTGGTGAACCACACAAATAAAAAGATGGCAGAAGGCAACTTCCAAAGGGGCCAATAAAAAACAAGCAAACAGGCAACAGGACTCCCAACAAGGACAGTTCCACACCTTTTTCCTGGCTTCAGACACCTGATCAGCGCGTCTATGCCCACTGTCCACCAAGTAAGGTCATCTGAAGCTTTCTGAAATATCAAGGAAGGCAAACCAAGCCATAGCCCACATTGCCAGGTCTGAGAAAAAGGAGAAAGACCATGAAGGTGGTGACCATTTAAAGCTTCAGAGCAGGAGTAGCTTCTTTCTGCAGAGTTAAGAGATCTGCCTGAAAAGGAGGAATTAGCCCTTACCAAGAAGTTTGCTTAATGGAATGTGGAAGGAATGATTCCCCCACCCCAACCCCCACCCGCCCCACCGTTGGGAAGCCTGGCCTCCTGCATGCAGAGGAGACAGATACCAGCTCTGAATCAAGACCTCTTTGAGTGTCACATTTGGTTCCTCTTACCACAGCAGAGGAACCAGAAAAGAAAAAAGTAAAAGGGAGGTCCATGGGGAGAAAGGTGGGGTGGGCAGAACAATTAGAGGATGAAAGAGTTTACTTCTAGGGCCCATTAATAAGTGTGGATGACAGAAGCTGGGGGCGGAGCAATGGAACGGGAAGCTTATCAAATATTAAATGCCTCGTCAGGAAGGATCAGAGGGAGGAAGGAGATATTGAAACAGAGTTGTAGGAAAACTTCCTCTTGAAATTTTTAGATCTGGAAAATAAAACATGCCAATTTAGTTTAAAGGTAACCTCGAGGAGCCTCGCTCTTACTGCAGGAAGTACCTGTGGGACCTAAAAGACAGAAGCATCTGTACCTCGGTGTGTGTGTGTGTGCACGCACGCGCACGCACACACACACACACACACGGCTCTTTCCCACCCCAATGAGAGGTCTTTCATGACTCCTCTGAAAGTCCTCCAGATAGACCCCTACAGGAGCAGAGATTCAACCTCACACACTATGTCCAGGTGAAAATATTTCATGGCCGAAGTTTCCTTGTTTGAAGGGGACTGAGCTCTACACATCACCCATCCCTTCCCCGAATGTTTGGAGCAGAGAGTCCATCTAGAACCAGGCTGACATCTGGCCCATCCTGTTCTGTATTTGTGTTCGTCTCCCTACCACAAGAGTGGACGTCCTTTGGGAGTGAAGACCGTATATTGCACTATTTTATGACCCAGCCTTGAAAACGCACCACCCAGTATGAAGTAGGACCTCAATAAATACATCTGTCTGAGAAAGCTAACGTCAGGCAGTCATGATTGAACCTAAAATAGTGCAAAAGAATCAGGCCTTCAGCCACTTGACATTTTTGTTTATTTGTTGTTGTTGTTGTTGTTGTTTATTGCCATATCTCATATCCTATTAAAGATTTACATGTCAGTGACAGCAATATTCCTGTTTAAATATCTACGGAGTGACTCCATTTGCTTCTCCCTATATTATTAATTTGATTGGTTTTAAAGTTATTGGATGTGAGAGGCATTAGACAGACCACACACAAAACCCGTTCCCCTCTCTCTAGGAAATCACTCTAGCGAAACGAGAGCCCAGCCGCCCACCTTCACACCCGCTCTGCAGCGAGGAGGCCTTGGCCGTAAGCACAGAAAGCTGCACGCACCGCAGGGGAGAGGCACTTCCTGGGGACAGAGAACGTCAGGGGCACCTCCCAAGACTGCTACTGTGAGACCCCGTCTGAGCTCTGCTTCATTTCTCTATTCATTCTTTTGACATTTTTGAGAACGTGATAGATCTTAACGACCAAAACAGAGGAGAATCTGGGATGTGGTCCTATCTAAGGAGAAGAAAATACAGCTCCTGGACTCAGCTGTGCCATCACCAGCTATAGGACTATCCTTAGGAATTTTCCTCTCCATCTGTTGGCCGCTTCACCTGTAAAATGCACAGAGAAATTTGGATAGGAGAGATGATAGCACTGACCTGCTGTCAGTCAAACTCTTAACCTCACCAGGCCCTGGGGCTGGGAATGTGGGAAAGCCTGAGCAGTAGGAGGCAAGGGCCCCAAATGCCACTCACGATGAGAATCAGGCTGAGTATTCAGATTCAAGCAGAAGAAAACTAACAAACCAGACGGAGGTCAACTCCTGGGATTTGGTCAAGATGAGGCTGACATTCACAAAGAGAGACGGAGAGTAGCAGGGAGGGCAGGAAGAAGGGAGAGATAATTATTAATAATTCAGGGACACTGCATCTTTGAAAATCAAGTTTTTAACATCCTGTCTACTTGGGCACAGCAGGGAAGCATCACAAGGACCCACAGCAAATTGGACCATTTCTCCAGGACCACGGGACGGCCAGTGCATCTTCTCCAGGCCACAAGTCCCAGGGAGAGGGAAGATGTATCCAATCCAACAGATACCTCCACAAAAGCCGCAGTCTTATAACCGTAGCAACAATTTTAATAGAATGTGCTAAGAATTCGAAAAAGCTTGTTTTGGTGAATGTACCCTTGAGTTTTCATGAGATGACCTCCAAAGACTGCCTGACATTCCATGAGTCTAAAATCGTACTATCCCTCCCTCATACGGAAGTATTTCTGCGTCTCAGAATAATAAGTGGGCTAAGCCCTATAGTACCAACAGATGAAATGACCCACAGTGCTAAAAGATTTCTTCCAACGGTGCCAAGAACAAGGATATGCAGACCCGCGAGGTAAACAAATTCTGAGCCTAGATTGTCATTCTCTTTCTTAGCCCAACAAACTCTAACACCCATCTTGACTTCAGGACTGTCGACAACAGGCCCCCATACCAGGCCGTGTGCAATGAAGGGTTAGGAGCAAGAATCCAGGCCATGTGGCCCAGGTTGGTATTCTAGCTCTGTCCCTTCTTAGCTCTATGACCTCAGTCAAGTTACTAAATCTCCCTCTGGACCTCAGTCCCTCCTCTCAAAACTGGACACAATAACGGTGCCAGCTTCCCAGGGTCATCATGAGGATTAAATGAGTTAAGATATGTGGGGCATGTAGAACCATGCTTGACATTCAGAAAGTTCCTCTTTTTTCTCTTCCCTCTGCAGGACACATGCTCCTTATCAAATATGTCATGGTCTTCACTGTCCTCTCCCACCTCCCAAATGTTGAGGGAGGGACTGTCTTACCAGGGACCATCCCCTTCATGCACAGTGCCTGGCTTGAAGTATAACAGGTGTCTGATCAAAGTCTGTAACCTGAATGGGTGAATAAAAGCAAGAAGGGGGCAGGTCCCCAGGAAGGCCCCCACACTCCTACTCACCTACACTACACAGCTATCCCCCCAAGATCAAAGCCCCTCTCGTCCGCCTGGTGTGATGCTTCCCCTTGTTCCTAGCCCAGCTCAAGACATCTGCTCCACAAGGCTTTAGGAGGCATCATAATGTGGCAGTTACAGCAACAGTTCCACAACCACCCTGCGCGGGTTTGATTCTCAGCGTTTCCACTTCCTGGACAAATGTGAACCTTAATATTTATCCAACAGAACTCAGAAGCCACACACGGTGCTGAAGGCCCTACTTCCTTAACTCATTTTATCCTTACAGAAACCCAGAATGTATATATTTTTGTTCCCACTTTACAGGCAAAGAAACTAAGGCTTAGAAAGGTTTACTTGCCCAAGGCCACTACATTCAAAGTCAAGTCTTTCCTCCTTTCTGTTTGTGTTTGCTTCCAATCAATCCCTTTTAATTTCATTTTTTTTCTTTTGGTTTCCTTCGTTGCTGTAAGGTATGAAGGACTAAATGTACCATTCTGATGCCAGAGTCCGACCTCAGGTCGAGTTGCCTCCAAGGTTGTACACTTTCTTAGCACCTGGCCCAGGGGTAGCGAGAGAGATCACATGAGATAAGGATCTAGTAACTGATATTTATCCTCCTCTCCAGAGTCCAGGCACAACCTTGGTCTGACCACACTAATGTGCCCGCATACAGGAAGCTAGTTCTCCACGGAGAAGGGGCATGGGGGGGTGGGTCCTTCTCCGAGCCGAGCCCCAGGCCTACGGGCCGGCCAGCTCTAAACTCAGGAGACAGCACAGACAGCAGAAAGGTGTGTCTGGAGCGAAGCACTCCCAGGATGGGCTTCTGCCAAGACTCAGAGAACATGGCCAGGGCTACCCTGAAGCCCTCATTCCCGTGACTGCCAACATCCCCGCTGCTTGACACGCTGCTGGATGGGAGCGCTCACGGGCCAGACTTCACAGACGCGGCATCCAGCAGCTGGACCTGTCCCCTGGAGACGAGAGGTGACCCGTCACCTGTCAGCCCAGGTGACACTGACATCCCCTCTCTCCCCCAATCCTCAGGTACCGTGTAACTCACCCACAAGTGTTGTTCCCTATTTGCAACCTGCGGAGCGAAGCCTTCGGTCCTGCTCCGACTCCTTGGCAGAGGAGACCGTCAGCCCTGCCACCGCTTTGACACAGCAAACTGTTGCTAGGTTTATGTAAATACCATGGAAACCAGAGCCTTAACACAGAAAGACTCGCGAAGAAGCAACTTAACATAAGGTCAACAGGCCCCCTGGCAGAAAGTATATACACTGCTCCATCGTCAAAATACGGCCAACTCGGTTTTCCTCCCTAACCCCTAGGCTACGAAGGGCTCATGAGATTCACAGACAACGGATTAAATGATGGAATTCTCCACACAGCTCGATTTCTTTCTATAAATAATTTTCAAACTATTAGCCAATAATGTATTGTAATAAAAAAGCTGACAGGGTCTTGTTCAACAAGTAATCAGTGATGTGTTTTCACACCTGGAGATGTAGAACTTTCTTCTTATGGGCCCCTGGTGATTTTTAGGTGTTTCCATAAAACTGTGGCCATTATTTATAAGCCACGGGTTACTTCCCTTCACCATAAGCTAAAATTAATGAAAACTTATTTTAAAGATCCAGAAAAGCAGGGCAGAGTAAAGGATGTGTGCCAGGCTGCCCCTGGAGGAGCGGGGGCAGTTTTCGGAAATCACCGGCGGTCTTCCTGAGGGCAGTCCGGATTCCATTCGAAGGGCAGGAGGCAGGACCTTTGGAGAGGAGGTGACCTCCTGGGGATGAGGCACTGGGAAGCAGCAATCCCACCCAGGTATGGGCTGTGTCCTCCTCTGCCCCCTCAAGCTTGCCAGCCCAAAGCTCCAAGGGTGTCCCAGACCGCAACAGCTGCCATGCATCGGGCAGTTCTGTTGCCGAGCACTGACCATCCTGCCCACACCCACTGCCTTACCCCCTCGGGGCTCGGTACCTGCAGGGTCAGCATCCTACAGGGGCAACTTATGGGCTGTGGTGGTCAGTGCACACGCGCACACACACACAGGCCCAGGGTTCCCCACGCCCATTCCCGGCACCCCCAGAGCTAAATGTCAGGAGGAGGAGGGAGCAGGACTATGACAACAACCAGGTCCTTCCAACTCTTCTGCACATTTCAGGGCTCAGGGACATGATTAACACCAATGGATCCAAGGAGGCTCACACCAGTGTCTAGAAAAGCCCTGTCTGTACTTCCCAGACCCACTTCAAATGGTGTGTCCTCCAAGAAGCCTCTTCTGTTACCCACCATCATCAGAAAGGGAGGGCTCCCTCGTGACGGCCACAGCAGTGTCATCTACTCACTGGCCTGGTGGTCCGGCCACTTGTGTTTTTACCTTCACCCCCTGCAGGACTAGACGGATAAATAACAACTTGGGTTGACCACGTCTACTCATCTCTATAGTGTCAGCCACTCAGGCGCTCCTAAATCTGGGGAGAGCAGCCAAGTTCAGTCTAGGAAGAACACGAAGGTTGGACACTAACACATGGGAGTTCAGCCACGGCAAGTCACTTAGCCTCTCTGAACCTCAGTCCCATCGACCATCAAATAAGAAAGGTGAGATGAGAGAACTGGTAAGGTCCCCAGTCAGCTTCTCAGACTCTATGATCCAAAGCTATGGTCTTTGTAGCCAGGAGTGACAACTTATTTTTTTTAAATGGGCCAGTGTGCATGTGTTGGGAGGGGGAGAGGGAAAGGGTGTACTCTGAGGAATTTTTTTTTTTTTTCTTTTCCCACTAAATCGCACCATATAGATTGTGACCTCTGCCCTGGGCCACCGTCACAAGAGGTGATGCCGTCCCATGCTTCCCAAGTCACACCTGTCTCCTGATATATCTGGAGGACATTTAAACTGATTAATTAGCAGACTCCTCATCCGCTGAGAAAGTTACCTGTAATGAAGGTGCCAAGTACGCAATTACAAGCTAACCCGGTTTAAAAAGAAAGATCCTTTGGAAAGAAGGACACGAGAGACGTGAGCTAACCGTGAGATCTGCACTACGGGTGACGTCTTGACTCCGACCTGCTGACCACAACTTCGAATTCACAAAGGGCAGATAACGCATCTCCTTTCTCCTGAGAAAGTGGGGCACTGATAGCTGGAGAGAGCATGCGCTCACCGAATCGTGCTTCCAAACTCTGGAAAAAGAACCAAATGATGCGTGTGCTAAAATCTCCCCTTGCTCCCTGAAATCATCATCTTACGGACTTACAGGGCAGCACAAGGGCACTCTTACGATGCAAATCATGTGAACAGAAAAATGCCGCAGCTCTGCTCTCCCAGCACACGGGACTCACGAAGGCGCCCGCTGCCTCTTAAACATGGGGTAACCCCACACACACTAACAGCAGAGGTGAAACACGCAGGGCCACCAGCCCCCATTCCAACAGCTGGAAGCCACGGAGCAACCAAACCACCGTGCAGCCAACAACTGGCAGCTGCAATTTTCTCTCCCTTCGCAAGTATGTGTTGCCTGCGTTTTGACTATTTTTGAAAAGGAGGAGGAAAAAAACAAAACAAAACAACAAAACCCAAACCTTGGGCAGTCCTCGCCGTGGCTCCTGTTTGCAGACCCGTTGCGGATGCGATGCCTTCACACAGCAAACCTCTTCTTCTCTGTCGTGATTTTTTTTTTAAGATTTTATTTATTTACTTGACAGAGATCACAAGCAGGCAGAGAGGCAGGCAGAGAGAGAGGAGGGAGCAGGCTCCCTGCTGAGCAGAGAGCCCGATGCAGGGCTCGATCCCAGGACCCTGGGATCATGACCTGAGCCGAAGGCAGAGGCTTTAACCCACTGAGCCACCCAGGCGCCCCTCTGTCGTGATTTTTGAAGACACAGAGAGACAGCGGGTTATTTCTCCGGCAACAGGGAGGAGTCACTGCAAAGGCGCGGGAGGGACGGCGGAGCCCAGGGTGGAGGGGTAGGCCTTCTGAAGGATAAGGTCACGAAGGATTGAGGAGAGAAATCAAGCCAAGATGACCCTGCTTGCCAGAGCCCAACAGACAAAAAGCCAAACTCTTTGGGCCTGGGGACTCTTTTCCACCTGCTACGTTCCTCTGGGGCTTCTTGACTCCAACCCCTGGTCGGCCTGGAATGGCTATCCTGCCCTTGCCCTCAAGTTGCTCAGTCTCTAGAGCACCAGTGCTGAGGTCTCCCTCCTCCTAATGCTGGAAGTCTGCCGCTGTGTGAGCAGCACTGACAGGACTTAGCCTCAGAGAAGTAGGTAGAATCATAGTGTCCCCCTCACACTAAGCAGGGCTGACTTCTCCATCAGGCGCAAGACATACATTCCCCAGAGTCCATGAGACTTCAGGGGAACCACAAAAAAAAAAAAAAACGTTTAAATTTCTTTTAGAAGCAGAAAGAAAGAATGTAACTTTAGGTTGAAGAAAATACCAAGAGATTTTTTTTTTCTATGCACCAGTAAACTTTAATATACTTTATGTAGGAAGGAGCCCATGACATCCAATGTACCTGGAGCCCATGAAAGTCACCACGGGTCCCTGATTCCACATCATTCTGCCCCTGAGCCTTCTGTCCATCCTGTGCGGGGTTCCCTGAATTCACTGAGTATAGACTCCACTCAACTCTCACCCCATCCCTGATACTTTCTGGATTGTTAACAGTTTTCTCTCCTCAGTTTGAAATTCTCCAGTGATTAGGGACCACACAGTAGCCTCACACTTACTGAGTTTTTGCTTTGCATGTATGCTAGTCCTGCTCCCTGAGCCTCGAGACACACCCTATGCCCTCACTGCTAGGGTAACTGGAAGGCTCACCAGTGTCCACAAAATAGGTTGCATGTCTTAGCCTCACATTCCAGCCCTCAGTAGCTGGACTCCCTGTAGCCTCTCCTTACATCCTGCAACCTACTCCAGTGTAGCCTGAACCACAGCCACACCGGATACTCACCATTTTCCAACACGCCTCCTATTCTTCCTACCTCCACAGCCTTTAAGAAGCTGTTCTGTCACCCTGGGATACCATCTCCTTTCACAACTTCCTAACAAAAGCCTGACCCATTCCATTAAAGCCGAATTCAGGTGTAACCTCTTCCAAGAAGCCTTCCCAGATCCTCCTAGCTGGACTAAACGCCTCGTCTCCTACTTGACCTCAGCACGTTGCAGGTCTTCTACAGACTTCCTCAGGGTCTGACTTCTATCAGAAGGAGTGTAGACCATGAAAGGCTTCTTACTCTGAGTTCCCTCAAAAGCAGATGCTGAGATAAGGATTCCAGTCAAAGGATTTTGGGGGAAGGGACCTCAGGAGTGGGGGAGTGTGGAAGTGAGACAGGGAAGGGAAGGAAGTGAGTAATGGTGCCCGGTACCTTACCAAGTGAGTCACCACTGCGGGCAATGGGAACTCACTGCAGTCAGGGAACTCTGGGACACAGAAAAGAACGTGCCTCAGAGCTATCCCAGCTGAGGAAGATGGGGCGTTTATCCACCAGCACCTGTCAGCCCCTGGTGCAGGGGAGGCTGGACCCAAGGGTCTTTAATTCTCTGGCATTTCTATTGCCCTGCTACAAGTAAAAACAAAACAAAACAAAACAAACAAACAAAAAAAAACAACGTGCTCCAGCTTTTCTTCCCTTGCAAGAGAAAGCTTACAAGGCTAAGAGATGAAGAAGCTTCTGGCTGGTGACAGGCAGCATGCACAAAAACTGTAACATTGAAGGGCACGCTACCCACATATTCTGCAGCAAGGGGCACGGACTTCCGAGGTCTCGAGCACCCAGCAGGACCCTGGGCATGCTGCAAGCACTCAGGAAATGCTCACAGAAAGGAAACCATCTTTAAGCTCTTGGAAGGCAGGGGCCACATTTTATTTGCTATGGGCCACGGTCGGTGCCCAACCTCAAGAGACTCAAATCATGCACGCCAGCTGAAGAATGGTGAATGATTTAACAGACCACCCCACCTCCCAAAAGAGACCACACCAAGTAAATTGAATTCCCATCTTATTAGCTGTTCTCTATTTCACAAATGCTATCTAATTCACGCAAGCATTATAAACCAACCCTGCCCTGTGAGATTTAGCAATGAGGACAGTAATGAAGACATAAGGAGTTAAATAGTCTCTTGAGAAAATGCACCTATATCCCGAGGAACAACCCAGAAATACTACAGGACTCTGGGCAGCTCCGTAAATTTCCAGCTTTTGTGCAGCCTCTGGCACCTCGCCCTCCCAGGTGGTACTGCCTGTAGCAGGAACTGGAACGGAGAACATACTAGAGGTGCTCAGTGGCCCCCATCCCATCCACCAGCTTCCCTGTGATCAGAGCATGTCACACTGGGTGCACCAAGAAATGGCCTCGGGGCCCCGCCTTCACCAGACATAGCCAAACACTCGAACAAAGAGAAATAATGCAAGCTCATGCAATAGCATCAGGCAAGGGAGGGACAAGCCAGCTTGTCTTGCCAATTTCAGAGCAGAACAGATGTTTCTGCATCTCCAAGTTTTCCGCCCTCCTAGGACACCAGACATAGGTCACCCATCAGTCATTCATCTTTATGATGAGTTGCAGTGGCCAACACACAGTCGAGATTAATGCACATCCTTTCCAAGAAATGTTGTTTAATGGCAAGGATATACTGAGGGTGATTGTTCATGCCAGATCATTCTAGTCAATATAACCAACCCAGTTTCAATACAATACTAGGAAAAGAAAGATCCCACACATTGTCTTGCTCCGAGCAAGAGACAGAGTAACCCAGGGACAGTGTATGAGTTGCGCTTTGTGAAGAACTACCCCCTGGCTGAGTTCCATGAGGGCTGGCCAAATGAGGACCTGTCTGGAGACCACGGGTTTATTGACTTGACCCAACTATGATACCCCTCAAGCAATATGGAATCAGCACACAAGAGACCTGGCTCCTTCTCATGGTGTTGCTCCCTGCTGACAACATCTTGAGCAAATCACTTCTCCCCTCTGGATCTCAGTTTCTTTTTATAGAAAATGAGGGAATAATTTCCAAGTCTCCCCCTTGCAGCTTTAACATTGTACGAAGTTCTAAGAATCCTCAAGCTAGAGTGTCCAATGTTAACTTTCATCCCTGGAGTGACAACAGTAAACTGGACAACGGAAAAAAAAAAAAAAAAAAAAAACAGAAAGAAAGAAAGAAAAGAAAAAACAACAAAATAAAACAAAACAAAAACCCTCCAAAATGTGAATGCCATCACTAAAATAATCTCCTCTGGATAAAGCAAACTGTCCTACTACTATTTTTTCCCTGAGACAACTTTAGAACTACAACATTCCAAAGTTAATTGCTTTTTGCTTTAATTAGAAAAGGAAAACAGCAGAAGAGAAAAATGGAATTTGAACACAGCTCTTCCACATGAACTTGATTTTATTCCACTCATCTGTTAGGAGCCACAAAGGAATTACTTTGACCACCAGAGGGCTTTCCACACTGACAAAATGCATTAATAAGACATAGGTGGTGAAATTAAAAAATGAAAAGTTCCAAGTTACACTATTTAGGTCCATAAAGGCCTGGGGTCTGAAAAGAAAGGGAAAAAAAAAAGTTGGAGTTTCTCCTGAAGAGCATGTACTTCTTTACAGGAAAAATTCTAATCCCTCCTAAATTCCAGAAAATCATCAGAAGTATTTGGTGCAGAGAAGCAAAGGAAATCACAATTTAGCTATCAGAGGCAGAAGAGTCTTGTTACAAAGTTATCATTCCTCAAATGTTGAACTAGGTTCTTGTATCCTGGTGCTTATTCAGTTTAGAAGGGCTCACAAATACAATGTTTTTAACACATGGGTTGGGGATAGCCAACACTGTTGAATATTCACCATGGTACAGCCTGTGACAGTCCTTTATGTGTATTAACTTGGCCAATTCTCCTAACAATCCTATAGACAGACACCATGATTATCCCCATATTTTACCTATGAAAAAAACTGAGGCAAAAAGAGGTCAAACAATATGCCCAAGGTCAAGCAGCTAGTAAATGTCAAAAAGAGTTCAGGAATCAACCATTTATCTGCCAACAACCAACCGTCCACTAACTACAGACAAGCATTCTATAAAAAGAGCCACCATGTACTATAACCTAGAGAATGGGCCGGGGGTGGGGGGGGGGAGTGAGGGAACTGTCTACTTTCGGGTCTGACTCTCTCTCTCTGTCTGGGTTCTCAGAGGATGTTACAACGCCCCCAGGGTTCTGAGGGGCAACTCCCAGAGAAGGCCAAGTGTGTTCATGGCCCCCATTTCTACCAGAGTCTATTCACGTTTTTTGTTTCATGAACTAGAAGTTCTTACATATGATTTCATTTGGAATAAAAATTCTATTAACATTAAAGTTTAAATCTGTTATTTCACTAGACATTTCAGAACAAAATTTCAGAAAAAAACAGACCTCTTTGGGTTTTCTTGTCTTACAGCACTTAAACTCTACTACTGTGATGGGTTTCTATTTAGGTAGCTCCCTTTCTATACGACTGAGAGCTCCCTGAGGTAGGGGATAATATCTGTTCCAATTTTTCTTTCTTTAGGTCCTCAACCCTTAGCCTAAGATTGGACCCAAAATAAATTTTTCAACAAATATTTGCAGAATGAATGAATAAAGTGGAAGGCTTGGGTTAGCTTCTGATCAATAAACTATAAAATTTTAGAGACTTAACAGAATAGATGTTTATTTCTTGCTTACGAAAAGACCGATCAGGTGTCCGTTAGAAGGCCTTCCACAGTGATCCAGGAACCCAACCTCCTTCTACTTTGTGGTTCTACCAACCCTTGTACCTCAGAGTCCTTCACCTCCACCTGGCAGATGGAGAAAGAAGGCATCTTGGAGTCTGCAGTGGGAAGAGCCACTGGATTTCACTGGGAGGGAGAAAGAGTTCCAGCAATAACTGCTCACTGCAGAGGAAGAGAATAACTTTGGTGGATGGTTGGCCAGATATTTGCTCCACAATGACATCAAGAGAAACATCAGCCTAAATGCTATAGCTATAGAGATACAAAATTATAATTTCTCAAGGAATGTTCATTGCATTTTACCATGACAAACCAGATTTGCTACCTATTGGTATACAAATGGGCAGAAACTAAAACCCAGGTCAGCCTGAGAGTCAACATTCCCACCATTTACAAAATGTCTTACACTTACAAAGTGTCTTACATTTACAAAATTACAACATTCCCACTACTTACAAAGTCTCTCCTTATAAGAGAGCACTGGTGGGCAGAAACAAAAGGGGAAATGAATGTGTATTTGGAGAGGCCTCACTGCAATGCTGGGACATGCAGAGAAGCCCAGAGCCCCAAGTCTGCCAGTATCCACACAGGTGACCTGGGATAAACCAGCCAAGTTCCCTCGTGCCTCAGCTGCCCTCACCTGTCAAAAGGTAAAGACAATCCCTACCTCTCTTTCCACAATATCCCAGGCAGAGTGTGAGATCGTATAATAGGAGCTGTGAAAAAACCCATAAAATATTAAAAATCCTCCTAAATATTTTGGGATAGGGCACAGGACTATCGCAGGGTCGTTTTCCCAGCTGGATGGTGATTCCTGCAGCTCTCGGCCATTGCAGCTGAGATGCTTCTGGAAACCTCCTCATCGGTCACTCCAGCGTTTCTACTTTCACTTCCCCAACAGTCGTGCTCAACTCCATCGCTCAGAGTCAACATGTGAGCAAACCCCTTAACCTCTCTGGACCTCCATAACCACACCTGTTCCCTGGGTATCGGCAACACCGGGGAGGCTTAAGGAGGGGCCTGGGCCGTGGCTCCCTGGAGCATCCTTCTCCTGAGATCCAAGCTCCCATTCTCGAGTAGATCCAGTGGAATCAGAGAGAAGCATGGCGCCACCGTGCAGATCCCATCCTCCCCCCTCCACGGGTCTTAAAGCAGTCTGACCACGTGGGAGGTGCGGATATTAGCAGCAGCTCGACTCCAGTGTTACTGCAGAGTAACAGCAGAGTACCGTGCAATCAGTCTTTAATGTCAGCCCTAACCTTCCTAAATGGGTTTGTAATGAGAAACCCTTGTTTGTCACAGAGAAGGTATGATTGATGCGGCCTAGGAGTGAAATGAAGCCACAGTGACCATCTCAATAACATGAACAGCTGCCAAATATTCATTTAGCAGAATGAGTTTAGAAAACTTTGAGCAGATTGCTTTCACAAGGCTGCCTTCAACAAAAGGAAACATAATTAACGAGCTAATATCAGCATGTGTCTGGCTAAGCTAATGAATATCAAATTACACAGAAACCTGTATAAATCATCATTACCCTGAATTTTAATTGAACTTGCAATTAAACATGACAAATTTTATATACACTAAACCTTTAATTTATACTTTCAAATAAGGAATAATTTATCATTTTTAGTATTTCATAGTTAATTTCCCAATATGTGCACTTCTAATTAACAAGGACAGACAGGCATTTAAAAAAACATACACACTCTCTCTCTCTCTCTTATGGCTCCGTTCATAACAATAATTTTCCCTTTTGTATATATTAGAAACTATGTCCAGGAGTTTGAATGCCAAAAGGCCTACTGGCATATTCAAGGAAAGGTCTTACAGTCAGAGAACGAGAGAGATGGCTTCCCCTTTTGCTCCTCGCCTCTCCTGCAATAACAGAGATGAAAGAGGCAAGACACGTTAATGCAACCTGGCCAGCCTCTCAGCTACCCGCTCAACCTTGTCCCCAAACTCCGGTCATGTTCAGAACACAGAGTGCCCTGTGCTGGGTGAGCAAACCATCTCGTTCTTCAAAGCGACACCACCTTCGAAATAAAGCACCTTGCTTCAGCGTCAGCGCCAAGCCCATTTGTTTACCTGGCCAGCGGTAATGAGCTCACTCTGTGGATGGATTTGTATTTTATTATTATAATTACGCCACCATTATAAACATACCTCGAGCAACCTCAGCATAAAAGGCAGGGAGTGCTATTAAAACGTACATATAAACGCACAGGGAAACAAGACAGGATTGTAAAAGGGCTGCAACAGAAACTAATTGGGTTTGCTTTTCTCGGTAATCCCAGCCCATTAATATGGTAAACCGTGTGGTCTAGGGAGCCGCATGCTGGGAACGGGGAGACGGCAGTTCTATACCTGGTTAGGCCACTAATTGGCTGTGTGACCACAGGCAAGATGCTTCACCTCTCTGGGCCTCGCTGTACTCAGGGGCCAAACAAAGACAATGAAGACAATGGTGACTCCTTTAGACGTGTGAAAATAATTCGAAAAAGAAAACACTATAAAATGTAATAGCATCATTTTGTAGCTATGGAGAAAATACACAAAAAGCAGACAACAGCTGACGAGGCTCAGGCATGCATTTTTTTTTAATGCAATGATCATATTAAATATTGGCAATTTAATTCCTATTTCTCATCTGATGTGTGAAGGAGGCTAGACAGATAGTATCATCACCATTTCAAAGATGAGAAAACAGAATCATGGAGTGGCCCACTCTGCGAGGCAGAGTCGGGAGGCCGGGATGAGAATGGGGACTCAGGGCATCTCAGATGAGGCTCTTCCGACCTCAGCAGGCTGCCTTTCTGCACACTCCCCGAGGAAGGAAGACTCGCACCCCTGTCCTGATAGGACTGACAGCTCAGCAGAATGTCTTAAGTCTGGAGAGGATATAGGCACCACTTTCCAAGAGCAAGCTTGGAGAAGGCATGCAACTAACAGCGTGGACGCTGTCTATGCAAGGCCAAGAAAGCCAGGACACACATCAGCCAGATGAATGAGGACAGCCAGCATGAGAGATGAACAGAAATATGATGACAGTAAGAGAGAGTTGGTTGTAAGGGCCACTCTAGACATCCACCCCTTCCATTGTAAATCTGAAGGCTCTGGAAATTAGATTGAACCGAAAGAAGCCGGGAGTGGGAGTCAGTTAAGGGAAATGAGAAGGAAGAGTCTTTTTGAAATATTAATTACTACATCATTTCAATTGCAAATTTTCACTTTTGCTTCCAGAGGTCCTCTGACCAAAGACAACAGAGCAGAAAAGAGGCAGGAGAGAGGTGGGAAGTTTAATGCATTTACTAGAACACAGTGTTTGCCCCCACCCATGAAGCAAAGGGACAAATATTTTCACACATTATCAGATAGCTGAGTGAAACAGCCTCTACCAGAATTTACAACTGAAGGCTACCAGAATTTACAACTTGTGAAATCGTGCCTGTCCGTATTTTCTCATTACACTGGATGCAGGTTGCAGATAGAGTGTGCACTTTCTGTTTCCTCTTTTCCCTCCTGCTCCCCTCCTTCCACTGTCTCACTACTTCCTAGTTAAACCTTGTCTCAAGTTATCAACACTCTCTGGAGAGATAAGGCTCCTCTCACTTACAAGCTGTCACTAATAATCGAACTTTCAAGACTCCATCTCTAAGAGAGACTCCCTGAGCCACGCAGGTCACGAGAATTAACTGCCACCAGTCCTTGCAGGAAACTCGGCTCATCAATCTATAGCTTTCTCGTCATAATTAGAATAACGGCTTCGAAAATTTGGGCTGATGTTGACTTGGTCTCAGGCCGCAGAGAGCGCTGATTAAAATCTTGGTGTGAAAGTTAATGGTAAGTGCTAGTGGCGTTGCCGTGGAGACAGGGACAAACAATTCCCTCGCTGTGACATTTTCAATGTCCTGGAGAAGAAAAACTGTCCTCTTTAGTGTGGCAGCGTATGAAGCTTATTTATGGCTACAGGGCTTGGTGGATTGATGACTGTCGTAACATACTGTCAAATCCTTTACTGACACATTCATTTTTTTGGAGCCCCTGGAGCAGAAATAAAATAAAATAATAAAAACAAAACCAGAGGGAAAATTCTCCAGCAAACCATAGACGGCCACCAGCGGACCTTCCTCTCGCTAGAGGACCTCGGATTTAATAGACAAAAAGACTTTGTACTTCTTGGCTCCGTGGCCAAGGAGAAGAAACAGACATAATCGGAAATTGCTGAGTAAGAGGCGAACAGTAGTATCACAGCCGTCACATCAGCCCAGGAAGGTCTGTTATCAAAGTAAGCGATTTGTAAATATCAAAGATTGGTAACCATGAATAAGTATTCCTCTCTCCTTACCTTAGAGGATAATAGCTCAGAATCTAAGGAAGGTTTTGGAAAATTCTCCCAGCCAACGAGACAAACGAGCCTGGCTCCTGTCATCATTACTACAGAGCCTGCCAGCCACGGCCATCACTTCCATGTTCAATACAGTGACATTGGTCTCTGAAATCCACAGAGAGCTTCGTGGTCTACAGAACCTGTTCCCATTTGCCATCTCTTTTGGTCTTCGTGACACTGCAAAGCACGCATCTTCATCCCCATTTCACGGATGAGGAAACTGAGGCTCTGTGAGTGCGCCATTCCCCAAGAGACGAAGCTAGTTACGTGGCTGAGCAGGGACCCCCGACTTGGATCTTCAGTAGTCACAATGTGCAACCAGTCACTCTTTCAGACCAGAAATCCAGCCCCATGGGATCCAAACTGGTTTAAGGCGAGGTCCGTGAAAAGCTCCCGGTTCGCTCCCCAGAGGGGCTGTGTTTCGGCTGCAGATAAAGGGACTCTCGGTGACCACATGCAGTCCATAAACACTGCTCCGGGCTGTGCCATTTTTCTAGTTCCTTTCATTCAAGGATCCTAGTCATCATCATTATTGTTGTTGTTATTAATAATGATAATGAAATAAACTATGCAAATGTGGGGAATGGCTTTAGCCCTAAAACGCAGGCAGTAATGTGGTAATTTATCCAATAATGGAATCGCAAAGTGATTTTATTTGCTTTTATGGCTCCTTTCTTTCAGAGGAGCTGGGCATCAATAATGGCGGTAGTAATGAAATCAACTATGCAAATGTGGAAATCGTTTTTACCCTAATGTACCAATTTAGCCGGCGAAGGAAATTCAACAAGGTCTGCTGTGCTTCCTGACGCGGAGAGCCAGGCCTCGCACGCTGACCTGTGCTCAGTTCCCCTGATGGCATCGTTGGCGTCCTAAGAGCATGGCCCCAGCAATGTCGGTTTGATAATGACCAACACCTCCCCTCTCCAGGGAAAGATTTAGGAAACACCCTTACTGATTTAAACATAAAGAGGAACTCTAACATGGGAGCAAGATGCATTCAACGGAATTCATTTTCTAGGGAGAAGCCCCACAAATGGACCCCACGACAGGCAGAGGCTGGCTGCCTGGGCCACCAGCTTGAGCAAACTCTCCTTGGACCCACCCATTTTAGCACAGCTGTAGAAGGCTTTCTGTGGGATAGATGCCCCCTGCCGGGGTCGGCCTTGTATCTGTCTCTAGTCTGGAATCAGTGGGGGCACGTATCTGGCTGGATAGTGGGACCTTGACACGAGCCCAGGGAACACCAAAGGAGACCATGAGTACAGCATTCCCGATAGCCACTCACCTCTTCTAAGCCCAAGGTGTTTACCCCCCACTTCTCTCCAGGATCCATAATACTGGCCGCCAAGATAGGGAGGATAGGGGTCACAGAGAGAGCAGGCCACAAGTAAAACCTGGAAGGCCAAGAACTTGGAACAGATTTCCATTTAGCACCTATGATGAGTTACAACTTAGAAAAGCCTGAGAATTCAACAACTATTGGACCCTTGAAGCTAGAGGCCTCACTTTTCTTGGTGTCTCCAGAGTCTGGCCAGATGTTGAATAAATACAGATGTTGAATAATACTCCAGAGTAGTCAACAGATGTTGAATAAATACAGGAATGAAGGAATAAACAACAAAGAAAAGTGAACAAAGTAGACTTCAGTGAGAGGGCACTTCAGATGTACACATTCAGGTACTCAAAAGTAAAGAACGTGCCTGTGCAATCCTGCCCTTAGATCCAAGTAACCAGAGCCCTTGACCTAGGTTCAACTCTTCAGAGGATCCCACCCTGACCCCCCTCTACCTGCCCCCCACCCTGTGACACAGGGAATCCATGGGCCCAGCATATGTCCAGCCTTGCCTATTCCCCAATTACTAGACCACGTTACAGGTATCCAGGACCCCAAAATTCCTTTTTCAAACAGTCCTGAGCTTCTTAAGGGGCTGTGAGAACTTCTTCTCTGGGTCCTACCTCCCAACATCCACCAGGGCCGTACCCCTAAGTTCCAAGGGTAGCCAAAGGTCAGCAGCCAGTGGGTAGAACTGGGTGGGCCAGTAGGACATTGTGCAGACATGCAGAGGCCTCGTGTGGAGGAGAATGGAGTCGGGGTGGAAAGACAAGGAAGGGAGCCTTCATCCGTCCTCTCACCTTCAGCCCCACAAATGTCTGGGGTAGACTTGCATAGAGATATTCATGTCCATCCTTCAGTTTAGTATGTTTGCAATCGGTCGGGGCCCAAACCCTGCGGCTGGTGAGGGATACCCGCAGTATGAGAAAACACAATTACCTTCTCACTCCAGGATGGGCTGAGGACTTGTGGAGGGAAGAAAAGGACCACATGGAAAACCTCAGGTTCTAAACAGATTGTCAATATTTAAATAAATAAATCAAAAGGAACCCCTGGCTGTCAGTTCTAATTAATTCATAGCAATCAGTTCCTCTTGTTCTATTAGTCACCATTACAGCAACACACTCTCGAACAAAATACCAGAAGCTTTCATTAGAATCATTAACATGATTTGATAACTGCTGGTATTTGATTTCTGGCTTTTGCACTTTGACTTGAAGCTTGGTACAAGATGTGATCTCACTGACTGGCTGGTGTTCTGTTTTGTTTTGTTTTGTTTTCTTCTCTCACCCACCACCCCAACCATGAATACTTCACATGACATTTCTTTGTTAACTGTAATTAATGTTCACATTTGTCACAAGTTGTATGATTTGGAAAAGTGGTCGTGATGATAAAAGAAGTGACAGAGACACACACATGTCTTCTTATCCAAAATGGCTTTATCCTAATTTAGGTTTGGGGGAAATATAAATGAAATAAGTCAAGCATGTATTTGTTTTCACAGTCAGGATGGATTGTTTAAAGGGATGCCTCTTGGAGAAACCAGTGCAATTAGCTTTCTCAAAAAAAAAAAAAAAAGTGTCATTAAGGCATGAGTGAAATCTAAAAGAGAAAATTTGCACTGAGGGTGAACAAGCCAGATTATAAGTCTGTCTCCCTGCCATTGACCACAGGTGCTGGAGAAGAGAGGCTGTACCCAGACCACCGGGGTTCAAGATGACTCATACAGAGGTAGAAGCAGACTCTCTCTCTCTCTCTCTATTTCCCTCCCTACCTTCCTCTCCCCAACTCTCCTGTTCTGCTTCTTTTTCTATCTTTGTCTCCTGCCCCCTCACTCTTTTCCGCATTATCTTGAATTTTCTGCCATTGACCAATGGGAAAAATAACCTAGGCTCTATGTAAGGAATCAAATAAACATTCCTAGCCAAGGACTATCTTTTTTGGCTTGAAAGGCAGGCACCAGATATGGGGTAATCTTTGGATAAACATGCTTATCAAGCAGGTACTTTCTCATTCAGCCAACAGGACAAATAAGGTCTTTTGTGGTAGGCCTTTATGATCTCCATCGGCACAAGGTAGGCAGACAACAGTGTTCTGTTTTTAAAAAGAAAACATGGGTTGGAGGGGGGGCAGGCAGGGAGGAGACATGTTCCAAGAAACCCAAATGCCCACAAAGACTGAGAGTTGGAGGGGAGCTGCAGGGAAGTCTACCTGGCCTGACAGGAACGTCCGCTGTGGGTACAAGAAGTGCCATCTGTGTGCACACACCACCCCAGAAGTCTACTGCTCACGGAGCATGCGCTGTGCTCGCAAAGCTGAGCGTGGCCCAAACCAGTCTCCCCTGGCCTGCCCTTCCCCCAACCCAGTCTCAAAGGGCTTTCCTCCATCACATACTAATGGTCTGCAATTTATTTTAAAGAGGCTATTTTGATCCTCAAGAAGTACTTAGGGGAGCCGGGAACCATAAACACCTCCTTTTTAAAAAATTTGTTTCCTTTTTCCCAGCCTGTAATTTAACTCTGACTGGCACCATTCAAATCAAGCCATTCCAAGCACAGACCCCCATCAAGTTCGCTCCAACTTGGAGCACATTTTTACGACCAAGTTAGAAATCCCTTAAAACAAGGTTTTCAGAGGGAAACGTTTGACAGACTTAACTCTTGTGGTGCAAATATGCCACAATGACATAGCAATTAGTTATTCAAAATACGGGAAGGGATTACAAGCTTTTTCAAGTCGCTTCATAAATATGTCCTCTTCTGGTATACAATCAGTAATTATACCATTCTTACTCAACTGTAAACTTCCTGGGTATGATTTATATCTCATTGAAATCAACACAAAAGTATTTGCTTTCTCAAAGGAAGGACCCTGGCTCTAATCTCCAAAGCTCACACACATCAAAGCCCGGGAACTACTGTTCTGCCTCACCAGTGTAAATAAAAATCATACACAAATGTTTATGCAAATTAATAGAGAGAGGTCTGTCAAGAAACATTTATCTTCAGGGCCTGATGTGGATTTATATAGTGCTCCCCTAAGAACATTCCTTCAAGGGGGGAGAGTCAACTATGACCCACTGAAGAGGAAGAGGAAACTAAGGCATTTGTCTCCTGGACCCTGCCCTTGTTCCCTACAGGACTAGGACCTCGGGTATATCACAAGACTGAGTTGAATTGGGCCCCAAAGGCTGCGTGGATGAAACGTCCACCCCCTATCCATCCCATCCCAAAATCCAAGTGGCTACAGCAGCTGGCCTCCACTGGGAAAGAAATGAAGAGAAGAGATAAGGCCTCTTTGGCTGAATGGATGCCCTTAGCTGCTAATCCCAAGGCCCTGGCTCTGGCCTTGCATGGAACAGCCACCCCTTAACTGCCTGTGAACACAAAAGATGGGTTTACGTTGCAGCTCAACGGATAAGACGAGCTACAAGAAAACCTTCCTCTTAACACTCGCCCATCTACACAATTTTAGTCATTGTCTCTACACAGCACACTGAGCACTCACTCCGTCCTGAAACTCGAAGTATTACACAGAAATGATGAGTTTCAACGTCTGCTTTCTTCACTGGACTACAAACATCTCCATGGCTAGACCAACCCTAGCATACCTGGTAAGAAATGTTTACCATTAGATCTGTCCCAGAAGATTCTGAACCAAGTTTGGTAGAAGCTACCCTATTGGAAAAGCAAACACTGATGTGTTTGAGAGGCTGGGAGTGAGAGAATTATTGGCCTACAGCCAAAAATCTGGCCTCCCTCAAAATTCTTGTTTGCATTGACTATTTCATTCCACATGAGAGCTCAAAGTCCCCCGCCTCTGAACCAGACTGAGGCCCAAGCTGCAGGAGGTCACAACATCGCCATTCTGTCCACCTCTGTGGAACCAATACTCAGCACAGTACCAGGCGTAGAGAGTCGCTCATAAAGGTTTTCTGTGGGGAAGGACGCAGAGATGGGTTACTTTAGTGTTTCTGAAATAGCAGTGTTTCCAAAGATCTTTTTACATCTGATCTCCTATATTGTCCCCAAATCCTGCCATAAGAGTCACACTTCAAGGTGAAGGCCCTGGACCAGCAGGTCCCTATTGAAGAGAGAAAGGTGAGCAGGCCAAGCCTATAAGTAAATTGCACCCTAATGTTGCCTATGAATTGTTCTGTAACTTGGAAGCTATTTTCTCACAGAAGCAGATTTATATAGCATGGTCGGGCCTCAGAGTGACCCATAAAGCTTTTTATCTTAGATATTTTTCAACTTTCAGACTATTTAAAACCTCAACTTCTTTTATCTTGTTTTGGGGAATTCCCCATATGCAAAGCCTTGGGGTGGGCAGTGGCTGCACTAAGTCCCAGTAGAAGCCAGCAAGTCCGCATCTGCTCCTCCCTGCCTCTCTGGCAGCCAAAGCCTCCGGCAAATACCCGAGCCCCACCCTCAGATTTAGGATCGGGACAAAAAAGCAAAAATGCAGGGTGATGACAATTCATTTGTGACAGAGCTGTATCACATAGGGAGAGAAATGTTCTTGCCTCCAGAAAGTTGTCCTGTGTCGTCCTTTTGTAACTTCTGGGCCATCACCAGGTCCTCCAGCCCATAGTCTGTACGAAGAACCTGCTAACAGATCGCCCCGGCCCCCTTTTATTAGATTGAGATTGAGGCAATATTTTTTGTTTTGTTCGCAACCAAGAGCCTCTGTTGATACCCGACAGACCAAGAGCAAATGAGCTCCATTTGCCTTGAAAAGTTGTAGGAAGAAGTGATCTAAGAAAACCAGATCATAAATCCCACAAGTCACAAAGAAGTTCTGCTTTTCTTTGAGTATGAGTGCTCGCAGACAGACCATTTTGATCAGAAGCAGAAGGTCCAACCTGAGACGATCTATTATTCTGGTCTGAACAAACTATGTGACCACTGACATGTTCCTTAGTCACTTTGCCTCAGTTTCCCCAGCTCCAAATTCAAGAGGATGGATCAGATGATCCCTCAAGTTTCTTAAAGCTCAAGCATATTAGAAATCCAAAGTTTGGCAAAGGTGAGGAAGAAGTACCACGGGGCTGGGAGACATTCTCCAGGCTCTTTGTCAACTCAGAAATTTCTAAGCACCCCCAGTCCTCTCCCAGCTCTCCCCAAACATCCAAAGAACAACTGAACTGTGAGCATTAGTCCCCCAATTCTGTAGGGCTGTTGACCCTAAACCATGATCTTGATTAGAAAATGGAAGACAGGAACCCTGTAATGTTAAAGGCCTAATTAACTCTGTCATTAAATCAAACACTTCAACTTAACCTTCGGTTCTTAGGGAAGGAATTGTTGATAGAAAATTCTGCTCCTCATTGGAAAGACATTACCCATTCCAAGAGGCATATTTAAACTTATGATTGCCCCAAACACATAGCTAGATATTCTTACTATACATGGGGGGAGAATGGCCACTGGTTCAGAGCAAGGCTGAGTGTCTACTGATGTTGAATACATTTCAGCTTTTCCATGGTAAGACCTTAATTTCAGAAATTTATAACCAGCGTAAATCTGCCTGGAACAGAAGCCTGACACAAAATTACTTTGCCCAGTAGCAATTTTTTAAAGTTTTGGACTAAGTGCCTTTTATTCAACTTTACAACCAAAAAAATGAAACCAAGCAAAGCACCATAAGAACTATCTTTCGACTACAAAAATTGAAACACACACACATACACACACGTGTGTGCAGGCATGCACACCAATGCATGCTTTCAGAGTTCGTGCTGTTTTCTCCAGGCTTCTAGTGGAATAGGGGCCATGACTCAGTGCAAGTGCCAAAAAGGGAGGAGAGGGTAGAAAAATGTACAGTTAGAAGATGGATCTTCCCATAACAGATGGGCTCGGGCCTTTACTTGAAATCGTCACCCACATATAACATCCCAGCAGTCACGGTCACTTTGCTCAGTAAAGGATCTATGATTGAGGGTGCATTCTTAATACTTAAAGGGGACTCAGCCAGGAGAATGCCATGAGCCCACAGGTCCCTAACCCATGCGAGAGACGACCCGAATGAACATCAAAGTGTTTCAGAGGCAACAGGCAATGAAGAGGTAGAGCCACAATTAAAAAAAGAAACAACTTTCAGATTATTGAAAAACAACTGAGAGCACAAGGCACCACTCCAAGTGCATATACATGCTAACTTACATAATCATCCTCATAAACCCACAAGGTAGCTACTACTGTTTTCCTGCAGATGGAAAAACACAGACGGGTTAAATAGATTACCCCAAATCATACAGCTAACAGGTGATGGGGCCAGAATTGGAAACCCAGCAGCTCCCAAGTTCATGTTGTTCTCATGTGTACCAAAGTACTCTCTCCAGATAGTGCTGTCATTATTTCATCCCAAGACCCATGAATTATGGTAAGAATGATAACCTCAATAGTAATAATGACTGGTATTGATGTCAAACATATTATGTCGTGTACTTTACATACCCTTTACATCCATTAGCTTGATCTTCACAACATTCCCCTGAGGGGGGTACTTTTATCATCCCCTCACTATACAGATGAGAAAACTGAGATGTAGAGGTTATGCGAATTGCCCAAGGTCACAAAGTTATTAAAGAGGGGACTGGAATTCACATCACATCTGCCAAACTCCAAAACCAATCCTCTACCCATTTCCCAATGCTCACATCTCAAATAACCTCTATGACTTCTTAGCAGAGGGCATGCAGGGCCATTGTGCTAGGAATTTCCTATTGTAACTCCTCTCCCGTGTTCTGAACACAGACCCACTATTTCAGAAAGACTTCCTGCTCTCCTATATGTGTCCTTCTAAAATCTACTCCATTCCTTTGTGCAACATGCTCTTCCTCACTGGGGATTTCCTGAGCATGCCTTAGCTATTCCAATATTGTACCACACTTGACATTTACTCTTTCTATCCTCTATCTCAGGTTTCCATTTCCCCTTGTCATTGCCAAAGTCCCAGGAGGTATAGGAGTCTGTACCAGGATAGAATCCAGCAGTCTGGCTACAATTCCAACTCTGATACTAGTCAGCTACATGACCTTGGGCAAGTTAGTTCTCTGGACCCCAATTTCTGCATCTGTAAAATAGGCATTCTATGAATACGCACTTCACAGGTTTCTGTGAAGATTTAAAAAGATGATGTGTGTGAAGGACTTAAGAGAGCACCTAGCACCTACTTAGGATTCAATCAATAGTTTAAGAATTTATTTATTTGAGAGAGAGAAAGCAAGCAAGCAAAAGCTGGGGTGGGAGGGAGGGGTAGAGGAGAGGGAGAAGCAGACCCCCACATGCTGAGCAGGAAGCCCAATGCAGGGCTCCATCCCAGGACCCTGGGATCATATCCTGAGCTGAAGGCAGATGCTTAACTGCCCCAATAGATATTTGTTTTAGTTGATGGTGGTATTTTTGGAAATACCTTAGGTCCTAGCTAACTAACCTCTACCTCCAGATATCCCCTGGTTGAATCCACCCAGCATCTGACAGAGTCAGCTAAACACACCACTTTCGGATACCTGGGTTGCTCAGTCAGTTATGCCTTCCACTCTGGATTTCAGCTCAGGTGATGATCTTAGGGTTGTGAGATCGAGCCCCCCTTCCCTACTGAGCTCTGTACTGGGTGTGGAGCCTGTTTGGGATTCTTTCTCCTTCTAACTCTACTCCTCCCTGCTGGCACTCTTTCTCTCTCTCTCTCTCTCTCTCTCTCTCTCTAAAAAAATAAATAAATAAAAAGTAAAAATAAAACCCCGCTTTCTTCCTGTTGCTCACTGGCTCAAAAGCTGCCTGTCATGCAGTGGATGAAGTTCCAATACTCACTACTGAACATTAGGTCAACATCAGTGGTGGCAGTGACCATGGGATTTCCCTGTAACTTTCAGGGTAAAGTTCAGTCTCCTCTGCAGGACTTTAAGGTCTTCTGAAAGCTGCCCCCTTCTCATTGAATTTCTATTGTTTCTCCAAACAAGACTCCCCATCGAGGCCAGGGAACAGCATTCACTGCACCAATGAGTCTCACTGCCCTCACCTTGTGCCACTGCCAGCATCCTTCTCATGTCAGCATGTCATTCCCACCTCCATCTCTACACCTAAGTCCTACAGCAGCGGGGCTTCTTATGCCTCATTGTGCATCAGAATCACTGAGGACATGTTCAAACTCACAGGTGCCCGGTAGGTCTGGGCTGAGGCATAGGCATCCTTGGTTTTGATCACTTCCCAGGTAATTCTGATGGGCAGCCAAAAGGTACACGTGTCCTCATGACACCTAGAAGCTCTGTCGCCTCTGCATTCAAATTCAAGTTCATGTTGGGCACTGTTCTGCTATTTGACATTTCACACAAGTGTGCCCTGCCTCCCCAACTGCACCGGAGACCATCTGAGGGCAGAAAATCAGGCTAACACGTGGATAAATACCTGGGCCCATGTTGTACACCCCCCCCCTTAGGTAGTCACACACGTTTTCGATATGGGTGTTAGTCTTGATGTGCTGCAGAACATAATTTCACGGCAGTTGGAGATGAATGACACATGTTTTGGTATCGATCTCCATGCCCAGCGCCCACAGCATTGGATAACCACCCCATGGGAGCACAGCCGGCCAACAGCAGGTGCTCAGTAGCTACGGGAAGGCTGTTTGAGTAACCAGGTCATCTTTAAGAAGCCAATGTCCAAAATGTCCAACATGTACACTATATCAACACCACCAGTAATGTAATTCCTACACAAGAGTCCTATTCAATGAACGCTTCCTGGGTGCCAGTGACCAGGATACTGAAAAAAAATGGGCCACCTTGAGGTACAATGGCAGTGGTTCTGAATTTTTTTTTAAAGATTTTATTTATTTACTTGACAGAGAGAGATCCCAGTAGACAGAGAGACAGGCAGAGAGAGAGAGAGGGAAGCAGGCTCCTTGCTGAGCAGAGAGCCCGATGTGGGACTCGATCCCAGGACCCTGAGATCATGACCTGAGCCGAAGGCAGCGGCTTAACCCACTGAGCCACCCAGGCGCCCTGGTTCTGAATTTTTAACAGGCATCTGTGATGACCGGTCATGATCTGAACATCTATGCTGCTCCGTCCCTCCCTACCGGGGCTTTACACTTCCACCAGTCCCAGCTCTCCAAAGGGGGCTCAGAAGCAAGACAAAAAGAGCCGTTTAGCCCCACGAGCTCCTTAAGCTTCCCTGAATCTTCAAAAATAGGCAGTGCTTTAAAGGTTAAGAAGTTATCGGTGATCCTTTAGGCTCTTCAGAAGCAAACCAATCCAGGACCAGTGAGTAGGGCCAGGGGATCGGCTTGATCCCTGGGTAGACGCTTCCCTCCACGCTGGCCACAAGTGCTAGAGGCAGAACTTCAAGATGAGTCCGTGATCCATTATCAGCTGCTATTACCATCCTACCATAGCTGAAAGAAAGAGGCCATTACACATAATACATAAAATAACATTTAGTAAGGAAATCTGGATAATTACTTAGTAAAAAGGACATTGAGCCAGGTTCTAAGCCATTGCCCCGAATTGGGAATGGCATTACTTATGTCTTAAGTTAAATTGAGTAAAACTTCCTAAGCACTCCCTTAAAGAACACCTGTAAGTAATGAGTTGCCCTATCTCATCCATCCTGCTTTGTGCCGCAGTCCTGAAGAGTAGACGGAGATTACTGGTCCCCCACGACGCACCACTATCTGGCCTGGGCCAGTTCAGGGGGACAAGCTCATCCAGGCCCCCGGTGGAATTAGGGTCCCTCTGGCGTGCACTGGAGTTGGCATAGACAGAGAAAAGCCAAAGCGTTCAACCGATAATGTATTTTCTTTCCTTTGCTGCAATTGATGGACATTAAAACGTATTCAAAATTAGAGTAGACAGAATACAATGAGTGAGTGTGCTGTACAGAATCAGAGGTCATTACAGCTGATTGTCTTCCAGTAATACCCACACTCACCAGAACCCGGTGATCATCACCATCGCTGGAATGCCTTCCGGGTACCTAGTGCAGGTAAACGGATCTCATCCACCCATGACTTCAAGTATCGCCTACACACTGACAGGCTCTCACATTTTTATTCCCAGGCCTGACTTCTTCCCAGAGGAGCCTCCCAATTCAGTTGCCTTCCCGACATCGCCACTTGGATGGCCAAGAGGTACGTCAAATTTAACAAGTCCAGAACTTAACTCGTGATTAACCCAAACCTGCTCATTCATGCCAACAATGGGCACCTGCATTCTTCCTACTGTCTCTCTGTGTCTCTCACAGGGCCCTTCTCACCAGCAATTCCTTTCAATCCATCCTTCTAAACACCCAGAATGTGACCATGCCTTGTCACCCCAGTAGCAAGCACTCTAATCCATACCAACCCAGCTCTCGGGTTCGACAGATGCAACTTCAGCTTCCCTGCTGGTTCCTTTGCACAACACCTCCACCGTGATCAGTGTGAGATTTAACTCAAGAAAATTCTGCTCAGTGCCTTTCAGGGGCTTCTCTTCTAATACAGAATAAAGTCCCAAATCCTGGCCAGAGCCCACAAGTCCCTGCATGACCAGCCTGTGGAATAGCGCCTGACTTCCCGAGTCACACAGTCCTCTCATTTGCCCACCTCTCCAAACAGGTGCCTGGCAAGTTCCCACCCCAAGCCTTTTCGTGGGCCAGCAGGCCATTCACGCCTAACCTCCCCCGGGTCTCTGCCGAGACACCGCTCATCAGAGAGACTTTCCCTGAACTCCCTTTATGAAGGTCATGCACCCCCTCCTTGTTCTCTAGTCCCCTCACCATGCTCTACCTGCCCTCCTCCCCCTTACGGCTCCTTACAGAGATGTGCACGGTTAGTCTGTCTCTCCAACACACCACGCGGGACGAGGTAAGCTGTGGGAGGGCACATTTGATTTCTGGTTGGTTGTTTTTGTTGTTGTTGTTTTTTGTTTTGTTTTGGTTTGTTTCTGTTTTAGTCGCTGCTGTCTGCCAACATCTAGAACATAATAGGTGCTCAGGAACTATTTGTTGAAGGTATAAATGAGAATGCACAGCGTTAGCACTCACCAAATGTTAACTGCTCTTCTGGGAAGAGGCTGTGCCTCCATTTGGGGTCAACGCCCGACATGAAAGTCAGTATTCTTTCATTACATGATTCCACCACTTCAAGTTAACCAAGCACACTTGTACGCTTTTATAGCATTTTATAGTTTGTAAAGCACTTTCACATATAATTATCTTGATTTTAAATGCTTCTCACCATGACTGCCCAAGTAGTTCAGACAGGGAAAAACAGTAAGAAAGTGCTGGCATCCAACCTAGGCCTCCGCTCCTTGGCCCCACATCCCTGCCTCACACACACCCTCCCTGCTCGGGGGAGACGCTGGCAGCACCAGGCGGGAAGGGAAGAGGATTCACAGGATTCCAGGGTTCACAGGGCTCAGCCTGCACCAGGACATGAACAGACATGTGCAGGGTTTAAGGATGACAAGCCAAATGTGCAGGCAAAATGCTCCCAGCAGTGGCACTTCTGGAGAAATAGGATAGGCTGGTCCTCATCCACAGAGGAACTGGTAGGAACTGACCACTCACCCCACATCCCACTCCACTGCCATGCACACCAACCCTTCAGAAGGTTCTGGAATAGAAGCTGAGAGGATGCAAACAGTTAAGATCAGAACAAGAGCTGAATCCTGGCTGCTGCCCATGAGAATAAAAAGAGGGTGTGTGTGTGTGTGTGTCTGTGTGTGTGTGTATGTATAGATATATGTATCTATACATATATATATATTCTTTTTTTTTTTAAGTAAAAAGGGCTGGCCCCACCCTCAACTAATTAAAACAGGAGCCAGTGGAGCTCGAACACTGGCATCTTGTTTCAAGCTCCTTAGGTGATTATAATGGCAGCCATTGATGCCAACCCCTGGTATAGGGCTTAATCACTGTAAAGGGCTTTCTCTCAAATTATCTCCTTTAATCGTTCTCTAGGTGGGGCAAGCATAAATATCCCCAAGTTAGTGGAAAAGAAACAGATTCAGAGAGATGGACTGACTCACAGTCCCCCAGTTAGGTAATAAAAGACAAACCCGGGACCAAGCCTGGTTCAAGAAATGAGCAGTGAAGTCTGAAGCAACGCTCCCCAGACTTAGAGGATGAACAGATCACCTGGGGATCTTGTTCAAACACTGATTCTGCTTCAGGAAATCTGGAGTGGAGCCCAGGAAAATGCATTTCTAATAAGATCCCAAGAGCTACTGACGATCTATGGACCACACTTTTGGTAGCAAAGACCAGACACACCTCAGTAGTGACTAAATGGAATCCATTGCTGTTTCCCCATGTGGGGAAGGCCAGGAACATTTCAACAGCTTCCCAACAGCTTTCCCAGTCCCAACAGTTTCTCAATTTCTCTACTACACTATGTAAGCTCTATACCACAACCAACCAGCCCTCCCAGCCTCTACCTGATACACCAAGTCAATCTTGCCACATTCTATGAAGCATTATGCAGACCCACTCACCATCACCACCAACACACACACACACGCACCCAAGGTTGAAATGACTTCCTGACCCATGCACCACTCTCCAAACAACCTCTTCTGTCCACTCAGAGAACACTGCTATTAGAGTCCCATAGCAGTAGCAAAGATGGCCCTTACCATCATCTGTCAGGCTGGAATCGATTACACCTGACACCACTTCATTCCCCAATATTACCCCTTTATTATTCAGGGCAGGGTACACTATTCCTGAGGTCATTTTTAAATGTTTTGTGTGCCTTTTAAATATCAGCTGCCACATCTATAGAGAGACTTCAAATGACTGTCTAAGATATTCCATTTTAGCCTTAAATCTTTAAATATACTTATGAATTTTTGACTTTAACAGATTGCCTAATGTCTCTTCCTTCATAATGGAAATAGATCCCAGGGAATCCTCATTAACTCTATCTCCTTGGGGCCCTCTCCTTGGGATGGCCTTACATCTCAAGATTCAGACTCACAGTTGCTCACCGTGAAATGTACTTGGGTTTCTGGTCCTTGGACCTAAGCATGGACCTGGGCCAGTCTACATCAAAGCACAAGGGAGCCATGTTTCCTACATGTTACCTACAATAGATTTTTCTCCCACAAGCCTTTGAGCCACCAACAGCTGCAACCTCCAAGCAGCTAAATTTTAATTACCCTCCAGGTTCCAGTCTCAAAGCCTTGGTCTTCCCTGCTCAACACAGCCCTCCTTGTTGAATCTCTGCAGTCCTTAGTTTCAACCAAGCACTTTAGCAACTAATTAAACACAACCGTATTATAGAAAAGTCTGGTCTCCCCAGCTGGGGAGGGTGTGGCCCCTATCAGATCCCTTCACAGTCTGGTTTGATGCTGTGCACAAGCAAATGTTCAGCACCCAACTGCCGATCAACTTCGAGAGCTGACAGTGGCTATGGTCAGTACCAACACCCCACCACCACACATCTAGCTCTGATCAAGCAAGTTACCAGTCTAAGAATGCCCTGGCACAACCAGCAAACCTCACCATTCTCTGTTGCTGCCAAGTCCCTTCCCTCTTTACCTAAGAATGACTTCATACCTAAATTTGATCCAGGAAAAAAATAGAGCAATCCAAATTTTTCCAGCTCAACATCACTGACACCACAAGCAAGCAAGGAGGGGCAACTCAAGACGGTAATAACCTCTAGTCAAAAGAAGAAGAATTCCTCTCATGTGTACTATCATGGCAAATCTTCCCAACCAAGGAAGTAAGTGAAGGGGAAGAATCTCCATTTTTCCCCCCTAAAAGCTTGACAAAGGAAAGAGGAGTTCTAGTATTCCAAAGAGGGGTCTTCATTTTGGGTTTAAACCTAAGGAAATCTGGCGCATTGTGTTTACCCCTAACACCCATTTCTGAGGTTACATCACTTGCTAACATTTCAGTGCCCTACCCACGCCGGTAATGACGTTTCTTTAACAGAGGCTGATTTGGTCTCAGCTTCTCATACCTCCACAAACCTCCGTCAAGGGGGTGTTTCTGTTTCAGGTCACTTAACATACATAATTCCCACCCTTTCTCAGGAAGTTCATATTCAGATGTTTCTATTTATAACTATTGATCTTTCTGGTACTGTCTAACTTCCTGTGCCACAGTTAGGAAAGAGGGAAAGGGAATTCCCAAACAAATGGGGAGTGGGGCTTTTAGAAAAAAATTCTAAACCATACTGTCACAGAAAAACCCATTTTTATCCTAATATTTACTTGTCTGCCTCTCGTCTAAGTTCCCCTTAGTGTTTACTAAAATCTTGACAAGTGGACCTTTCATCTTCTATCCCTCTACTGAGATATTAAATAGCCACCCCAAAATGAGCAGCATATGATGTTGCAAATACACGTATACGGATGACCCAGCTGCTATTTGTACATTTGAAGTATGACATCTCTACTCCTGTCATCAAGCAGAAGTAATTAAGAATAATCAAGTGGGTGTTAATTGGATATAATGAAACAATCTCCAGTCAGCCCGAGCCTACTATTTGCTTCCTACTAATAATTATGAACACTAAACACTAGTGCTAATCTCCTTCTTCTTACAGAAGCCAAACAGAGATACAGTATTTACTCAGCTAATGGCTTGTTTTGTCTGCAATTTAGTCTGTTTTAAAGCTAGGAAACTCATAATTTGCCAAGCTGTCACCAGCTGCTGGGCCCAGACCAGGGGATGCAGGATTCTTAGTGACAACAGTTCAGGGTATGTCATCTGAGATGAGAGGACAGATATGAATTAAGCCGACCTCCAGTTGCAACTATACCTAGACAGGTCAATGCCAAAAAAAAAAAAAAAAAATCAAAGTTCTAAGTCTACATTCGTCAAAAGTACTTGTAGACCACGCACTCATTATTGCCCAGGGCTTCATGAAACAGAAGAGTTTCCACACATAACTGTCAGGAGGTCTCTATTCTTCTCCTCAGAACTATCTCCAGAGGCCTGTGCCACTACAGAGCTGGGGACTGGCCTTTGATCATATTACTTCAGGAGCATCTTGGCTGTCAGACGACTATTACACAGTAGCGAACTGAAAGTGTCTTATCGAGAGTGACCATTAGAAACATATTACTGGCCATTAAGCAGATGGTTAGATGTTTTTAAAGAGCTCTTACATAGTAATAGAATCAGAGTCGCTAACTATATATATTACTCTCCCAAGAAAGTGGAAAAAAGAAAAAGATTGAGTGTTTGTTCCAGAGGTGGTTAATTTCAGTCTCTCAGGATCACCAGGAGATCACACGTAGACTAAAACTGGCAGCTGGCCAAAGGATTCTAGAACAGGCTTCTGAACAACCTGATTAAATTCCTTCCTTATCAGAACTCAGGTGGGATTCCAAATCAAGATCCTTGCCTAGCAGAATCAGAATTTTAAAACAAAGATGCATTTAAACCATATGTTAGCAAACTTTCCCTGTAAGAGGTCAGAGAGTATATACGTTAGACCTTACAGACCACAAAGCACATGTCACAACTACTCAGATCTGAAGTTATGGTGTGGAAGTAGCCACAGATGCTAGTAAATGAGTTGGCATGGCTGTTTGACAATAAAACTTTATAAATACAGAAGGCTGCAGGATTTGACCTATAGGTCATTTTTTTAAAAGATTTTATTTATTTATTTGACAGACAGAGATCACAAGTAGGCAGAGAGGCAGGCAGAGAGAGAAGACGAAGCAGGCTCCCCGCTGAGCAGAGAGCCCGATGTGGGGCTCGATCCCAGGACCTTGAGATCATGACCCAAGCCGAAGGCAGAGGCTTAACCCACTGAGCCACCCAGGCGCCCCAGGTCATATATTTTTGACAACACCTGAGTTGGACCACACTGAAACCTGCTTTTCCACTAACATACACTCCTGTGTGAAGTTTTATCCTCATCTGCGGATGGAACTATAATAGGGGTCAACACCCTTCTGCTCAGCAAGTATTATTATAGGACTGCATATTATTTTACTATTATTTATATATTTATATGCATATAGAAATATGTTAAACATTATGTATTACATATTATGTATGAATATTAATATATAAATCCCCTCTGCTTCTTTTGTTCATAACTTCAAACACTGAGTTTTCTTAAAGATAAACCACCTGTAATTATTTGGTAAACAAAATCTGTCCATTCCAGGTCCACTATCAAATAGGAGTACATAACTTACAACAAAACTATACCTTGGATACAGCAAAATATGAAAGGATTTTACTGATCTTCAAGGGAAAGTGGAAAGACACAATGACCTAGGGGATGAAAGACCTAATGTTTCAATAACTAGATAACTGTGAGTCCTCAGACACATTATTTAACCCCTCTAAGCTTTGGCTGCCTCTGAAAAAAATGAAGGAGTTATATCAAAGGATGGCTAGAGTCACCTCAAGCTTTCATATTCTCTGATCAGTGGACAGAAAATAGCTTAATTAGCTCACTTGATTACAGGATGATATTAATGAGGCCAAAGGAGCAAGTTAAATAGCCATGCAAGGCTAGCTAGTTTTAAATAGAGCAAAACACTGTCACACAGGTTATAACTCAACTTGCTTGATTAACAGGGCATAGCTAGTTCAGTCCTCCTCAAATCAATAACACAGACAATACGTGATAACAATAAGCCAGAACTATCTTTATGTAAAAGTATCCTTAATATTGTTCTAGAACTATGACTGCTAGACTGGACAACCAGATATTTCACCCTGCTTCTTTTCAGGGATGTGGTGAAGGACCATGTCTTTCCAGTGTGTCCTGGGCCAGTCCATGGTCTTACCGTGCATGACCTGAGTTCAGGGTACGCCACGTGGCATTCACTACAGAAGTCTAACAAGACGTGGACTCGTCTGCACACTGCTTAACAAGACAGATCTAGTGATCACATGCTTGGGGGTCAGACAATGCCAAAGTACTGGGCAAGTGCCTAAATAATTACGCTCCATTTCTATACTTCTCTTCTCTGGTAGCCATTTGCACACCCCGTCAACAAATAGATAGGGTCACCCAGTTTCCACATTCTGGTATGTAGAGGAGAACAAAGCTACAGCTTCAAGGAGGCAGAAAAACCAAATTACACATAATATCACCATGGTTTTTTCTTCTTTGTCCAGGTCTTTATTCTCTCGCTATTTCCGAGTTCACCTTGGAGAGACCAACCACCCATCTTCCAGGTCTTAGATGTATTTGCTCGGCTATTCAGCAAACATTCACTGAATGACTTCTATGTGCCTGGTAGTATTCCCGACACATGGGAACCAAGGGTGGCTAAGATTTGGTCACTGCTCCAGTAGAGCTGAGGAGTTGTTTGGGTTTTTTGTTTGTTTTTTGTTTTTTTGAAGAGGCATGTACTAGGCATATATGCTTACACCGTATCTATGTTAAGTACCTCAAGTATAGAAAAAAGTACATCTTATCTGAAATTCAACATTTTTACTACTTTTGTACATACTCAGTCCCATCTTATTAAACACCAGATATCCACCAAACAATCTGATGGCTTTGGAGGTTGAAAAGAAACAAAACAAAATTGACCCTGTCTTCAAAGAGCTTACAGCTTAGATAACTGACTCTTCCATGGGATACTTCAGGTTGGTGAAAACCAAAGTTTTAGTATCAATTTTAATTTCCATAGGTTCTGTGAGGCTGACTGTAATCGCAGGGATGGCTACACTGAGAGATTCTAACTGGGCCTACTTAGATACATCCAATAGTTACCCAACATACTATACTTGAGCTCAAAGGGTCCACGGGGACCTTCTAACATTTTACTGATAAAAATCTGAAACCTGGGAAAGTTAAGTCACTTGTCCAAAGTCACATAACTAGTAGGTAAAATTAAGCTCTAAGAGGACCAAGTCCAAAGCGGGCTTACTAGGCCTAGCTCCAAAGTTAGCCAACACATTCACGAAATGGGTCTGCCAGATCCATCAGTTGAATAAATGGAAACAGGATGTTGTGGTAGCATCACTGCATAAGGAAGTTTGGTGATGCTCTAGGAGGGCTTGGGTAGACCTGATGTCCTCTCCAGATCTTCTGACCTCATGATTTCCATGACATTAAATGTCCCTTCTGACTCCTAAACTCTACGGTACAAACATGACTCCACTACTTTGGAAAACTAGACAGCCTACTAGAAGAGAGCATAAGTGGGTGGAGGTCATGCCATTACAGTCAGGCTCTGCCTTACTCCTTTAAGCGGCCATGGTCAGGTTCATTTAATAATGGGATTCAGAAGTTTCCAATACTCCTGACTCCAGGTCTAGACACAAACCTATATATGATCTTTCATCCAAGTCCTATTGGCTTCTGACCTTCTTCTTGGTTCTCCACCTGCTGCCTTTCCTAGACCACAGCACTTGTTACCTGGTACTGTACTCCCATTAAGACCTTGGACATAATTCCTATTATCTAGTCTCCAGCAGCCCTGAGAAAATGGCTCCTTGGATCCCACCTAGACCATAAGACCCCATCTCAGCTTACACCTCCCATGGGAATTTGTTCAAATTATCCACACTTAACATGATAACACCCCTGCCCTGCCCCACCCGCCCACCCACTCAGACACACAGTCCTTCCAGTCACTAGCATAATGGTGGAGGGGAACTTTCACCAAACTCTATGAAATTTTCTACTAATTCAACACCACGGACCCAAATCTAAAAGCTCTTCAAATCCATTAATGAGCTTCAACAGTAGACATACAAATGCTTACTTATATCCTATAAACTAGGAATGACCAGACTGTCAAGGTAACCAAAAGAAAAAAAATAAAAATCCAAAACCAGCTCATGGAAGGTCAGAATTCCTCTAATTAACAACAAACGCCTCACAATGAATAGCTTGATGAGGACGGGGCTCTGCACCGCATTGAGATTTTTCTTTCATTTGGCGAGCAATGAAATCATTAAGGTAATAGATCACCCTTCCCGCTAGCAAAATCTTTTCGTGTCATCTCCATCCGTGCGCAGAAGACACACATCTATTGTCTCTTACTTCTGGAAGTTGTAAGTGGAGGGAAATTGTCATCATTAAATTGAGCATAATGGTCCTCCTTCCCCACTCCCCCTTTCATTCCCTCACATTGTTCCTTAGCTCTGTCTGACACATACCTTGTAAATGTCAACACACAAGTATGTTCTGAAGACCAATGGGCAGAAAGTTCTGATTACCAGCAAAAATCCACCATGTGATACCGAACAGTCACCCCTGCAGCGAGAGGAAATGATAACTGCTTTGCCATGCAAGGTGGAGAAGCTGACCTCAAAGTGTCTCTGGTGGGATTAACATGTAATGAAGGTGGTACAGACAAAGGCCACTGCTGAGCACACCAGGGACCCCCATCTGCCGTCCTCACCTCCGTGGCGTGTTGTGGAGGAACACAGGCAGCTCTGATGATAGCCTACTCTTCATCCTCCAACATCTTAACCCAGGGCCTACTTCATTCAACCCCAGTGGGGAACAACCAGGACTCTCTCGGTGGGCCAAGATGAACCCTGGAATGTTCCCATGCAGGACTCAGGAGGGTTCACGCCAGGAAGCCAACCCCTTTGGGGAAAGACGAAGGAACAGGGCAAGTGAGCTCTGCCCAGGGAGTGCCCAGCTGGTGTGCCACCATGCGAGAAGGATGTGGAGCTTTGATGCCATGGGCCTGTACCTTTCGAGGTCACAGAGAGAGCTCCTCCAAGCAACCAGCCTGCTGAGCCAGCAAGGGGAAGGAGGTGGCTTCCCGACCTGAGGAATTCTGCAGGAGGCCTTGCTGTCCACGGGTTGTCAGGGGTGTCATTGGGCCACAAGGACTGTTTGGCCTTGAGTGTTAGTTATGTTATGTAAATTACCCTTAATGAAAGTGCGGCCTTGGTCCATAAAAACTTAACACTGCATTTATCTTCATTTGAGCTCTCCCCAGCAGCCACCACCTCCCTTTACAAACCATATTAGCTGGGCTTTCACTGCCCGTCCCTGTCCTCCACAGCCCCCGTCAGCAGGGCCCCAGAAGAGGGAGAGGAGTTGGCTTACACTTAAGACAGATGTGCCATTGTGGAGGTGGCACCAGGCGGCCCAAGCGCATGTGCAGAAAGCAGAGCAGATGCAGCCCTGCCCATCCCTCGTCCCGGGCCCTCTTTGTGAACAGCGTTCAGTTGGCAGCAGCAAATAAAATTTCGTTGTGCATTCCTGAGAGCTGGGTGTCACCTCTGACTCCGCAACAAGCATTTATTAAGTGCCTCCTGTGTACACAGCACACAGCCAAGACATCTCTCTCTGCCTCTCCATGCAGGGAACAATCAGGCAACAGTGTCTGCCTCTGAGACACCCCAAGTGAGATGCCCAAAGCAAAGTTCTAGGTGCTCTGCCGCTGCTGCGATCGCTCCTACGCCAATCACCACCTTTGAAGAAGGAATTTAAAAAAAAAATTTTTTTTTAAGTCAGTCTGAAATCCTCAGCTGCGAGTTTTAATACAGGTTCCCAGAATTGAAGAGGAAAAGAATTGGGATTATGTAGGAATTGGGAAGAGAGGAAGTTTGGGTCTGGCTTGCCTTGAATACAGTCTTCATGATTATCAAACATTTTAAAAGCTAAACGCCTTACTGCTGCCTGTTAAAACCTTCCACAGACTGATGCTGCCCGTCTGCCAGGCTCAGCTCTGTCCCTGTCCTTCACTCCTCGATGGACACACGGGCCTCCTCCCGGGGCCTCACAACCACTAAACTCTGTCCCGTCAAGAACCTTTCACATGCTGTTCCCCTCTGCCTGCAATGTTCTTCCCTCATTCCCTTCCTAATTAGCCTTGCCTCCTTCAGCTCCCTGGGGAGAAATGCCTCATCTGGAAAACTCTTCCAAAGCCCCCTAAGTCAGATTAGGTCTCACCGGCTCCTTTTCCTCCTCAGTCCCTGTTTTTCAATGATACCCTCACCTCCCCTGGACCATAAGCTCCATGAGGGCAGCAGCCATGTTTCCTTTTCTGGACCACCAAATCCTGAGCATCAATCACACCGCAGGCAGCTAAAGCAATTACTGAATACACCATATGAATATGCATCCATACATACATACTGAATTACTGAATACACCATATGAATACACCATATGAATATGCATCCATACATACACACTGATCACTTCGTCTCCAGGACGATGCGAAAAATACCAAGAAAGGAACTACGCTCACATTCGCTGTATGGGAAGAATTCAGAAACCCTCACAGTGACTGAACATTAGAAAGAGCTGCCAGGAGAAGCCAGGTAGACACTAGGTGAGAACATCTTCAAGAACAGATCACCCCTTCCAAACAGGACAGCAGGCAAAGGGGTGAGCTGACCTTCCACACACCCAGCCACCCCTGTGGTTTCTGTCCTGGCCACCTGACTGGTGAGTCATGGCAGCTGCAGCTCATTGCCTGGTCTGGAAGCATTTCTACTCCAAGTTCGAGTTCAACCTTTATCCCCACTCCTTGTTGTGCCACTTGGCTTCCAGGAAGAAGATGGGTTTGGTTTTGTTTTCCAGGCAGCAAAATACAGGAAATGACTATAATAAAACACTGGGCTGGCAAAGACCGGTTTCCTCAAAGTCAAGGGCCAAACATGTTGGTTGTCCTGTCCCAAAGCCCAGGAGAGGAAAGGGTATAATCCCCAATGAAGGGATGTACTTGCAAAATTCCTCTCTCTCACCTAGATATCAAAGGAGTTGCATATATGAATTAGTTGGCCACAAGTTCGTGGAAAAGGAGATTATCCCAATTTGTTCATCCCACAAAGGAATTGTGTGAATCCTGTTTGACCCCTGTTTTTCCAATCTAGGGTATGAATTTAGCTAGCTTTGAAAATGTTTTAGGGCTTCCACAGAAATTTGTAAAATGTCAGCGTGAAAATTTTAATTGAGTTATTAGCAATATCTCTTCTTTGAATGACCTTTTAGTGCTCCTTATAACATATCACCTCCTTTTACTACCTTCTGGCTGACAGTTTCTAATACATTCCTTCTTCCTAGATGATATCATCTGTCCTTGGGTAGAATTAACTAAAGCACTCTACATTCAGGAGCTGACATTAATCCATAGCCCCAGATTTGTAACAGCTGCTGGTATAAACACTATTTCCATATATTGGGTTTTAACAAGGACTGGAAGAAAGGCATAGTGTTCGCTGGACACCGACGGCATGCACACAAATGAATCAGGGTGACAAACATCAATGAATTTCTTTTTATTTTAATTGGCGTAAGCAGTATATATGCTGCACGAATCTAAAGGAATATTTCTAAGTTTGTGGAAATTTTGTATGTCTCTTAAGGATCACACGCACAGAATCAGCTAATCAAGAGAGGGCATTATAAGGATGAATGGCAAACAAGTTGTTTGTTCAAGTAACTTTCTGATACTCAATAAAGGAAATGCATAAAATACAGTCCCCTATTCTTCATAACCCAGACATTTTGCATCATTCCAAGAAATGGAAAAAGTAAATCAACATGACTTGCAGACACAAAAAGCTCCATTCAGAGCTGAGAATCACCAAACAGGGAAAAGATAAATAAAGCCCATCCCCCCAAAATTCCTAACTCCAGTGGTTTCTCTTAACAACCTCAAGGCACCCAAACCCCATGTCTTCATGTGAAAACGACCAACACAAGAGCAGGAGGCCCCGGATCTCTTTTGACTCCTCCCGGTCTCCTCCCACAGACTATATGTTCCGTGGAAAAGAAGCACGTATACATCAGCGCAGCCAGAAGCAGTGACATCTGTAGGGACCTCCCCCCGGCACTTTCTATCAGCTCAACCATGTTATTTAGAATCTGAGGCGGTAATGACCATCGTGAATGCCAGACTGCTGAGGCAGTTCCCAGAGCTCGAGTGGCTGATAATTAAAGTGTTGCTACCCTTACCGTGCCGTGCCGTGAGAACCCAGTGGTGGGAAGAAGAAATTTCCAAGGGTAAAGGAATCTGCAAGCGGGGCTAGCGGAAGCAAGATTCTGCAGAAGCCAAGCGGGAGTTCAGGAGTTCCCTCCCTTTTCCTGGTGCCTCACACTCTGCACTCACTGACCCTTAGAATAAACGCCAACCCCCTCTTCACACCCCGATACCTTGCCTGACTCAAGTCGCAAGATGGCCATGGCCACATATTAGGATATTGTGAAGTGCGGCCGTATGTGACAGCTCGGCAGAAAGGGGACTGAGCATTCACCTGATGACCGGAAGGTTATCACTGCTAGTATGTCACCGGGGAACAGAGGGGTCTCCAGGTGAGCAGCAAGGTCCGGGAGAGGAGACCTAGGTCAGTGTGAGAGAACTACCTCCCTGGTCTGGATTTAAAAGGTGCCAAGCACCTAGGAGGGTGTGTTCCTCACGCTCTGGATTAAGGAAAGCAGCTACGACACGGAAGCAAACTGCCAAGTGAGGACTCAGACGGACTGGAACAAAGTGGACAGTGTTCAGAGCCCTGAGAGGCAGCTGGTCAAGGCAGAATTAGAACCCTGGGCTCCCAGGACTCAACTCCTGGTCCGCCCTTGATCTCTCTGTGTCATCCCCACGAACTGATCCAGTCTGTCTCAGTTGTGCCAGCACAGAGAAAACAGCTTGCCCCTGGGACCCGTGGGGCTGCATCAAACACGGAAAATCCGCAAAGGGGGATCATCAGCCCCTCCCCTCCAACAGAGTTCTGCTAATCGTGGAAGTTTCCGCGTTTCGCTTTTACTAAGTAAGTAGTACTTTCTCCTCATGCTACCTCCAGTATTCAAAGCTTACCCATCGTATTACTCTCTAAGCCAGTTTGCCTGTTGGACTGATCTAAACCCAGTTAGTAGGTCTAATTATTTATATTCTCCAAGTAACCTATTTCATTCACTTGTTCGTCTACTCAGCTTACTACCCACTTAGCATGAGCCCTGCACGAGATCTAAGAGCTGGAAATGCAAACAGGGTGTGGCCCATGCCCTCCAGGAGCTCACACACTCTCTAGAACACAGCCTGGTAACAGAAACTTAAACTTATGCCACCCCTGAAGAGGGAAACGCTGGGGTTCAAGGGGATGTTTCGGAGGATATCTAGTTACACCAGGAACGCAGATGCCTCCTCTGCCCAGGCACGATGCCAGCCCCCTGCACAAGACTCCTCCTTACAGGAAGGGATTCAGGAAGCACTAACGAGAAAATCAATTTCCCTCCGTGAGGAAAGGGGCCCGGAAGCCCAGCAGGTAATGAGTTCCACCAGTCCTGGCCTTGCATGATGGGAGGTTGACCTTGTGGTAAAGAATATGAACTGGAGAGTTAGACAGACATAGGTTCTCATTGCAACTCAAGCAGCCTGGGCTAACGATTTAGCCGAGGCAAGCCTCAGGTTCACGCACCAGTAAGGTTAATAACCCATGCCCCATGCTTGTTGCAGAGCACTGGTTCTCAGGTGTGGCCAGCAGCACCAAGATCACAAGGAAACTTACCAGAAAGGCAGATTTTCAGGCACCATCCCAGACCACTAGAGTGTGAAACACTGAGGACAGTACAGCTGATTCTGATACTCTTTAAAGTCTGAAAAAGACAGATGCCTACATTTAAAGGACTGATGCTGTTACGTGCTTTGCCAAGTTCCCGGCGAAAAGGAAGCCCACATGTATGGCAGCTGTGTCATCAGGTCCTGGGAAAGTGACGTAGAAGAGGACATGAAGGGATTGTTAATCTTCGCCAGAAGTCAGAACCCAAGGGGAACCTCAAGTGCTCCAGCACCTTGCATTGGAAACCCCTGGGTGATTATCAAACGGCAGATCCCTAAGCCACACTTCAGGCCCAGGAATATAAACCGGGGCCCGTAGGATCTCATACAGGCATCTCTGGGGTAAGTGCTCTCCTACTGGTTTGCTGTGGGATGGTGGAGGGGGGGGCTTCTTATTGTAATTATACACTTATTTAGTGATCGCTTATGCCTGCATCTACCTCAAGACAGCTCCCACAAGAAGCCCCCTCTCCAGCTCTTTTCTCTGCCACCGTGGTACAAGTTCTTCCCTCACTCCTTCTCCTTTCCTCCCTCCACTTCTCTCTCTCACCTCAACTTCTTCAATCTGGCTTCTTCATTTGTGCCCCCATCTCTAGCCTTCTTTCCCTTCTGGTCTGTTCTTCAAAATCACTTCCTGGGGGGTATTTCTAAAATATAAAATCTAAGCATTTCGCTTTGCACTTGAAAATGAAGAGAAACAGGAAGCAACCTTCGTTGCTCCCCTTACCCCAAGGGAGGCTTTATGGCACAGAATTCCAAGTCCTTGGTCTGCCCCTATCAGAACTTCCCCAGGCTGACTCAAGGCTCCACTGTACCCACTTCTCTTCAAGTATCATCAATCACCAGTAGGATCTAATTCCCGCTCCCCTATCAGGACTCGCTCTTCCCCAGAAAGAAATGACCTTCTGCCTTTTCTTCAGAGGAGGAACCTCCTGTCCTTCCCCAAATTCCTCCATCACTGATTCGAACATGGACGTGTTTACTATTATCTTTGCTAAACCAACAAGTCTAAGAAGGAAAAGACTCATTTAGATAGAGTCTACTCCTTGAAAAATCCCACCAAAATAAGCAGGGAGGAGTTTGGAGAGGCAGCAGTGGCCCTCCTCACTGCCCTCCCCCTAACCAAAGGGCTGGGATAACCATCACTCCCCCCTCCCTCTCTAAAACACACAAGGATGTCAAGTGAATCTGGACAGCTGCAACCATTGTCAAGGGGACTGGGGTGTGGGTGGTCAAGTAGTTGACACTGGCATGCCAGAGCTTCTAGGGACATGTGGGTCTGATGCCGAGCAGTTACTCAAGATTACACTCCCTGCCTGGCTGCACAGGCCCACACCGGTATGGTGCATGGCAGCCTTGGGCTCACAGAACTGAACTGACAGAAAAGATGGAAGCCAAAGTGTGAGTGCAACAGTTGTGCGTCTTCCCATTCATCACAGTAGGTAGAGCAGAACTAACCTTCCATCTTTTACCCTCTGTCATTACTGCATGCTTCTGCATATTCGGTATCTACATTCCAAAGACCTCAGCTCACTGGGTGGTTTGGATCATCTGACAGCATTATTAAGAGTTGGGCCAACATTGTACAGCATAGTATTACAGGAAACACTTTCAATTCTAGAGACAAAACACCCGAGTCTCTTTGAAACTTAACTCCGGCTTCTAATAGCAGTGTGACCTTGGGCAAGTCACTCAAAACTCTTGGGCCTCAATCCCCTCAGCTGTAGAGTTGAGAGTCACTACTCCAGGTCAGACCAAAATCACAGAGGCGCTATGAGGATCATCTGACTTAAGAGAAAGGAATATGCTTGGTAAATACAACTCTTTATTTTTCGCTGACCATTGTGCCTCATTCAAAATTCTTATCCCACATAGTGAGGCAGGTGTCTAGATACCTTGCCCTTTTCTAAGAGTATTTGTGACAGAACTACCTCAAACTCCTCTTCAGCTTTTCTGTCTTTCAAAGTCTAGGCCCATGAGATCACAGCCATCCTTCTGAAATTGTTTTTTGAATGGATAACATGCAATTGTCTCCTGTAATGCTTCTAGGCCAAATATGGGCTTGAACTCCTTCTTTCCTCCCTCTTTCACTCAATTAGTTCTTTCTTCCTGATCCGCTTAATTCATTCACATGTTCTCTTCCACGAAACATCTCTCAATCTCAAGGCTCATTGGGAGTGCAAGGGAAACAGTGAGTGTGGAGTCGGGAAAATGGCGCCAGTGAGGACACGCGTGGGTCTCTACAACACTTCCATAAATCCTGCCAACCGGCAGACAAAGACACAAGGAATGGTTGTTTTGTTCTAAGCACAAACATGCCACTTGGTCATTCTGTCCCTTCCCTGGACTTCCCGGCTGCCAACCCCATGTCAGATCTGGTGCCCTAGGAGGACAGGAAAGTCCTGGTTAGTCACAGTTCTGCCACAATTCTCTCCTCACTGCTACTCCCTGCTGACATTAGTTGGAAGACTGCCAGAGCTCAGAGAGAAAAACTTACCAAAACGATCATAAAGCCATTTAGGAAGATATGAGCATGATCAACACACTAAATAATAATTACTCACATTTGTATTCCCTGCCAATCTTCATATACGGGGTATAACTATAACCTGCTCCAAATGAATCACCTGGTTCTAAATGCCTGAGAGTCATAGTCCTATGATTCTGACAAAGTAACCCACATATCTCATACCACGAGCTTATAACAAAGACATTGCTGTGAATTGAAGCCCCAAGAACAAAGCCAATTGGAATTTTTAAACATTTACTCCAAACTTTTCATTATGGGTTATATTCTTCTCAAATATTTCATCATGCCTTTTTCCTCTCTCTGGTTTAAATCTCAATCACTAAAAGGAATGATTCGAAGGCAATAATGTAGAAACAAAAGGGGAGATTAAATACAAATTAAGCTTTCATTTGTACTGTTTTTCCAGACTGAATTAAAGTGATTGAGCTAACTTTGGTGTAAAGAAAATTTTACAGCTGTTGGAAATGATAGAATGTAAATTGGATTATACTATTTAAATATTTTACAAATAATTGGAATGGCATTCTTATAAGTTATGTTCAAATATTCACGTTCAAACATAGTAGATCATGCTGACTGGTTCTAAATATATATCTTTCCTTCTGCTTGATATTTCTTCCATTACCAAAATGAAACTCAAAAAAAAAAAATCACACAAAGATAGGTCAGGGGGTACCAGTTAAGATGGGAATGAAAAGGCATGATGGGATAATTTACCCTATTCAAATTAACTCATTCTAACAGATACTTATTGATTACAGAGTACTGAGCAAGCCCCTGGATACAACAAGGAAGTAACCAGTCTTGCCCTGAAAGTGCTTACCATCTCCCAAAAGGAAGGAAAATAAGCCAAATTAAATTATGCTACTTAAAGCAGAATAATGCAAATGCATACCATACAGGAAGTGTGGGGAGAAGTTAAAGAGGACGGGTTGGGGGAAACTATGAAAAAGGTATTTAAACTAGGTTTTGAAGGACAGATAGAATTTCTACTAGGTAAACACTTTTAGAAGCATGTATTTAACAGGCAAAAGAGGAATAAATAGCCCCAGTTCATGGGAATAAGAAAACATGGGACATGTCTGGAGAACAGAGAATAGAACAAATCAAAAGAAGCTAGGATGGCTAGAAAAGTGGTGAGAAATTTTCTCAGTCATCACCAACATTTATTGATTATCCATGTTCCCTTAAGCTCTATGGGGGAATATAAAGAAAAATAAAGATCACTTCCCTCAAGGAATTTGCATTTTAGCAGATGAGGCCTGTAAATAAATACCAAGTAGAAAGCAAAAAGTACCACACAGAGGTAACAGATCTAGTGTCTTGTCAATGTAGTGCAGGGAAAGGTCACCACTAAGCAATGAAGAGGAGAAGAGACTTGAAGGATGAAAAAGCAAGGATAGACACATTCATCCATCCGTCCATTCATTCATTCACTAAAAATATCATTTATATTTGCTTTCCTCCTATCTTGGATATGGGCAAAATAATGGAAATAAAGGTGAACAAGACACAGGCTCTACCTCATGGAACTCAGTTCGACCGCCACAAAGGATAAGGGTGAATAAGAGAATACCGGCAAGATAGGCGACTGTCAAACCCAGAGAGCCTAGGATTTCAGGCACAAACAGCTCTATATTGTGAAGTTTATGAAACCACTGGTGGTGTCTGACAGCAGCTTTCAGAAAACTGGTCTTAGTCTGAATCCCTCTCAAAGCAGACCCTGAGATGAGCACACAGAGGCAGGGAGTTTATTTGGGAGATGATCCCAGAGAACAGGAGAGAGAGAGAGGGGAGGAGGAAAATCCAATGTCAGGGTGCATTATCAAGGTCACTTCTCTGGCACTGCGGCATGACCTCTTCTCTGGCATGCCCAAGACGCATATTAGAGTCCTCCCAGAATTGTCTGCATGAAGGACAGGTTACTGTCACCTGTAGTTCCCCACCAACTGAGGGCTGCCCCTATGGGGGCCACGAGTTCCCTTTGCACATCAGACTGAACTGAGCTTAGGCACAGACTCTCCGAGCTCCAGGGAAAGTCCTTGGGCAGAAAACCTCACAGAATACCATGAGGTAAGACACCATCAGCCAGAGTCTGAGCTCACATGAACCTAAGCGCCATGACTGAAACCGTAGGTAGCCCCAGGAGTTGAGACAGGGGCCTCACAAGTGTCTGGTAGAATCAGGCAGCAGCCAGCATGCAGGGTAGGGGAGAAGAGAAAGAGCTAGGAAAAACAGCCATTGTCTAGCATGGAAAAGAGAAAGATAATGGGGAGCTGAATAAAGATGGCGTGGCTGGTGAGAAGGGACGGATTATGAAGGATGAAGCAACCGATGACCCGTGTGGAGCTGGGGAGATACATCACAGATCCATGAGGCTCTAAAGCTCCATGAGTGAGAAGAAGATGGCAGTACAGACAGGAGCTAAGTGAATGAGAGGAGAGCAGCGGAGAGCAGACAATGCCCAGGAGGAAGGTGGCCATACAGGACTAGAGTTTTGGAGAGAGTGAACTGGAAATTATCAGTAGAGAGAGAACAGCGGTATTCACAGTATTGCTAAAAAGACGGTACAAGAAGGGTTGGGGGGAGAGCTTTGAAACTCAAAAAACCTCTCTTCTTCATGAATGGGAAGGGAAGGTAGATGATGAGACAGGAAAGAAGAGATCCCAGCGCCAACAAGAGCAGAAAACAGACTTTCAGGAATGAGGGGCCGGTCAACAGGGTGAAATGGTGCAGAGAGGATCAAATTATAGAGGACTAGAAGGGCCTACTCGACATTAGGACTGAGAAGTCACAGGAAGGCTTTCAAGAACACAGTTCAGTAGAGAGGGAGGCTAGCTCCAGGATCTGGTTGACGAAGGTTTAAGGAATAAGGGAGAGAGAGTCAGTTCTTTTCGACGAGGATTCTTCATCTGAATCACACAATGTGCTTTCTGTGATTCTTTTCTCCTTTCTCCCAAGAGTGGTACCTCACTTGTACCTTTCTGAATGCACAGAAGTTACCATCAGGGCCCTAAATCAGGGGTCAGCAAGCTTTTCCCACGAAGAGCCACGCACGGCATCTTGCGACTACTCAGCTCTGCTGCCGTGGCATCAAAGCAACCATCAACACCACTAAAATGAATGGCATGGCTATGTGCCAATACGATTTTATTTATGGCCATTGACATTTGGAGTTCTCATATTTTTCATGTGTCAAGAATTATTCTTTTTAAAAATGAGTTCAACTGGGACGCCTGGGTGGCTCAGTTGGTTGGACGACTGCCTTCGGCTCGGGTCATGATCCCGGAGACCTGGGATCGAGTCCCGCATCAGGCTCCCAGCTCCACGGGGAGTCTGCTTCTCCCTCTTTCTCCTCGCTCATGCTCTCTCACTGCCTCTCTCTCAAATAAATAAATAAAATCTTTAAAAAAAAAATGAGTTCAACTTTCAAAAATGTAAAAGCCATTCTTAGCCCATGAGCCCTACAGAAACAAACGCTGGGGCCACATTTGGATTTCAGGTGATAAGGTACCCCTACCGTATGACTTTGAGCTTAGTGATCACCTCAGTTATCACCTGAAGGTGACAGATGCCTGTAGACACCTCAAATAAATGAAGAAGAGAGAAGACAATAGCATGAGACAGTTAGCACCAAGAATTTGTTTTCTGTTTTTGTGTCGGTTTTTTTTTGTTTTTGTTTTTGTATTTGAGAGAGAGGGGGTGAGGGAGGGGAAGAGGGAGAGAGAGAATCTCTGAACGTGGACCCCAATGTGGGGCTCGATTCCATGACCCCGAGATCATGGCCTGAGCTGAGAGAGTCAGACACTTAACCAACCGAGCCACCCAGGTGCTCCTCGCATCTGTTTTTAAAGAGTAGGAAAAACACATGCATCGTGACAGGCTAGGAGGAAGTTACCTTTGGAGAGGGAAAGTTGAAGCTACATAAAAAAAATGGAAGATTTTTTTGGCAGATCCAGATCCTAGATGAGGGAGAAAGGGATGGAGGAGTGAGCTGGACAAAGGAGAGGAAGACAGTGTCCTCTGAGAGTGAAGGTGAGGCGGGAAAGTCTGGAAGCAGATTACTGAGGACCTAAAATGCCAACCCAAAGAGTTCACACTTCATTAGGTGACCAATGAGGAGCTACTGAAGGTGTTTAGGCCAAGGAGTACAGCCCGGGAATCAGTAATACACTGGGTCTCCCCGCTGCAGACTGAATAAATAAGCCGATACTCTGTATACATATTTACATAATGGTGGAATGAGCAGAACAGAAGCTGAAAATACGCGATAACAGACTCTCTTTCTCAGAAACCTGCTCCACCAGTGCATTCTGGGAAGGCAAGATAAGACCAGCTGACATACTCAACGATAGCTAGTTCAATAGATCCATTATCAATGTGCTCTTACCCTCAGGTATTTGAATATTGGTTATAGCAGGAGCCCATGACCTGGGCTTATAGCAGCTTGGGGTTGGGAGTAGGGTGGAGTATGGTAACCAGGGCTAGGTTCCGCCCCCAACTTCCTTATTAACCATCTGCGTGGTGCTAGCACAAGCAACTGAGCATCTCTGGGCCTCAGCGTCCACAGGGTCAAATGGGAATTCGAATATCAGTCCAAGTATCCCAAAGGTTCATAACAAGGATCATTAGGATCAATAATGGACATTAAAACACTCTAAATCTGCAATAGCCAACACAGATATAATACTGTAGCTTAGAAAAGAAAAAAATGGTTCCATGAGGTCACCTGTCAGAGTCACTTCTCTAGACCTTCCCCTTCTTACATACCTGAATCTTTCTCGCATTGGGCAGTAGTACATGACTTCACCAAAACTCCTATCCTTTGACGGGGCTCTTTTTCTTGATGGTTCTTAGAGCACAGGATGTCTTTTTAGAGTTGTGGTCCTGGGGTAGTCAAGCCATTTACACAGGATGCTACTGTGGGGGGTGGGGAGCTCAGTGAGGACCTCCTGGAGAAGGTGGCATGTCAGGTGGGCCTTGAAGGCCAGCTGGGATGGGAGACCCAGAGAGGAGGCAAGGCTTTTGAAGCAGTGGCCCAGGTCAAAGTGCACACAACTGCTTCATTTAGGCCAAGCATCTGGATGCCATAGGAGCAAAAGCCCAAAAAAGCCACCGGGAGAGGCTCAGAAATAGCCAGCCAACATCAGAGTCTAAGATGAAAAATGAAAATATTTGTTATCTTCCTTGTACAATTCAAATTCCACTTCTGTTTTCACAGCTGAAATCCAGGAGATATAATCCTTTAATATGAACAATAATCATAGTTACCGAGAACCACCTCTATTGGTAAGGCAGTGAGCTTCCCACCAGACTTACATTCACATTTATTGTTTATTAAAACTCTCACTTCTCTTAACTCTTTGATCTGTAGGAGAGCTGTGTCAGATGGGTAAGGAAAATAAAATTTACCCTGTTGCATAGAAAACAAAACAAAACAAAAAATGAAAAAACTGTGGCCCAGAGAGGTTAAGCAACCAGTGTGAGGATACACAGCTAGTAAATGATATGGGAGGGTGTGGGAAAGTGGGCTCCATCCCTCCAAGACCAAACTCGTTGTTTATCCAGATCCATGATAGGCTTTCCCTGCTATCCAAAATTGGAGCCTTCCTATGAAAACTTTCATAAGCCAAAATGGTACGACACGATTACCATTACTTTCTATGGAAAGATTTTTGAGCATTCTCTGACCCAAAACAGCACCTTAAGTTCTCCTGATACCTTAGGACACATCTTGCTAACGGCTGCTCATAACGCACCGGGACAGACGCTGACAACACAGTTTAAAGCTAGCGTGGCTCGATACTGAGATGCCCAGTGCCGTCTGGAGGCAGGAGGCCGACTGTGCCTCTCTGGCTCACGAGGTGTGCACTGCCTCCCCAGGCTCATGGCCAAGCAACTGCCGAATGGTGTGCCCACGGCTCGCCTTTCCATCAGAGTGAAAATGCGCTTTAGATTTCCTTTGGCTCAAATAAACAGACAGCACTGAAGGTCTTTCGTGCAAGTGAAGCAGCATTTACACAAAGGTCTGAAAAGCCTGTGAAACTCTCGGAGGAATCCGGCCAGGACTTCATCTTTAGGTTGGCAATGACCTCCTACCAAAAGTCACAGTCACCGTGTTTACACATGGACAAAAGGAAAGCAGCAGGATAGCAAAATCGTGGAGTCAGAGGTGAGCAGACTGTGGTCCGTGGACCAGATGCAGCCCACCGTCCGCTTCCGTACAGCGTACAAGCTAAGAGCGGTTTTCATGGTTTTACATGCCGGGCGGGGGGAGGCAAAACAACGATGACATGGGAGATTACGTGAAATTCAAATCTCAGCGTCCATACTGACACTGAACAAAGACTCGCCCGCTCACTTATGCCCAGACTACGGCGGTTTCTGTGCTGTAATGACAGAGCTGAGTCGTCACCACAGAGCCTGCGTGGCCTGCAAAGCCAAAAAGACCTACCAAGACGGCATGCAGCACACAGAGGACGTGTGCTGACGGCTGTCCTAAGTCACGGGCCTGCAACAACGGTAACGATAAAACACCGTAACCAGAGTGGGGGATTGCAGGAGACAATAGGACCGAATCCCCAGATATTCCCTATCCCACTTGCGAAAACAGGATTTCGAGGGAGAAATTCTCAAACGGCTGGTACCTCGCCACTGGGTGTTGTTGGGATTTGTGCGACAGTTTCACGACCAGAACTGCTTCTGACAGTCCCTTTAATTTCTCTTCCCCGCCCCCCCTAACCATCAGGCTCACACGGACCGAGCCTCATTGCCACTAGAAATGAAGAGGCTCTGGTGTCAGCTCTGAAATCAGTATCTCACTTCCTCAGACAAGTGGATATTTATTGACAGGGTGTGGGATGGAGAAAGAAAGGAGAGAGACTACTGCCTGTCCAGAAGGCAGTAACCTTGGTGGAGATGCAATGTCGCCGGCCCTAAACCATCATTCTCGCAGATGTACAGCATATTATTTGAAGGGAAACAAATATCAGCCACTGAATGTCATGGCAAGGACACATCTCCTGCCTCTTAACTAAACTTATCAGAGCTGCGGTTTAATATGGTTCCTTTTTCATCCTCCCTTCAAATTCATCTTTCAGGGCATCTCTTGACACCACCAGCAAACAGTCAAGACGAAGATTTAGTGACGTGAGCTTCAAACAGATCTAGATTTATTGACATGTGGGGCTGGCTTGCTTTCTCGGGAGCTGCAGTACACAGGATTAATTGTGACGGTTCCCTAATGTTCCGCGCTGCTTCGCGAATACCCAAATGTCTGACTACAGCCCGGGGGGGTCGCGGGGGATGTCAGTTTCCCCCAGGAACATGACCCTCCCTGGTGGCTTGCGCTTTCTCTCATCGGGCTGACCATTCTGTTTTTTCCTAAGAGGGCAGAACCTCGGCAAACCTGCCGCCAGGGCTCCTTCCACTCCCCCATGTCCTTGAAGCCACCACCCCTGCCTCTCTATGAAATCAGTGAAGAATCAGCAGAAGCCGCAAGGCAAGCCATCTCGTGGCTACAAAAGCTTTGCATCTTGTTTTCAGCCTCCCTACGTGCCTCCTGACACTTCGGAGTCTGAGGCGAGAGGCAGCCAGCGGCAAGCCAAGCCAGTCCCCCTTCCAAGTCCGCTGCATGGTTTCTGGGTCTTGGGCCACAGCGTCGATGAGCTCAGCCCGCTTGCAGCTAACGTGTTCTGGGAGCTCACTTGCTGTGCCACGATTTGGAGCTGGCCGTGCCACGGATGCCTACTGGCCACGGCAAAGCCGGGTACCCGACTCACGTCCTTCCCTGCTGGCCTTTTACTGCCCAGGCCGCGTTCACACCAGGACACGGCGCAGACCCGAGAATGAGGGCCACGTGGGAGCTTGCAAGCCTGGGGAAGAGGGGGGCAAAGAAACCACATAGGAGGAGAGAAGAAATAAAAATCTCTGTCAATCCTCTCCTAACACGCAGCTGAAGAACAAATTTGCCGAGCTCCGTTAAAAGATTAACTGCTAAATGAAAAAAGAGCTACTAAATGTAAATTTAAAAGTCCAAAAACACCCAAGAGGCATAACTATAATTATTGCTGAGGGAAGCTCTTTAAGACTAAAAATACATTTCCATTAACAATCAAAATTAGTTTTCATTGCTTTTTTTTTTCTCGAGCTTTCAGTGAATAACCTTTGATGGTAGTACATGATAATGATTCATTAGAAAAAGTGGATTTGTGTTTTAGAAGTATGCACCCAAAAAAAAAAAAAATTAGCCAAGAGAGTATTCCTCCATATAAGTCAAATGGCAGAAGAAGGGAACATTTTTAGAATGAATAATGGCTCCCTATAAAAGCTAACCCAGACAGCAGTACCCACTTTGAAAATCCTTGGCTAGGAGAGCTGACAAACACATTTTCCCCTAACTTTCAATGACTGAGAAGAACCGGTAGTGTGGCAGAACATCTTTTTAAGCCCCAGCTAAGAAGGGATAAGCAAAAGGCATCACGCTGCCTCAAAATTTCCACAGCATTCAATCATCGTTAAAGGTGCATCTAAAATGACATGTGTAAAGGACAGGTAATTTGTAATTACTTTTTTTCTCACGTTTCTATTGAGCTCTATTTACACAGAGTGAAATGCATAGACCTCAAGTGTACAATTCAATCGGTCCTGATAAACCCTTGTGCCCATGTTTAACTACCTCAGTCATGACCTAGAACATTTCAAATTTCCACCATCTCACCAAATTAGCTCAGGCTCCCCAAGAAGCAACTACTGCTCTGAGTACCCCCAGATTAGCTCTAGAATGTCATATATATGGAATCAGAGAGTAAGGACTTATTTGTGCATGTCTTCTTTTACTCAGCTTAATATTTTTGAGATTTAATTTTGATTAATTTTTTCCCTAAAACTTAGCTCCATAAAATTTTCAGAAGCCAAGTGATTGGGGGCATAATTTGACAAGCAATAGCATTTTCAGAAAGAGGGCAAAGGAAAAAAAAAATCACAGGGTTTTCTTAGAAATGTGTTCAGCCACAGGACAAATTGGAGATTTTCCTTTAAATGTTGTAAATCATCCTGAAAGGCTCTGGAAATCCTGCTATCATCTCTAATTCACTCACCTATCCCAGGGAGGTGTGATGTGATGGGGAAGTGTACATAATTCATAAGTCTAAACCTAATTATGATGAGTGGCCTAGAAATCTGATTAAAAATCATTAGTTCTGCTAAAGAGCCTCAAAACAAAAATGAATATATAGGAAGGATAAACTGCTCTGCTAGATGGATTATTCTTTGAAACTCTGAAGCAAGAAGATAAAAGTAAATTATTTCAAAGAATCACTGCCAAACTGTAAAGTGTGAAATGTAAATGCTGAGTCGCTGTACCAGGGCAGAATATGTGGCCTACATTAAATGGTGGGGACAGATACACAGCCTTGCACCCAACAGATAAACAATAAAGAAATAACAAGAGCAAGACTAATGTCTTCTCTAAGGACATGGCCAATCAGTAGCACATGAGTTGAATAAGGAAGGGGTAAAACTCGTCGGACCCAATGACCCAGGGAGCCCGGGACTGCTCTGAGGCTCTGGAACTGGGATTCCCACCCAGAGCATCAGGAGGTCATAGAGCCGAGTCTCTTCTGTGTTCAGAAAGTACATCCGGCTGTTGTCAGAGCCCTTTCACAGCGGTTACAGCATCTCGTCTCTGTGAACCTCTGTTAGGTGGCATTACACATGGTGTTCTAGAATATCTGAAATTATGTCACTAACCTCATCTCATCCGATTCACAACATAACCTTGGAAAGTAGGCAGAGTCTGTGCCTCTGTTCAAAAATAAAGTCTTTTGCCAACGTAATAAGGCTATTCGGTGACAGCCTTGGGGCTACAGAATTTCTCTGACTTTAATCCAGTGCCCATGTAGCCATAATACCATGCTCTAATGAAAGCCCAACGACAGACGAGAAGACTGAGGCAAAGTGAGGTTAATCCTTAAACTCTGGGTTATGCCAGAGCTCGAGACACTTTTTAAGATAATGTATGGAAGGGACGCCTGGGTGGCTCAGTTGGTTAAGTGACTGCCTTCGGTTCAGGTCATGATCCTGGAATCCCAGGATCGAGTCCCACATCGAGCTCCCTGCTTGGTGGGGAGTCTGCTTCTTCTCCCTCTGACCTCTCCCCTCTCATGCTCTATTTCATTCTCTCTCTCTCCTAAAAAAAAGAAAAAAAGATACTGTATAGGAAAAATAGATTTTCAGGACCAACTTTCAGACCTCAAAACATCCTTCTCTTTCTTGGTGAGGGCATACCTTCAAAGTATTCTTTCCCCGCTGAACCAAAACTGAAGTCAGAGCTCCTCCTGTGAGGAACCAGGCCCTCCCAGTACCCCTACCTCACCCCTCCCCACTGAAGTTGCGAAACGGAAGCACACAGAGGTAACTACCTTGAACCAGGCCACATAGCAGAAAGCAGTGCAGCTGGCATCTGAACCCAGGCAGTCTGGCTCCAAAAGCCACGCTCTTCACCACGAGACTATAAGGAAAGTACTCATCTATGCAATACTGGATCATCCCCAAATTTTCTCCTCCAAAGGGTAGGAGGGTGACAAGAATGCTGCTGAAATATAGATTCAGTATATATTTTTTATTTCAGAGAGTGGGCTTATATTTATATGTGCAAACAGATTAAATAAATCATGATTACAACAGTAAACATGTAAATTCTGATCAATAACTACTTGCCTTCCCCTCCCCCCAACACTAACAGCTGCAATAAAGCTTTAACTGTAAAGCGATGCACAACCAGCCATAAAAGTATGTAAAATAAATGAGGATAACATAATGAGGGAATCCAACATTCATCTCATAAATATAACATAACGACCACAACTAAAATGTCAGAGAATCTAATAAATCAATATGGTAGGACAGAGCTATCTTTATGTTCAGAATACATAAAAAATATATTTACATGCAGGGTGTTTTCTTTCTTTTTTTTTTTTTTATAAGCCAGGACCAAACAAAAAGAATTATAAGACATTTAACCCTTCATTCACCTAGACGCTCCGGTTTGACAATGATATTAACACTCCACTGGGCTGTCCCACGTGGTTGCATGGTGAGAAATGGGCTCTCGTCTAAATGTGTACCAAAGGCCTTAGATACCAGGCTCATATGCAAATGGCACTGGAAGGGAAGCAAGCAGGAAAACATCCTGAGGGTACTTTGAAAGGATCAATTACAGGCCCTGGCTTAGAATACTTCTGATCATGGTGATTTCTGGAACTTCCAGCTCATTTTATTAGCGCCAACAAACCCTGGGAGGTTTAGTTATTTCCCTGTTAATGCACTAGCGATTGATGTGGATAAATCCCATAAATACTAATGAGGGTGACACAAGTAAATCTCCTCTGAATTAATGAGAAGACAGTCTCCTGTACTGACCAACGTGCCGCCTAATGACTTGAAATGATGGATTTATAAATTCTTCCAGGTTCCCCTGTGGACTCAAGCTGCAGAAATAAATATCCTTACCCAGCCACCTCCTCCCATGGGCCCTGATCTAGGGAGCCTTGTGGGGAGGGAAATGGCCTAACTGGGAAAGGGACGAATACTTCTTCCACCATCTTTTCCTTACTGAACCAGACAGACCCCGACTCGGGGAAGAACAAAATCAGAGCGGTAAGTGAGAGTTAAGAGTCTTCTGACTCTTAATATATATTAATAGCCTGAACCCAAGTCTAAAAATGCCAACTCCCCAGATAGGAAAAACCAGTTAATGCTCATACATTAAACTGAGTTTACTCTGTGTGTGTGTGTGTGTGTGTGTGTGTGTGTGTGAGAACTCTGCTTTTCAGGTACCTATTGCTATGGGACAAACATAGTCAATGTAAACAACAACCATTTAATTTGCCCATAATTCTGTGGGTTAGTAGGGGCCTCCCCTGGGAAGTTCTTCCATTGGTCTCACTCGAAGTCCTTCCTGTGTTTGCTGTCAGATGGTGGCAAGAGATGCAATGTCCAGGATGACCTCACTCATGTGTCAGGAGTCAGGGCTGATGCCTCAGGGCTATGACATCTCTCTCTCTCTCTCGCTCCACGGCTAGCATGAGCTTCTTCACTGGGCAGGCGGCCTCTGTGAACAAGCACTCTATAAGTCTCCACTTGCCTCCCACATATGGTCATATTGCAATGGCCAAGTCCAGAATCACTGCAGATGGCAGTTACACTGAAGTGTGAATATTGAGACTTGTGGTTTGTTTGGGGTCACCAAAGTAACAGTTTCCCACAACTAGCACGGTTCCCCCCGTGAGGAAAAAGACTGTTGCTGCTCTAACAACAAGCCCTATTACTGGTTTTTGTTGTTATTGTTCTTCTTCTTCTTTCTCTAGTCTTTCACTTTAATGTTCAATGATCTCATATTCCAATTACTGCTTAAGTGTTGGCATTTGAGGTTCCATGTAAACGATGGGCAAAGCATGGCAAGAAAGAAGGAAGCATGCCACGATTGATAGACAAATAAAGATCAAATTCCCACTTTTTAAAATAAAACAAAAATGGGACACAGCCACTCATAACACAGGAAACTTGCCACCAGTTCCCCTCTGGCCGTTAACTCCCTTTGCACAAGAACCTCATACAGCATTCATTCTGCCTGTTATTCACACTTAAGACTGTCCGCACCCTCTTAAAAGACCAACACCATACCTTTTTTCACTCAAGTGGGTAAATACTTAAGGGCCCCCATAAATCTTGCTCCAACAATTCTCCCCTGAGGATATCCTATTAATATGACCCTTCTTCACTGCAATAATCCCATGGGCTTGGTTAATATTTGCCGATTCCAGTCCACCTGTTGGGATTCATCAGCAATAAATAATTTGTATGGCATTTTCAATTTTATCAAAGCACATCCCATGTGATGCTCGGAATAGCTCTCTGAGGTAGGTGAGACAAAGATTTATTATCTTCATTGGACCAAAATAAAAACAAAGCCTATTTTGTTTTTTATTACATACATTAGTATGTAATGCTTGTTTTTGTAGTGTTTTATAGTTGGCAAATGTTCTCTTATACATTATTTGTATCAGGATTCCTTAAAGCCATCTTGAGAGAGAGATAGTAATAGCCCTACTAACAGAGGCGATAGAGAAGTTAAGCCCTTACCCCAAAACCCCAAGGTGACTAAGTAGCAGGCACAAGTCAGGTCACTGAATCCAACTTCCTCTCCAGCTTGTAACAGGAAGCATGAGTGATCTATGGCATAAGAGTCTATGAATTAAAATTAGAACCTCTATGTCCTGATTGGCATCCTCCTGCCCAAACTCATGCTGATTCTTACACCTCAGAATCTGCAAGATTATCCCAATGTTAGCAATAAGATGGGCCACACAAGCAACAGTGAGCTTTGAAAGAAAATCTAGGAATACTATGATGATCTAGCTTTCCAAGAACCCAGGAACCTAACATAGTCCACGGGCTTGAGAGAATACATTATGGTTGATTCCAACGCATGACAACAAGGCTTCACAAGATGACCTCTCAGTCTCGAAAGGTTACTAAAACACAGCTCTAGTTAAATACTATTTTGTTTTAACATTTCCAACAGTAAAGCAAACAGACAAATAGATCAGTGAACAGAATAGTGTTTAATTAGAAATTTTGTATGTGATAAAAATAGTGTTTCAAAGTCGTTAGCCAATGGCCTTAAAAACAAATGGTTTGTGATCAACTGGCTAACCACTTGGAAATATATATATATATATGTATGTATGTGTGTGTGTATATATATATAATGTTATAATATTATACAATATTATATAATACTATTATATATTATTATATAATAATATGTCATATTATATAATCTATATATAACATAATATAATATTATAATTATATATTATAATATATATCAATTTTTATTTCAAAAGCATTCATAAACAAAAACACAAGCCTTCAATGGATCAAGACCTAAAAGGCAAAATTAAGACAATCAAAGTTTTAGAAGAAATACAGAAGAGTATGTTTATGGCTGAAGGATGAGACTCTGGGTCAGACCCAAGACACACATAGCATATAAAGAAAAGACTTGTTAATTTGACATTAAAATTAAAAACCTGTATGTAATAAAAAGCACCATAAAGTTGAAAGGCAACAGAATGGACGAAACTATTTCTAATATATGAGAGACTGAGGCCAAGTATGCCTGAATATATAAAGACTTACTAGAAATCATTAAGTCACACAAGGCAATAGAAAAAAAAAAACTGGGCAAATGATATACACAGGCAATTCAAAATAGAAAAAAAAACCAGACAATAAATATATGAAATGATTCTTGAACTTGGCAGGAAAATGAAACACTTTAAATGGCAGTAGAACATGCCAATAGATTGCAATAATTTTTGAAGAGTGCTAATACCAAATGCTGGCAAGAGAATGGATCAAATGGTATTCTTTCCACATATCACTAGTAGGAAGGAATATTGATAAAATCACTGTGGAAAATAATTTTACAGTATGCATTACAATTTAAAATATGTATACACCATGAATTAAGCAATTCCACTTCTTAATATACAGCCAAGAGAAACACTTGCATGAATCCATGAAAGCCCATAATGAGACTTTACTGAGGGGACAAGGAGAAATCAGTAACAACCAAAATGTATCTCAGAAAACTAACAGCCAAATAAAATGTGGCATAACCGGGGTGCCTGGGTAGCTCAGTGGGTTAAAGCCTCTGCCTTCAGCTCGGGTCATGATCTCAGGGTCCTGGGATCGAGCCCTGCATCAGGTTCTCTGCTCAGTGGGGAACCTGTGTCCCCCCTCTCTCTGCCTGCCTCTCTGTCTACTTCTGATCTCTGTCTCTCAAATAAATAAATAAAATCTTAAAAAAAAAAAAAGAAACTGTGGCATATCCATGCCATGGAATATTACACTCAAGTCAAAAAGCCCAAGTACGTATCTACAGGTACTGACATGGAAAGTCATCTGAGACACACCACCGAATGAAAACAGCAGGCAGCTGAGCCTGTACAGTACTATAAATTCTTTAGTATTTGTGTGTGGAGATCTGTGTGTATGAGTGTATAAATTCAGGGGAGGAGGATAAGCAAACACAGCCGACTCCTAATCCAGTTCCCTCTGAGGAAGAACAGGGGTTAGGACGAGGGGCAGCCAAAACGGACCAAGACTGAGCAGTTAGCAGTTAGCGTGGAGCATAGTTTATTTGGGTGATTTTGTTTTCAATAAATAAAAAGACATGGCGGCGCAAACCTTCCTCCCAGAAAGTTCTCCCAAGCGTTCACAGGCTTTTATGAAATTTATAAAAACACAACAAAACCTAGTGGAGGTTATAGAAGAGGCGGATGAGACACAGTGCTCTGGTTGGGGCGGACAGCCCTAGGCGCTGCCAGACGACACTGTGACATTAGAAGGAAGGTTTCCATGGGTAATAAAAGAGGAAGGCGTGGACCTGCTCATCTGACGCCTGCCTCTGTGGAATGGACAGAGGGGCCACGGCACCGTCCGTGGCCAGTCGCAGGAGCCCCAGAACCCGTGCCCCCAGATGGAAAGGAGTCACACGGAACCAATCACGGCAGAGGGCCAGGCCTGGCCACGGGCTCCCGGTAACCTTCTCCAGACTTGGAGCCATCTGGGCTAGAAATCCTGAGGAAAATAAACCTCTTTTTGCTCTTTCTAATTAAAAACATGAACGGGAATAGTAATCTCCATAAAGCCACACAATTTGCTTTAAAAATACCAATTCCTGTCGGGCCCGTAAAACGGAGTTGAGCGTGCCCTCCTGCAACTTCACAGAAAGAGAGCAAGGTATTAATGAGTATCGCTTTAAATACTTGTGAATCTTGTCATATGGAGTGATATTGCTTCATGTGGTCATTTTACCCCTGGGCTAGTAGTGTTCAGGTTGTCTGGTTACCTCAGCTCTATATAAACAAGAAAAAAATGATTTCCCACATGTGCCCAGCACTCTGCAGCTTGCAACAAACCTTTACGTTTATGACCCAATTTAATTCTTCCTACAAGCTTTTTATTCCCATTTCACAGATAAAGAGACAGAGGCTTCCAAACCAATGGATTATTTTCAATGCCATATTACACTGGAAAGGCAAAGGCATTTACTGCCTCTCTTGTCAGCATCCTGCTCTTTTTACTAGATGCTAAATCAACCCTTTTGTTTGACTGAAGAGCAAATTCAGCTTCTCTCTCTTATGTGACTATCTTTTTGCATCTGTTTTTATGGGGCATTCCAAGAGCCTTTGGGGAGAGCATCTTTCCTCGTATTCTTTTTCCACACTAAAGTGGCAGGGGAAATATTTTCTTCTTCTCTTTGTTACGCTGGGCTGATGCTGACTTAACCATTTGCATCAATGTCAAAGTCAGGTTCAGAAATCAGGCAAAGCCCCTGCCCTCTCACCAGGTCTCTTGGCTTATTCTGAGGAAGAAAGAACAAGTGTTTAGCCTCTACCTATCTATCTGCCCAGAAATGTGCTAAGTTCATTACATGTTTTATTTGATCTTCAGCACAAATCTGTGAAGGATGCACCATGACCCTCATTTTATAGATAAACACAGGCACCAAGAAGCTAACTTGCCCAAGGTCACACACTAGGGAATAAGTTCAAAGTCTGCCTATTTCCAAAGCCTTGGTTATATCTCACTATACCACGGTCTCTGCAGGATTGGGGTGAGAAACAAACATTCCTTTCAAGTCCTATGTATGGGATGATCATCTAAATCTGGACAGTTCTGAGAGTAAAAGGTAGAGAAAGCAATTTTAATTAATATTTATACCAGGAAAAACAGGTATAAATTGAGACTATTCCAGGGAATTCAGGACATATGGTCACCCTGCTCATGGGCCACACAAGGGAACATCACCCAGGAAAAAAAAGAATGTTCTAAAACCCATAAACTGTGAGTGATAAATGTTTCATTCCAGGAGCACATGGTTGTGCAGGTGGTCAGGACCTAGCTTAACCTCTACAGACCTCACGCACATCTAACAAAGGACATCTAACAAAGACTAGAGCTACTAACTCAGATGAGCTCCTCTCCCACCCGCCTGTGTTTCTAACAATCAACAAATCTTTACTGCTTGCCCCCATCATGTAACAATAATTCTAAAAGTGAAGCCAGGCAAAACCAGACCGAGAAAGACATACAGGACACCCACTTTCAGGGAGGAGTCACCATGGAGGTCTTCCTTTGTCCTGGATCACAGAACACTGCCCGGTGACTCATAGATTTTCAGAATTAGTTCAAGAAGGCCAAAAGCTATGGTTTCTTTCGTGACCCCTCTCTTTCACAGCAAGCAGAATTGTACGATTATGAGTAGGAAGCTTCCAAGACTCTGGAGGTGTCCCGAGGATTAGGACATCCTCTCATCTCTCTGGTGTGGAAGAGCCCACGGAATCTCTGTGAAATTTCAGACTTGGCTGCTTTCAAGGACACAACCCAGAACATCTCTACATTCAAGATTCAACATCCTAGGGAATAATTGCTCCTTCCTCTTTCATGACATACTGCTCAATTATTTATCGTTAAGTTTAGTTCTCAAACTGGGTTATTCAGATTCACATACGACCCAGCACTAATGAACCCCAACATCAGAATCCACTCACATGGGAAAATTTACACCACTGCACTCACTTTAATACTAGGTTGGGTTTTTGTTGTTGTTGTTGTTTAAGATTTTATTTATTTATTTGACAGAGAGAGAGAGAGATCACAAGCAGGCAGAGAGGCAGGCAGAGAGGGCAGGACCCTGGGATCATGACCTGAGCCGAAGGCTGAGGCCCAGCCCACTGAGCCACCCAGGCGCCCCAATACTAGGTTGTTTTTGAAAACTAAACGGGTGTGCGTGCACACACACACACACACGCACACACACACACGCATACCCACTTCATTTATGTGGAGGATTGAGAACAAACCAGGGCATCCAAATGATCACCACACAACCAAGTAAGAGAATGTGCTTCTTACAATCCAGAAGATAATTTCCATTTTCCAAGGGTAGTCTTTACATTTACTCTACTGGCCACCAGGGGAATCCGGCTGGGCTGTAGCAGATGGTAAGAAGTTTTATAAAAAGGAATAAAGGACGCTTTTTCCTTTAAAACCGCTTCCCCATTCCACCCCCTTCTGTGGAGTCCATACGAAACCTCCGGTTTGTGGACATTCACTGTACACCTGACCAGGACCCAGAGAAGAACTACTTCCCATTGCTATCTTCACTTCCACAAAATTGCCATCCGCCTCTCCACAGAGGCCAACAAAAATCACACATGCCCTCAACGGAAAGCAGAGAATTCCTTGTGAGTTCTGTCCAGATCTGCTGACGACTCAGGGTCACGTGTCTAAGCCGGGCCAAAGTTTTGAGACCACCTCCAGGAGGGTTGGTTTGGTTTTCGTCAGCAGGTAGTGGTCCAGAATAAAACTAATTTATAACATTTCCTACCATGCAATTAACCTCTTTTCCAAAGAATGTTGCTTTTTTTAATGTCTGTTGTAAAATAGGCTCCTAAATGAATATAATTTCCCACCCACCTCCTAGCAAAAATTATGTGTCATTTCACACCTAATATATGCAGATTGCAACAACTGTCGAAAAGGAGCCCGAGAAGTCAAAGTTGTCCATCTCAGTTTTTCCCCCAGTTTTCAAAATCTTGGTTTCCGCTGAAATCAGGCGAACTTTGGCTTCTCGGGCCTGGCTGAAAGTTGAAGTAAGATGTTAAAATGGCCTGGGACCTACCACCAGTCTCTGCATCCTGCCATAGAAAACCACTCCCACAGTGCCTGGCCCTCTTGGGGGCTGAGTCCTTAAATAAGGACCCTGGGGAGATCCCAAGGGTGGATACTTGCCCTCTCTATTTTGGCCCTTCCTAAGGCCATGGATCTCGACATACTCAGACCTTCTTTGCCTCCTGAAGCCATGCCACAAAGGTGGATTACTTAAGAAACAATTAGGTGCGTACACAAAGCAATTTGGAGGCAGCCACACTCCTTCAGCTTTCTAAGTGAAGGGCCTTTCAAGGCTGATTTATAACACTGTCGTCTTCAGAAGGCAAAATAATTAATAGGAGCATGGACTTCTAATTTCAGTGACTTCCAGAGAAAGTGGATTTCATTTGATTTATGACGGCCGGTGACTTTGCATTTTATCAGTTCATTCACTCATTATTTATGCTGATGGCCAATTTCAATGGGTCGCTATCATCTAACTCGCTACTAATCAAAGAGAATTAGGGTTCACTGCATTATTTAGAAGTCGCTAATTTATCTTCAGAACAAGTAGTGAGAAGTTTGGGGCCTTCCACAAGAAAAAACTGAACAGCTGGCTGGAGCCAGAAAATTTGGTCAGCATTATAAATGAGTTTTATCAGGGGTATTGCAAGTTGATGAGTTTTGAATCAGAAGGAGAGAATGAAGAAAGGAAAAGAGAAGCCAGGAGGTAAGACCAAACAGAATAAGGCTAGAAAAAACTGAGTTACCACCGTGGTCTGATCAGCGCCCTCTGATCACAAAGGGCCGCTCTAGTCATACAACCCTGGGATTTGGGTATCTGTCTAGTCTTAGTATTCAAATGTCCCAGCACCCTTCAGTTTAGTTCAATAAGCAAGTATATTTGCACTGAAATAAGCCGAGTTGCCTTGTTTCTCATTTTAAAGTCATTTTAATATGTTCTAGACACAAGATAATGGATCACATTTAAACACGAGAAAATTAAGTCCCATCAGCAAGTAATAACACCCAATCATATTCAATCATGTTGAACAACCACCTCTACCAAAATGATCCTCTTCTAAGTGAGGTTAAGAAAACAACAATTAAAAAAAAAAAAAGAGAGAGAGACAGAGAGAGAGAGGTTGTTGTTTTACTTTTAGAAAGACCTAGCTTTAAAATCTCTCCATGTCATTTCCCCTAAGGCAATATATTCTCTCGTGTTTATACCTCCAGAATTTGTATACTCTGGTCCCTCTTACCAGAATATTCCTTTGTCTTAATGCTTACCAAGTAAATTTCTCTTGTCTTTCAAATTTCAGCTTACCTGGTCTAACTAGGTATCTTTTCTCTGCTCTCCAAACTCCTAGGACTCCCCCTGGTTATTGCCCTAATTGTCTGTAACCTTCAGTGGATTATAAGCCTCATGAGAGTAGGAGCTGAGTGATGGATTAGTTGCTAAACGCCAGGACCCCATACATCTGCTGAGTCAATATGTTTGATTATGCTGTTGCTTTGACTTTCATGTTTTCTATCCCATTCAACAGTTATTGTCTCAATCCAAACTTTCCCCTTTAGGACTACTAGATGGTAGTACATGAGCAACAGGAAAACACCAGTTTCTTACCCACCCAGGATTTCTTGGCACCTTAAAAACCAAGGAGGGGAATAAAGAAAGTAGAAAATAATATCAATTTTTGAACACTTTCAAGTTTGAATGGGAATGCCCAACTCCTGATGCTAATAAGGGCTTTGCCAGATTGTTGGGGCAGTTCCAACATAATCCCAAGGGAATATAAGACTCCTAAAATAAAAGGCTCTGTCATTTGTAATTTTCATAATAATCCTACTATGCCTTTTTATCTTAAATAAGATGCAAAAATGGCTAGAGACTAATATAAATGCAATCTGTAGAGGAGTTTTTAATTTTTCTCGTCCTAATCCAAACACCACTTTTAGTTTCGATCAGGCTCTCCTTGTCATTTGTACCTGGCCCAGTGCCAGACTATCACGGTGCTCATATAATAAATATGGCCTTATTAAACTGGATGGAGTAACCATGTGGAGTTATGACTATGGGAGTTTCTGTTACATGAAAAACCATGTTTATCATATTGATGATCTAAAATAAAGTCTGGGACTCCAGCACTTATTTTCAACCAGTGTGACAATTTATATGCTACCCTAAGTAAAATAAGACTCATGAAACCCAAACCAGTTCACTTTCACTCTCTCATCAATTCCTTTTTCCTCTGGCTACAGACGCAGCAAACATCGTGTTCCTGTAAACAGTACTGCCATGTGTGGCCACATCAAGTCTGATGCTGTTAGTTTCCAAACTTGCTTTCCTTCAGTCAATGGGTTTTTATGCAACCCAACTGTGTCTGGCTCTCGAAAGGCCCACGGACTGCCAAGAAGTCCCCAGACAACAGAGGACTGCATCATTTAAGGTCAAACCTAAAAAAAAGGAGCTACCTGTTTCTAAATATTTACAACAGAAGGCATTTCACGCAGGGAATTGGATGCACAAATGATGGAGAAGCAACAGCAAGAAACCACAACCACCCTCGGGCTGAAGAGACAGCAGAGGGCAGGGACAAGATCTCCCACCCACATAAGAACCCTGGTGGGCCATATCCCACAGGAACTGGAACTAGGGTAGAGACTCAGCCCTGACAGAGAACCCAGCAGAGGTAGGGTGGAAAGAAGTGTCATGGCTTATCCTTCCTCCCAACTTCCAGTCTCCTGCCAGCACCTTCCGTTGGTCAAACCCAAGAGGAAGTCAGCTGATGAGGGAAACTGGGAAATGTTCCTGCAGGTGACAGCTCCTGTGACAGAGAGAAAAGCAGGTCAAGGGCAGGAATGGATCTGAGAAGGTCTCTGAGCCAGATGGAATTTTAACAGAGGAGATGCCACTTGTTGTCTACACGGCTTTCACTTTTCGTCCCCAATGAGTATCTGAAGTCTGAGTACACAAGATAATTAGATAGGCGTTAAAGTAACAACTCTAGTGGGTAAAATTGTAATTCATTTGGGGTTTCCTGAAGATTTATGAGCCTAGTTCTCCTTTGGAATTTGAAAGCAAATAGGCAGATGCATATGGAAACCTGTAGAGAGAAGCAAGCAGGACACGAGGTAGCTTGGCCAGGATGTGGACCACTGGATAGCATCGGTGGGCCTCAGCAAGGAAGAGGCACGTTTACAGGCCTGCTGAATAGGTAGTGATGTTGGGTAGAAAGCTGCTCATTTAGCCAGGAAAGCAACGGACCCCTACTCCATTACCGCCAAAGAAAACCCACACTCTATCTCAGTGGCATGTTTCAAAACACGAATCATTTTATCAATAGCCACAAAGTGAAAAAGACCCACCAAGTAGACTAGGGACTACAACTACCAGAACCCAAGACGTACCTCCTCCAGGAAGCCTTCCCTGTTCACTCCCTGCCTATCATAATTTCAATCACAAATAAGCTAAAACTATATTGTTTCTGACTCGATTCCAAGATCCCCTAAGGGTAGGAACCAATATCTACTTTGGTGAGGGTGACTCCTATTGCGATAAAAACACATAACATAGAAGTTACCATCAAAGCCATTTAAGGGTACAGTTCAGAAGTGCTAAGGATATTCACCTAGATCTCTAGAACTTTTTCATCTTGCAACCCTAAAACTCTATACGCACTAAACACTAATTCTCCCTCACTTTCCTTTCTCCCTAGCCCTTAGCAACCATCTTCCTATTTGCTTTGACACCTTTAGATGCTTCACAAGAGTACAATCATCCAGTACTTATCCTTTCGTGACCAGCTTATTTCACTTGGCACAATGTCCGCAAGTTCATTCAGGTAACAGTGTCCTTCTTGTTCAATGCTGCATGATATTGGACTGCACTACACGTACCACTCATCAGTCGGTGGCCACTCGGGTTGCTTCCACCTCTTGGCTATTTTGAACAACATTGCAATGTACACCTGTGTGCACATCTCTCCCTTTGAGATCCCGCTCTGGATTCTTTTGGATATAAAGCCAAAAGGGAGATGGTTGAATAATAAAGTAATTCTTTTTCTACTTTTGTTAGGAATTCACTTTTTGGTCTTTAACCCAAAATAAAATCCCAACATTACTCCTTTACACGTGTACGTCCAGTTTGGCCAACACCATTGGCTGGAGACACTGTCTTTTCTTCCCTGCCCTGTGTAATCTGACACACTTGCCAAAAAATAATCTGAGCATATACCCAAGGCTTGAGATCTCTATTCTATTCCCATGATCTACACACCTGTCTTCAAGCCACACTACCTTGATTACCTCTGCTTTACAGTATGTTTTGAAACCAGGCAGTGTTCTCAAACCAACTTTGTTTTCAAAATCGGGTTGGCTATACAGGGTCCCTTGAGATTCCAGATGATTTTAGGATGGTTCTATTTTTGCAAGAAAAAAAAAAGAGAGGAAGGAAGGAAGAAGAAAATGCTACTAGGAAAAAATGCTACTGGAAGGAAGGAAGGAAAGAAGGAAGAAAAAATGCTACTGCAGTTTTGATAGAGATTATAGTGAATGTATAGATTGCTTTGAAGAACATGAACATTTTAATAATATTAAGTCTTCCAATCTACCAACACTGGAAGTCTTTCCATGCATTTGTATCTTCTTTGATTTCTTTTAGCAATGTTTTGTCATTTTCAGTGTAAAGATCTTCCAACTTCTTGGTTAACTTTATTCCTAAATACTTTATTCTTTTTGATGCAGCCGTAAATGAGGTTAACTCCTTTGGTGTTTGTTGCTGTTATCATTCTTGTTGGTTCTGCCTCTCTTTCATTCTTAATATAGTGCTTTTCAATAATATTTGATGACCAAGAAATCTTTTTTGAATGGCAGACTAATGAATGAATTTATTTGTCTCCAGCTAACCTAAAAAGGAATGTTAGAAGGGTTGAGGTTCCCTCTCTCTTTCCCATAGTAAGACCACCTTGGGCAGTTCCTCCCAGGGACATTGGTACAGATAATAAACAATTTGCTATGCTCAATCCTCAATTTCTGACCTGTGTTGATAAAAACAATTTTACCAAATGCAATGCAAACGAGACCAAGACATGAGTTTTCTCGTTATTTGACTATCGCCTTTTATTTGAGACCTGTTCTTTATTCACTTTACCTATAAGTTCCTCTTTCCCTTTAATTGATTTGAATGGCTGGAATGAATTTGCTCAGTAAGCTGGGTGAACCCTCTTTGTACCCTGCTGAGCTTAAAGAGAGAAGCTCTCACCCGACACAAATAAAAACGTTAAAAAGACAGCAGCATTACTATATGAAATAAAGTACCCTTGGCATTTGAGGTCCCAAGAGGTATAAAATATATACGTATATTACACATACATATACATATTCTGTATATGGTAGGAAGAGCCATAAGGTAAGTCCGTATTAGTGAAGGTATAAAACTTTGGGGGTGGGCCCCAAGTTGTGACTGTATACCCTGAAACGCTAGGGAGAACTACACAGATTAAGAGAGATTTTAAGCACTAAAATTCTACTATCATTTCCTTCTATTTCCAGCTTCTCTCTCTGCCCTCTGTGGTTCTTTTATTTATGGACATAATACAGGAGGGCCCTTTTCCAGTTTTTCTTCTCTCCATCCAAGTTACAGGAAATTCAACAAAGCAAGTCTCCCTGGGACACAGTTACAAAAAATGTAGACATACCTGGGGCCCCCCAGTCAAGAACTCAAAACACGAGCCACGTACAACCGACAGACTGATTCCTGGCTAAAATGGTCACAATGCCCTTGACCTTTGGAGGTGTCTGGCACCAGGGCCTTCTCCAAAAAGAGAGAGAGAGAGAGAGAGAGAGAGATGCAAGAACACAGCCTCACGGCCACTATTATCAAATGCCCGACTCACGGTAGGAAGCGAGCACGGGACTGTCAAAGGCAGATGAGAGGCCCAGAAGCTGGGGGACCGCGGGACTCACTGCAGGCCTGTCATGACAGCCTGGCAAAAGCTGAAGAGTGGGAGTTTTTGAAACAAATGCCAGTTAAATGATCCATTCAGTTACACTTGCTATGTCTGGTATAATATAGCTTGTTCCAGATGTCAAGTAATATTGCCAAACCATGCTCACTAATGTGAAAACCATTGTTGCTGATAAGCCTAAGTGTTGCTGGATTTGTACAACAGACACCCATCTGCAAACAAAATATTGCATTAAAAAAAAAAAACCACAAACCTGTGGCTCATAAATTAAACCGACAAAGGGACTGACTGAAAAATATAATTTAGAAAAAGCAGTTTTCCCCTGAGAAACTTTTTTTCAAATATTTCACGTTTACACATTTAAGTTATATTCCATTTTATACAAAAATTATAGTAATTGTCCTTCACCTAACGTGAATGTTATAATTATACTCTCAGCGTTGCTGCGTTTCAACACCCAGCCGTAAGAAAAGTCTGGTGTGTTCACAACCAACTCGGGAAGGAACAAATGGATTTGCCGTGTCTGACGTGACCCCTTTAAACATCCAGCTCTAAAATATCCATTGTTCATAAAATTCATAAAGGGCTGCATATGTACATCCCAACTCCCTTTGCCATTCGATATATATGAAAATGCAATTTACTGTATGTCAAATGAAAAATGCGGTTTTCAAATGCAGTGACAACAGGTGCTCGTTAAATGATCAGACGCTATTTGTTACCTAGCCCCTCACTCTCATTTGCAGCAAGATAAATTGCATTTTAGAAGAGTAGTGCGATCTAAGGGGTCTTGACATGTTTTTATTGATTTGCATAGGTTATATGCATGTATTCCTGTTTGTAGGCAAATAGTGCCACAAGTAAATTCAAGGCACAGTGCCTGTGTTTCGAGAAAATTGGAGTCATCACAGGGGAGCCAAGATGGAGTGAGCCTGGGTAAAAGAGACACATCCAGCCTGCTGGAATCTCAGAACCTCTATTAAGATTTATAGGCTGTAGGATTCTTTTGGGCTTCAACATTATTCTTAGTAAACCCTTTCTGTCTTCTGTTGTTTATAAAAACTGGCAGCTTTAGCAAAGACAGAAGCTTAAGTTGTAGGTAGCACAATTTAACATAATAGTTCTTGCCTGTCCTCCAAATAGCCTAATGCTGATTTTGCAAAAGGAAAAGAGAAAAGGGGAAGAAAAGCCACATGAAACCACATACCATAGGCTGTTGCTCTGACACGGATGGATTTGGCTGTCACTACAGAAAAGCATTGGTGAAATTTGATTATATTTCTAATGTCAAAATTTACTAACTTTTTAGACTCCCGGGTTCCATTTCTCATTTGATTTTTCATTTTGTTATCTCAGCACCATCAGGCCCATCACGGAGAGTAATGCACCAATTAGCCCAGGGAGTCACTCACTCAGAAGGGACTTTTTCATCTACAGGGGCTCCCCTCTCAGCTGCCACTACCATGGCAGGGCCGTGCTTTCCTTCCACCCAAGAAACATATACATCTCCTCCACTACCCCTTCCCACCTCTACCCAGAGCACCCACCTCCCCTTTTAGAGTCCAACACTGAGCCGGATATGCACAGCCTTATGGAGTCTCCTCTGCCGTGGTCCTATTTTAAATCTTTCATCATTACTGATCTTTTTACCAATATAAATTGTGAGGACTATGGTATTCTTCCCTTAAGGACCTTCTGAGAACCTTCCAGTCCTCGCTATTAAGCTGATGAAATGATTAATAGCAACTTTTTAAAAAAATATTTTATTTATTTATTTGACAGAGAGAAATCACAGTAGACAGAGAGGCAGGCAGAGAGAGAGAGAGGGAAGCAGGCTCCCTGCTGAGCAGAGAGCCCGATGCGGGACTCGATCCCAGGACCCTGAGATCATGACCTGAGCTGAAGGCAGTGGCCCAACCCACTGAGCCACCCAGGCGCCCGATTAATAGCAACTTTTGAACTTCTGCTTGAACTTCTGTTCCCCATTGTGCCCAGCACATGACCCGCCCAAAGCAGAGGACAGGTACCAATATTTTAATGTGGTAGAATAATAAGCACTATCTCTGAATGGGGTCTGTATTTTCCCGTCCCTCTCTTACACATTTCCTGAAATGGTTCTCACAGCTGAGGTGTACAGCGGTCATGACCGTTATCCTCCCCTGCCCCGGGCTGGAGGCATTTGCAGAGACGCAGTTCACAATAGAAAAGGCACCAGGGCTTGTCCCCTTTTTAAGCACTGTACTCATCACATGGTGTATCTATCCTTTGGGATGATTCTCAAACCGTGCTTCTTATATAAAATCTTCTATAATAAAGAAAAAAGTGATCTGCCCACCCACTGGTATGTCTGTTCTTATTCCAGGACCCCGCATGCTTCACTGAGCATGAAGATATGTCCAGAGCGGGGTGCCTGGGTGGCTCAGTGGGTTAAGCCTCTGCCTTCGGCTCAGGTCATGATCTCATGGTCGTTGGATCAAGCCCCGCATTGGGCTCTCTGCTCAGCAGGGAGCCTGCTTCCTCCTCTCTCTCTGCCTGCCTCTCTGCCTACTTGTGATCTCTGTCAAATAAATAAAAAAATATATTTTTTAAAAAATATGTCCAGAGCTCATCTAGTAGCTGGGTCCACAACAGTTAACAACCATGTCTTTACTTCCCCCCGAACTCATTCATTGCCTCAAAGCACTTAAGAAAGCCTGTTTCTCCCAGGCATTATGTCAAGGCGTAAGGGAACAAAGATGAGTAAGAAAGGTTCTCTGCCCTCACAGAGCTGACAGTCTCATGCCATGGTTTTCCAACTGTGTGACCACAATCCACTTCTAATTTGTTGTAATGACTCATTATATGTGTATACATACATGCACACACTCCACACAGTCCTATGAAAATACTTCCTAAGGCAATAATTAACCCTACTATGTGCAAGGCACTCTGGTATTTTCTCTTATTATTTCCTCTCTTTATAAAATGGTATTTGCATCCATCTAAGTTAATCTCAAAACAAATAATGAATCCATACCCAGAGTTTGAAAAACACTCATGTAGTGAGAATGTGGAATGATTGAGATCAGGGGTTAGCAAACAAATTCTGTAAAGGGCCAGATAGTAAATATTTTTGGCTTTGAGAGGCTAGCAGTAAAATCAAGGATATCATGTAGGCACTAATAAGAGAAAAAAAAACCTGTTTTCTACTTATTTTTTACTGATGAAATTCAAAAGATGATAATAATAGTAGAATGTAAATTTTTTTTAAGATTTTATTTACTTATTAGAGAGATAGAGAGAGTGCCCAGTAGGCAGAGCAGCAGGCAGGGAGAGAGGGAGAAGCAGGCTCTCCACTGAGCAGGGAGCCTGATGTGGGGCTCGATCCCAAGACCCTGGGATCATGACCTGAGCTGAAGGCAGCCACTTAACTGACTGAGCCACCCAGGGGCCCAGAATGTAAATTTTGGTAACACACATTTAATAATGACCAGAGTAAAATTTATTCATGGACACTTAAATTTGAATTTCATGACATTTTCATGTGTCACAAAGTATTATTCTTCTTTTGATTTTTCAAACTATTTACAAATTTAAGAATTATTTTTAGCTCATGGGCATATGAAAAGAGGGAGCAGGCAGGCAGTTGGCTAACTCCTGATTTACAGCAAAACCAATCTTTATTAATATTCGTACAATTTCAATTGTTTTCATTACAATGCTGGGTATAGAGAATAGTTTCAACTCACACTTGAGAAAGATCCTGAAAAACGTGGGTATCTAAATAATTGAGGAACTTTAAATTTAACCCCCCTTGACATACTATGAGTCCAATCCCATTATCTTTATCTTACCAAGGAAGAAACTGAGGCAGAGAGGTTAAAAGGACTTACTTAGTAACTTCCAAGCTAGGTGCTTGGTGCACCACACCCATCTAAGCACTGATAGGGTCTAAGATGACCAGGAAGGGGAGACAAGATCAATTCTGAAACAACAGCGCTCACTCCTCTAGAGGCACCAGGAGAAATTATCATGCATTCCAATAAACACATTTTCTCTTTTACCATGCAGATTATCGAAGAGGGCCAAGGCCAACTCTATCTGCCTCTCGCCCATACCTGATAAGCTACAGGGGGCTTGGATCTCAAAGTCCCTGAATGGTAATCACTTAGGATAGAACATAAGTTACCCCTGAACCTCATTCACAGGCGAGTCATCGAGTTTTAAAGGGTATTAAGCAGGAAGACAGATCCCAGTACCCAAAGTCTCTACATACATTCTCGCCTTCCTGTGTATTTGGCCTCATGCCCACACAGCCAGAGCGAACAGCAGGGTTCTCAAAGTTTGGGCAGCAGGATGTGGCAACCACAACCCATGACCTAGGCTCCTGGGACTGGCTCAAGTCCATGCTGTGCGAATGTTCTTCCTGAGGGCAGTCGTTCACAGAGACAAAACAAAGCATTCCAAACCTCAGGTTATATTTATGTGCAATAATAAACTGCAGGAAATCCAGGGCTACTCAAAGTTTCCAAGAATATATGTGCCCCACTGGGGCCCATGGAAGGAGAGGATTAAAACACAGCCACCATGTGACCCCATTATTTTGTCCTATTGGTAAGGCTTTGGGAACCACGTGTGTTACTTTTAGGAAGAATGTGGATTCCACGTTAGCTAAAATAATGCTTCTCGTTACTTCAGACTGAGCCTCCAGTCTATGAACTCAGCTGAACATGACCCCCAGAGCTAGAGGTTATATGAGCACAGTCACAAAGCCTTGGCAATGTTAGCATTTACAACACAAAATGCGTCCTTGGACAGTAGAGATGTAGGTCTTTAACACACAAACACTTAAACTTAATATATCAAATCAAAGCATAGGCAGCCAGCCAACAACAGTTGAAACAATGTAAAAGTATCAAGTTAAATACTTGGGAATATCTAGCAGTAGATATTTTCTAAAATGACTTACTACAGAGTTCTTCAGGTCTGCCTCAAGGTACTGGAGGTTTTAAATACAGTTTCTACAAAGAAGGGACAACTAAAATTGTGTTGTTTATCTTTCACAGTGCATTACTAGCAAGATAAAGCAGTATCCGGTCCTTAAGTCTGTATTCGAGTTTCAGGGCTTTGTCTTGGTACCTCCACCCCATCTAGCATGATACATACATATGAGCACGCACACAGACACACGCAATGGAAACAGACTTGAAGTCATGGACCCAGTATCTCTGGCACTAAATGTGAAGCTCAAGGCAAGTAAACGTCAGGAACTTAAGTATATGATAACTCTAAATGATAACTCTATGAAGAGTTCTCACTGCCCATTAATCATAAACTAACATGCATAGGAACTGTAAAGTGCTTTTCAGGGTTCCCAAAACACTTTTGCTTGGACCAACCTTGGGAAGAAGGCATTAGTATCTTCCTTTAACAGACCAGAAAGTAAGGGGACATAAAAGCCAGATCCCCAGGGCACCTGGCTGGCTCAGTTGGTTCAGTGACTGCCTTCGGGTCAGGTCATGATCCTGGAGTCATGGGATGGAGCCCTGCATTGGGCTCCCCGCTCTGCAGGGAGTCCGCTTCTCCCTCTGACCCTCCCCCCTCTCATGCTCTCTCTCTCTCTCTCTCTCAAATAAATAAATAAATAAATAAAATCTTTAAAAAAAAAAAAAAGAAAGAAAAAAAAGAAAAGTCAGATCCCCATTTCCTGGTGGCACACAAGGGGCTGAGGCATTAAGACCAACAGGCTGGACGAGGTACCGAGGCAGAGGAAGGCTGAAAGTACGTGCCGGCCAAGACCTCTGCTCTTGAAGTCCTAAAAAGAGGAAGGAAAGACTAGGAAGGAAGGCGACGAAGTGGGACTGAACGATGCAGGTAGAATTGATGATGTTTTGCCAATGAGGGAAAAAAAAGCTTCTGGCCAACCGATTTCAGAAAACAACTTGTAATGTATCACTGCAAAAGTTGGATGCATCCAAAGAAAGTAGAATTGCAAAATATCAAGGTCAAAAGCCATAAATATTTTCACCCTCCAGCAAATCTAGACAGTCTGCTGGATAGTAGGCAGGACGAAGGGGCCAACAGAGTTACTGCAGAATGAGCAAAAAGGAAAAATGAAGGTACCCCACTGTAGCTGTCGCCCCAAGGCTGGTATCGCACTAAGGGTGCACAGAGTTCATTTGTCCACACACCCTCCCCATCCTTGCACACCCTTACTGCCGGGGAAAAAGAAGTGTGTTCAGCAGAATCATAGCACATGCACTTTGTTTGTGCTTATTAAATAAAAAGAAAGGATCACCTTCAACTATATTAATGATGGACTGGTGGATGAAGGATGCCTGTGAAAATTCACAACATCTGTTTGCTCCACTCTCTTCTCAGCATGCTGCACCTATTTCTCATGCTTAATGATGCTCAGCCACTCTGCAAGTTTTACGAACAAATGTGTGTTTAGCCACATTCATCATTCTGAATGAGCGTTCTTGATGAAGCCTCCACTGGCCTGTTTCGCTCTTTCTGCTACACTTTAACAAATGACAACGGCCCTACGTATTTTTCATTTGTTAAAAATAAAAAGCTAAGTGAAGGATAGGCCTGGAGGATTTTTTTTTTTTTCCCTTCCCTCTGACTCCCCCTAGAAACTTCAGCCCGCCATCCATTGGATTCCCACACCCGCCCGCCCTGGCACGGAAGAGGGCGTGCTGGGAGAGCTTGCCTAGAATCTTTGGGGTCCAAGTGCCACTGGCTAGACCCCACCTGGAGAATCCTGTCTCAGCAACAGATCTTTCCTTTCTCTAATTAGCTACCACTCTTGGAATCTCTATCACACAGCATGGTATTTAAATATATGCCTTTACTCTTCATTGGGTAGGACTTTCAACCAACAAGTTGGCATGAAATCAGGAATTGCTCTTTGTATTACCAAGAATGTGTAAAACATATTAGATCTGAAGAGAGGAAATAAATACGTGTTAAATTGAGAAGTATTTCTCTCCAGTCCTCCAGAAGAAAGCCAGGGTGCTCACTTAGTTTTGACAAACAAGGTAATATTTACATTATCACAAACTCAGAATCTTCAGCAAAAGCAAAAGGCTCAAATTTTTCATCCCAGAAAAACCTGAACTCACCGTTTGAATGACCTACATAAATCAGGTCAAGCTGGCTAGAATCCAGGAGATCAAAAGAGCGGAGGTATTACAATATGTTAAGAAATAATCTTTCAGAATTTATTTTCAAGTGATCGTTTTTATTCTGATCATTTAATCAGGAATATGAAAAGCAAAAAAATAATAATGATAACAGTAAGTTATTTCTTCTGTATGAAATATTCAGAATCATTGGAAATCAGTTTAAATCCTATTTCCTAAGACAATTCATTTTTCTTTGTATTTGCAATGCTGAATATTGTATTAGAATTTGTATTACATTTGACTCAGCATGCATGGCAAAACACACTACAAATAAAATAATCATATTATATATTCAATAAAGCCACACTGTCATATCACCAGTTTTAATCATGGTGGTTTTTGTCTTTTTTCCCCCTTCCTGATAACATTATGAACTTTTGAAAAGCACAATGTTTCATTCATCCAGTCATCAAATTTAATCGTATCTCTCACCGCTAACCTTCTTAAATGCCCCACTGGTGACTGTGGTTTTATGTACCTTATGAACGGAATTGTTAATACATCTCAATAGAGCTGGGGGTGGGGAAGCTTCTGGAATCAGGTACAAAAAGCATTTAGGACAAATCTACTCAACAACAAAGAAGCTAAACCTTAGCAGTTAAAAAATGGTTATAAGCATAAAAATCAAGTAATCTTATGCAGAAATCCATCAACATTACCCAAGTATTCAGGTCCTACTTCACAGACTCCCTGAGGACCCCAGTCTACCAAGGAGTCTCAAAATTTTTAAGCCCTCAAATCCATACTCGTCGCAAGCTCAATTAGAGAAAGAATTAAAAACATTTATTACACATATGTGTAAATTAATCTTGAACTTTTATCACTTTCTGTGCATTCTATTTTGTGTCATAAATAACCAACATTAAAGATACAACTATTACCGTGTAGGCAAACATGAACATGTTTGACATTTAAGACCTTCAAACGTGGACGTGTTTGATGTTGATATCAAGCAAGAACCCAAGCAAAGTCTACCTCCTCCATTAGGGGCTCTGCCAACTACCACAGACCACAGAGACCATTCTCTTGAGCCTGGAGTGGCCATCTGTGCCGTACAATTTAGGCCCACCCAGCACTACTCCTGATACTTTGCTGCATCCTCTCTACAATGAGAAGATGATCTAAGGCCTGGGATCTCCTTTTATACTTCCCTCATGTCTCTCATGTGCCTATCGTGAGCACTAAATCATCTCTAGCTCCATCTGTACGGATATCATTAGCAGTATGTCAATACAGAAATCCACACATACTCATCAATTAGATCTTCTATCTCCAATGAGTTTATGCTTAAGTTAGATCTTTATTCATTCTTTCCACACAAACTTGTTAACCCCTCTTTCTGTTTTAGGTACTATGATAGATGTAAAGACAGGTAAACTCCTCAATGACAATATGCTATAACTGGGAGAGAAAAAGCATATTGAAATAATGACTGTAGCCAATGCCATTAAGAAAAAAAAAAAAATCAAAGACCACAAACACAACAGAAATTTAAGACAAAGAGCAGATCATTTCAAAATGGAGAAATGAAAAGTCTGCATCTAGAAGGATGGCACTGGGACCAATCCTTGAAGGTTGTTAGCATGGGGAGATGTGGGCACAAATTTCCAGGCAAAGAAAATCACAGAAATGAAATTATTAAGTCTTAAAGGTAGAAGGGGGGGGCTCATCTGAGTGTAGAACAGAAGATTCCTCTTTTTAAAAACACAAGATTTAACCTATCCTTGCAGACCAGTTTAGAAAATCCTATGGCCCTACCAGAGGGACCTCTTTTCAAAGTCTCATGGTCATACTTACTGGTCTTTATAAATAAGAAAAATATTGCATATGAGTCCCCAGGGGCATAGAGTCCCAGAGGAGAAGCTGAAAAAATAAATTTCCTCTTCTGAATTTTCCTAGACTCGGGGTTCCAATTTTGTGACCTGATTTCTTCGAAACCTTGGCTGCAATTAACTTCCCTGTTTTCCTTGCGGAGGGCTTAGAATCCACCACCACCTCCACCTCCCTGGAGCTCTCTAACACGTGTTGGCTCCAGCAGCCTTCTCTGCAGCTGCAAGAATCCCGCAAAGGCCATGCACACTTGCTTCCAGGCTTCTTCTTTCTCCAATTGGAGGCAAGAAACTTTGGGATGCTTTCCCATCCTTCTGCAGCCTTGACTTCCACCCCAAGGGCATAAGGAGCACTTTAGTCAGACTTACAGATTTTAGGATTTGAATCATCCTGACCTGCCTTCCACATTAGTCCATGATGATTCTTTTCACTCATCTCCTCTAACGACCATCTAAAAACAGCCACGTTTGGTGATACTTCTGCTCTGAGTCAATGGGTTCTGACTAGAACAGGGCCACCATCTGGCAAGAGCAGCGGGAAACTGATCAGTGGCCACAAGAGAAATTCACCACCCAGGTGCAGCGTGGGTGTGGCTAAGTCACTCCTAACTTGGGACAACTGGAATTCATCATCTCTTCTTTCTCAAGAAGCATTTGATTGCAGTGAAATCCCAGAACCAAAGAGCAGGAACAGTGGAGCCCTAAAGGACCGCAGCCATCACTCAGTTTAACCCCCTCGTTCTACAGCTGATGAAACTGACACATGAAGAAGAAAAATGTCTTGTTCTGTGTTTTGTCACTTTTTAGTAGCCCAAGTGAGAGAGAAACTCCCATTTCCTAACTCCCAAATTAGTCCCACTGCTCCATGTTGTCTATCAACCTTCTAAAAGCCGGCAGTGAAAGAACGGCAGTGTGGTACAAAAGTTAAACAACTCAGCTAAACAACACCAAGTATGCCCACATCTTCATCCCCAGAACCTGTGAGTCTTACCTTACAGGGAGAAACGGACTTTGGAAAGCAGCAGGGAACAATCTGTATGTTCTTGCTACACTGCTCTACTGAGCAGAGCCCCCCGGGACATGAGGTCTTCAGGGAGCCTTTCATATTCCAATATCCAGTCACACTATCCCTGCAAAACCCTTCTTTTTCTTGTGCTGGTCAAGTATCCCATGACATGCAGGAAAAGGACATGAGATAACATATTTGGTACTATTTTCAGGTGCAAGAGATCAGCTGAGCAATTCCAAAACTAGGTACCCAAATGTTCAGATTTTCTAGACATTTCAATAGTTTAAGAACAGAAAGACAAGATATTTTAAAATGAGACTTCCCCAGAAAACCTTGACACATGCTCACCTTATTTATCCAAACACCGAGAGAGAATGTGGTGATGTATATAGGATCTCAGAATCACAGTTCACAAAAACACAGGACCCTGAAGACAAGACCCAAGTCCCCGATAAGCACAAGTTCAGCAAGAGACAAAGGGTCAAGTGCCACAGACTTGAAGCAAAATAATGCATCTCTGTCTCCTGCACACCTGCTTGGTTTCTGGAGCCTCACACACCATTTTCTCACAAGAGCCCCTCAAGGGGGTTATTGAATGAACACTTAAAGAGATTTGGGGTGCCTGGGTGGCTGAGTGGGTTAAAGCCTCTGCCTTCGACTCAGGGCATGATCCCAGGGTCCTGGGATCGAGCACCGCATCAGGCTCTCTGCTCCACAGGGAGCCTCCTTCCCCTCCCCCCCACCGCCTGTCTCTCTGACTGCTTGTGATCTCTGCCTGTCAGATAAATAAATAAATAAATAAATAAATAAAATCTTTCCAAAAAAAATTTTTTATAAGATTAAATACATTTTCCAGTTAACTTCATAAACAGGTAAGTGGCCAGGCTGGAACCCTAAAACACTTCCCGCTCTACCATGTTGTCAAATAACCAGATCCCACGATAACTGATCAGAGAACATCTGTGATGAGAAGAGTTGGAAGGAGAGAAGCCTTTTGTCTGGACATGGGATAAACAGACACTTCTGAAGGTAGCAGCAGAGAAAAATTCTTTTCATGATGAAATAACCAAAAAGAAAGTTGGGATACAACTGACATCCCTTAGCAGCACGTTTGGTTTATTCAAAAACTGATGCACTCAACATTCAGTCAACAAACATTTATTTTACAGGCCAAGTGCTGAGCTAGGTACCAACCATCATTTAACACCCACAAGATAGCATCCCTGACCCCCAAAGAACTCACAGAAGAACAAAGATAACTGATCCATTTACATGACTATGTTTCCCATCCAAGCACTAACCAGGCCCAACCTGCTCAGCTTCCGAGATCAGAGGAGATCAACACTTCAGGCACGTCCAGGGTGGTACGGCCGTAGATGATTTGATTATTTCTTCTCGAAAATCCAAGACAGCTAATGAATGCCTCATAAGTGTCACTAACATAGTCTAAGGAGGAAAAAGGCTTCAATCTATTTTATTCTTTAAAAGAATACAGTTGACCTTGAAGGTTGATTCAGAATGCCAGAATGGGGTGAAAATAAAGTCTAAAAAGTGAGCTTGTTTTTTTAATGTCCTAGACGTGTCCATTTTTTCTCTTTAAAATGTGATTTTTTTAAAAAAGCTCTGTACCTCCGAATTAAGATAAGTGAAGAGAAGCTGCAGGACACTGCAAAATACGGTCACAATAAAGAAGAATGATCCCAGGAGAGCTGTTGATCAGCAAGGCAGCTGCTGCTTGCAGAGCTCGGCTCCTCGCCTCTTGAAGGATTCAAGCAAGGGACTGATCAACCGTCAGGGGTGGCGACGGACGGATCCCTTGCCAGAGATGGGCAGCGGGAAAGGATGACCTCCCAGGTCCCACCTTCGATTTCTGGAAGTCCTGGACCATCTCCTCAGGGGAAGGGCTCAGCAGACCATCGGAAGTCATTTGGCTCAAACGACATTCAAAACATGTTCATTTTGCCAGGACTCGCTTTTGAATCTAGTGCTAGAGGTCACCTTGTCACAGGAACTCTAGGTGACACAAGCGTTCCAAACAGAACTCAACTAGTCCTTCACCTTGACTGGCCACAGTAGCTAACCCCTCAGGCTGAGCGGCAAGAACCGGCTGACCCGGAAAGGCTTCTCCCAGCCCCGTCTTCCCACAGTTCCACATCTCACTTCTCTGTCTGGCTGAGTAAATTACCGCAAGAAATACCTCCCTCGAAGACCTATAATAAAAAGATTCAAGAGGACAACAGCGAAGCAGAGCAGCATTCAGGAGAACTCGGGGATGGAAATTCCCCGTCGGCCTTAATGCTGGAGAATTTACTTTAGGATGTAAAAATAGCGCGTACTGCTATATTTCTTCACTTTATTTGCTCTCCTCTGCAGAGATTACAGCCGTGTGCGCAGCGTCGTAAGAGTGGAGAAGGTCAGGTTGACGAAACTTCTTGGTGGGGAATAATCGTTAGCCCTCCAAATAGATGTGCCTTGCAACTTCCAGGCCACAAGAGCAAACTCTGGTTTGGAAAATGCCAAGTCTCATCTCCAAGGAAACTCAATAACTTCCAAATGGCCCCACGATCACGTTTGTGCGGTTATAATATGCCATTAAAAACATTAAGGAATAATTCACATTGAATGGGCTTTCAGGGTTATGATTTTTTTTTTCCCTTCGTTTTTGGCAAAGACCGTATAAACCCTGGTGGGGAAAACGCCTGCTAAAGAAAACAGGAAAATGATAAAATTAGACCTGGTTGAACTTGCTTTTCATCCACCCCAAAACTTAAGAGAAACGATTATCCTGATGCAGGAAAAAAAAAAAAAAAATTTCGTAGCTTCTCTGTGAAAGAAAATGTACATGCTTTCAGGTTGAAAATACTCTGGGATGGTTCTAAAGAATGGGATTCTTTTTGTGGGGAGCAATGTCGTCTCAGACCAAGCATGGAAACAGATGGCGAGTCTGGGCAGGTTTCAAAGGAGACAGTATAGGGGCACACAAGGCGTGCTATTCAACACATCGGTCCCCAGGCTGTATTTAAAAGCCAGAAATGAAAATGGCTTAAGGAGTTCGTGAGCAAAGTTACTGCATTCCCTGGGAATAATGGCCCATCCACATCGCCAGCTCTCAGACTGCTGTTCTAAGAAAGTCCAAACCCTCCGAAGCATTCTGGCTCATCCCGGAATCCAGGCCCCACTGCAGAATGTTACAACAGCTGGAACACCAAAGATCACCATCTTTCAGACCTCATATGAAGCCACAGCATGATAAACAAATTCAATAAAATTACGAATTGGCAAACTGTTTGCAACAAATGTTATTTCCCGGATAACAAGATGGATAACGTACATTCTGCAACATATGCGAGGAATTATTGAAAACAGATGTAAATGTTCTCAAACTCGAGTCTTTCTTTGGCACAAATCTGAATACGTTGATTTCACACTTTGCTTTGCAGCAGTGCCCCCAAGTCCCTCCAGCAGTAACCCTTGCACGGAACAGAGGACGTTTCTGCTGCCTTCCCCTAGCTCCTGATCCTTGGGATGGAGAGGGTGGGTGTCTGGTCCAAAAGCCCTTCCAGAAGATAGAGCTTTTCAAATAGAGCTTTGAATCCCAAATGGCAGAGCAAAAGCAAGGATGAACTGCAAACGGGGCCTGACAGTTACATTGAAATGACCCCGGTCCGGAGGTCCGCAGCTCGCACACCTGCTCTGCGAGGCATTGCTCATGACACCCCCGCTTGGAAGCCAAAACCCTTTCCCCTTAGCTAGGTGCCTCATGCATATTAGTCTTCTGTGTTTTTCTCTGGCATCTCCGCTGGCTTGTCTATGTGGCAAAAGCAGCCATGTCCATGTCACTGCATCCTGCCACACAATCGAGATTTTTCTAATTGTAAGGAAAACAGTCTCCTGAGCACGCACAAAGAAACACGCAATGTGCAATCATCACATTTTGGAGATGGGGGCCCAGAGAGGTATTTTCCATGAAAAGTAATTTACATTTTTCAGCTACAAATGCATCTTTTCTTCTAAGAAGAATCATCTGTACAACAGATTTGTATCTGAAAATAGAAGGCCGGATTTATGCAAAAATGATCTCAAGGGATCATCTCAGAAACACAAAAAGTAATTTTCTGCCAAAATTATACAGAGCACTCACAGAGATGTTTTTCAAATATGACCACTAAACATATGAAATACACAAATGAAATGGAATTAATACAAACCAAGAGTTCCATAGCAATCTTAAATTAAAGAGTTTGGGGGATGTCAGACAAAATATCAGAACAAAATTCTTGAGAGTTTAAAAATTACAGAAATGTCAAATCCCATATATCTCACACTAAAAAGAATCTCTTTTGCCTTCCCAAGGATCAGCCTCTCCGAGTTATTTAAATATGCCACAAGTGCATTGGACAGTAAAGTTAAGTCTCCAAAATTCCCCAACCATGTTAATCTGCCCAAATACAAAACTGTTACTCTCACCCACAGTAGAGATGAGTAAGTAGAATCATAAAACTTAAAAGACAATAAGTTTAAAAAGAAAGAGCTCCACAGGCCCAGAATCATAAAATGAATCAGGAGTGTGCGCCAGCCTGTGGTCTTCCTGATGACCACGCACGCCATTTGAAATCAAGTAACAAAGGGATTAGAGGTCATTCCTAACTACCCTGTTCCTTAAAAATCAGCAATCCCAAGTAACTTTGTGCGCAAACCAAAACAGAAAGGTAGAACAGAAGGAGCTCTGGGGGCCAGGACTTGAGATATTTGGGTGCTTAGTACCAGCCCGGCACTTAACCAGCATTTAACTTTGGCAATCCCTTAAACTTCCTGAGGCCTGTGTCTTCCTCAGCGAAAGCACAAAGAGTTACACCAAAAAGTCTCCTAAGATTCCTTCTGGCTTCAGCATCTAACATGTGGCAGATACAGCATGGTTGGATTAAGCAACGCTCAACGCCTTAATTTTTGAGGAGGTCAAATCCCATCTACATTGTAAGAATGAACCCAGAATCACTTCTGAGCCCCGCCCCCAAAGCCACATGGCACTTTTTCTTCTCCTGGAAGACTGGAAATAAGCTCCATTTGATAGACTCGAAAGGGAGCAGGAGACAGAGAAAGTCCCATCTCTATTTGTCTTGTCTCTGACGTTCCACACGCAGCCTCTGTGTATGCGGACTGTCAGCCCTTGATTTCCACTGTAGTTTGCAGCACGGGGGTCACTGGGTAACCTCTGCCTTCAAGAATCTTATGAGCTCTCAACCCCCAGGCCAACAGTGCCTATGTATCTGGCGGGCTTTCTCTGACAGTCTCCAGCACTTGGCAAGAGAAGATGGAAAAGATGCAGAATAATGTCAACTCGAATAGTAATCTGTTAGGTGAATGGTTCTCTGGCTTACTACACAAGAGTAGGTTATGGTTCCATATATCATGTTCAATGTGCAATAGATATTTTTTTCAACCATTCATATTAAACTGGTGTAAATGTTTTTATTCCTTGCCACATTTCTGGGTGGTAAGCTTGGGCTCTCCCAGGAATTTGTTTGCTTTAAAATGCCATGCATCTCCAGGAGGCCTTACCTCATAAAAAATGGGCACGTCTTCTAAATGAATTTCCCCTTTTTTGCAGTTCATAACTAACCAGCACAGCAGAAATACACCATGTGTGAAGCCCTGTTTACTATAGGTGGTAAATCACGTGCCTAACGTCCTGTAATTCATTCCAAATACTGTAACTCCATTCACTGCAACCCATTCTGCTCTGTGCTGGGAGGCATTAATACCAACCCCAAATTTGCGGTGAACCTGATTCAGATTGAGGGTCTTGTTCTAGGAAGGGCACTTAATCTGGGGGGAAGAAAGCAAAGAGGGCTTTTTAAGGCAGCATCAGGCCGATCTGCCCTCTGATGAAACAAAGACTCTGTTACCCTCCCATGGCCCTTGCTCACAGGGCAGCCTCGGGAGAAGGCTGTGATGTAGGTTAAAGATGACTGGCCACTTGCACCATCCGTCCATACCTTCCGTCCCTCCTTTCCAGTCTTTACCCTTCTCCAGAGCATACACTTAGCCAACTCAAGGTGTCTGCTGACAACGTGTTAAAACTACACAGCCCCTTGAGATATCTTACTGATGCAGTTCTTAGGTCTAAATGCCTTTAGGATCCCCAACTGTTCAAGTATACTAGGGCTGCTCAGAAGTCCGTGAGCCTCTGAAGTCACTTCATAAAGTCGTCCCTACTTAGCAGCCATCACTCTGTATCTAATGGAGAACATTTAGAAACCCTGGAGTCAGCCCCCAGGTTTCCACACTCCTTCACTGGATGGTAAAGGGTTCCAATCCTGCCCTCCAACCCCAGTCAATTTTCTGGCTCTACATTCACTCTCTATGGACTTCTCCTAAGACACAGTGGGGTGGGGTTGAGGTTGACAACTTGTTTAGACAGAAGAGTCTGGCGATAAAAGGGGGTGCATGCCTGAAGCACCTCTAAGACAACAGGGGGATCCTTGGTTCTCTCTCCTTGCCCACAGGACCGAATCACAGAGCAAGTACAAGGGCCTCCTAGATGGCTTTTAGGTCCTGCCATGTCTTCCAGAATCTTTTCAACCAGCGTTCAGCCACCTCTTCCTGTAAAGATCCAGATGATGAATATTTTATGCTCTCTGAGCAATACAGTCCCCATCGCAACTAGTCGTCTCTGCCACCATTGCACGCACACAGTCACAGACAACACGTAAACAAATGGGCATGGCTGTGGGCCAATCAAATTGGACTTATAAAAACGGGCAGTGGGCCGCCACGTGCTCATGGATCTAGAAGGGGGATGTCCAGTAGAAAATGAGCCATGGAGAGAATTTGAAATTTTCTAGTGGTCACAGGTACTTCTTTACAGGGAAGTAACAGTTTTAATAGTACATTTTACTTAACCCAATAGATAACATTATAATTTCAATGTGCCATCAAAATAAGAGTATCGAGATATTTTGCATTCTCTTTTGACTAATTTTTGGTGTGTATTTTACAACTTATGGCACATTTCAATTGGCCATATTTTAAGTGATAAACAGCACACATGGCTCGTGCCTACCGTATCTGGCTGTGCAGGTCTAGACCGGTCCCTTTCTTGCCCATTTTCGGCACGGTGGGAGAAACAGTCAGGGTCCTGATCACCAGAGGGCTACTACGTCATCTCTTCCAGAGACGAGTCCCAAGTCTCTGATCTCTAGGACATCAAAGGTGCCATAGGAGCCAACACAATGACCCACCAGTCACCAAATATCACTGGAGAATGTTTAGAGGAAACATGTTCCATAATTGGCACATCTCTATAAGAGTCTCTTTTTGTTAGTCAAAAAAGGTAAGGCAAATTTAAAGGCATTTGAGGAGAACAATTGAACACTAAAAGCATTTTCCTAAAAACAAAACAAAACAACAAAAAAAACTTTCACTTCTATCATTTTGCTTTCTCTACTCTCCTACTCCTTGAAATCTCGTGTTACAGATTCAAAATGTTTTCCTATTGGATCTAGGGGTAACCCCCTCCCACAACCGCCAATAGCAGACTCTAACTCTTAAAGCACCTCTTCAATTTTAAAAAATGCTCAGGAAAGTCACTGGTAGTGACCTTTTCAGTACCAGGCCCCCCAAAATAACACCATTTCCCCATCTATGCTCCTGCTGTTTAAACATAATCCTCCTCCCACAGACAAAGGTTTGTTTAGTAGGATGGAAGGAGGGAGGAAGTTGAGAGAACTTTCACTATAATTTTTATTGTAATAAAAAGCCATCAAGACATTTGCTTTCTTTCGCAATGTTTTCAACTTACACAAGATTCTTTTTAAAAGCATTCTCTAAAATGTGCCTAAAGTAATCTTTTCCATAGGGAAACACAAACCCAACAAAACAGCCCTTTGTTTCAACTAACATTTAGCAAATAGAAAATAGCAGTACCTGGCAGGGTCTCAGGCTTGAGGAAGTTGGGCCCCACTTCACTCACGAGGGGACCTGAACACCCGCTAATGGATTTCAGCATGCCCTACAATGCCAGCCGCCATGACATCACTAGGACCAGAGCCAGTGTTTATAAAAGATCCTTCCCTGGGACTCGGGGGAGGGGGAGACCACAGAAGAAAACCAGGAGTTCTCCTCCATCCCATGACAGGTCTGTAGTCCACCAGGGATGCAGACTAGAAGGAACACTGGCCCAGTAGTCAGGAAACTTCCATCCCTACAAGTAATCAAGGGTTGGCTTCATTGCCACTTGGCAGAGATGTTGGAGATGGGGGTGGGCACCTTTGGAGGTAGGGGGGATGCTGGTCTAAAGCCTCTCTCAACCCTGAGGTTTTGACTATGATTCAATAAGATTGAATCCCTCTAGACACTAATTAAACAAGTCACCCACATATCACTCAGTTTTGTCATCAGTGAATGAGAATGGTACCACCTACCTAGAAGGGCGGTTGTCCAGAGGAAAAACAGAACACTGCAGACTAACTAGCATATAATCAAAACTGGACATATGACAGTTATTATATATTACTATTATCTGAGAAATTGGGTGGTCTCTAAGATGACCCACCCAGGTTGGCTAGAGGAGACTGGCAGGTGACCCCACAACCCCCACCAAGGTAGCCCCCTCTTTGCTAGCACAGTTTGCCTTCCTCTGCCTCATCTTCCCTAAAGCTAAACTGTGGGCATGTGGTGAATCATGGCCAACAAGACATCAGGGGAGGTTTTCCTGGGGACTTTTTGAAAGAGGATCTCTCAAAGGAAATGGGACGCAGAGAAGGAAATCTTCTTGTCACTGCTCCAGCATGGCTTTGTTGGGACTATCTGTGATGCATAAAACCATCACACCCAGCCTGTGGCCGCAAGGAAACAAGCCCTCGCACCAAGTCAACATGCTGAAATTGGCAAAGAAAAAGACGCAAAGAGGTTTGGTGCTCGGAGCGCCTGGATGGTTCAGTTGGTTGAGAGTTTGCCTTCAGCTTGGGTCATATTCCCACGGTCCTGGGACCAAGCCCCATGTCTGGCTCCCTGTTCAGCAAGGAGTTTCCTTCTCCCCCTCTCTCTGCCTCCTCCCTGCTTGCGCTCCTGTTTCTCTGTGTCTCTCCCTCTAATAAATAAATAAAATCTTTAAAAATTAAAAAAAAAAAGAGAGAGAGGTTTGGTCCTGGACATCAGTTGCTAACCAATTCCTTAACTATTTAACTCAGTTCTGCTCTCATGTGAGAGAAGAAAACGTCCTCTGCTTAAGCCACTTTTCCTTGAGTTTTCTGTTACAGTAAACAGGAATCTACCTACAAGAGCCCTCTAGTTCTACGATATTATAACTATAAATCCAACTTCCTAATCTCAAAGTTCTAACACCATCATTCTTTCACCCTCCTGAAATTCAACTTGTCTTACCTTCCCAAATCAAACAGAGCAACTCTTCTCTCATACATACCCCACACTCTCTTTGTGTCCTTACACATTCTCTGTGTCTACATGGAACACTTTCTTTGTGCTTCATCGCTTCACATTTTCCCCTTTCTTTAGGGCCAGATTCATAGCCCAGGTACTCCAAAGTGCCTTTTTTGAATACTTTTAGCATATAATATTTCTTCCCCATTGATTTCTCTAGTTCTTATAGTTTGTGTCACTTGGTTTATCATAAAATCATAGAATTACAGAACAAGGTTCATCCTGTCAAACTTGTTGGGTGAGAAGAGATTTCTTCAGATAACATCTTACAATAGAAATCATCAAGTTACTTTGTATTATAAAATTTTAGCATCAGGGAGAGTTTGCCATCTTACAAGAGTAGCTCATTGCACTACTAGAAATGTCCTCATATTAAAACAAAATGTGACCCCTTGTAACTGCTAGGCATGGGTTCTCTCGGATTTTCTGGGTTGAGTTGTGGCCTCAAATCCCCTTCTGGAGCAGAAGTATCTCAAGGACAGAGGCATTGCCTTATTCATATTCATGTCCCCCGCATTTAATACTGTGACTGTCATATCCTAGGCATTCAACATATGTTGCTGAATAAATGACAGATTTGATCCCACCACCATTACTTATGGGGCTCCAAGCAGATCATGACTCAACACGGATCAGAATTTCTCTTTATGGTTTGTAGAACTGGGAATTAGGCCTCATGTTCAGTCTCTGACAGTTGTGTAAAATAAAGACCCATAAGCTCAGGACCATATTATGGCCATGACTCCCCATGAACATGTGGCAACAGAGAAAGCTAATGGGGCGGAGTGGGAGAAAGCAAACATACTGAAAGAACAGAGAGAAGCCCTAAGAATCGAAAGCACTGTGACTCTAGAGAGATTTCAGGTTCTTGTTCCAGTTCCCCATGACGCCTAAGTGCTTAGTCTCGGGGTTCCACAGATGACCCTATGCCAATTGCTGCTCCTCTGCTTAAGCAAGATTGAGAAGGTGTGTCGCTTATAACCAAAAGAGCCTTGGCCAAGGCATTCAGCTAACTCAGTGTAAAATGAGGTGTGAGTGTTTATGAAAGCTGTGTCTGAAACAAGCCAGCTGGAGGCAGAGTGGAACGGAGGAACTACTACCCTTGCCCAGAACATATTAGAACAACTGAGCAAACACACCCCTTGCAGGTCCCCTGCCACACCATGACTCCTTTCTGCCAGTGTAGGAAAATTGCCCCGCACCTTCCCAAAGCAATAAACAGCTGAGCAGACCTGTAGTCATTCCACCCTCCACTTCTCCCTGGAGAGTCTGAATCAACCCCATCCATGGGGGTGCCCCTAAAAGATCAGGCTTCTCTGAGCTCAGAGAACAACTCAGCAGACACTAGCCTTCATAAGGGCAACCCTCAGCCCAAGGGCAACTCTAGCCCTTATTTCCTTCTTATCTCTCCTGGAGCCACTGTCTTCCTTTCTGGTGACTTAGGCGCAATTTTGGAGCACCTAGCCTTATAAAATCTTTATAGGGTGTTGCCAACCCTAACACCATTCAGCTAAAAGACCTAAAGATACGTGACCATAATGGCAAAATGACTGGCAGCTGGAAAGTGCTGGGACAGACGATGCCAACCAGCACCCCTTGCGCTGAAACCACGTGCAGCATCATATGTCCCAGCAATCATAGAATGCCTTCTGCTCTTGATTTATTCATTTACCATTTACTGAGTGTTTTTTCTAGACTCAAATCTCAGTCCATCTCTTTACCAACAGTATAATCTTGGGCAAGTGTCTTAACATCTCAGCACCTGTGGGACCTCTCCTCCAAGACACAAATAATAGCGGTACTTTCATCACAGAGTGTTAGTGATCAAGTGAATTAATACATATAAGGTAGTTTAAGTTCCTGGAACCCAGCACTGAATAAATGTTAAGGTTCATTGCTATTACTTATTCGGTCAAGATAGGCTAGATTATGCTGCAGTAACAAACAAGTCTTAAATCTTAGTGGCTTAGAACAACAAAGGGTTCTCTCTCTCTCATTCTACATGTCTCCTGTGGGTTGGCTGGTGGGGAGGGGACTGTGATCACTGTAGTCACTTAGGGATCCAAGCTAACAGAGTCTTACAGTGCTGGTCTCTCAATAAAAGCCTTTAGGGTTTCCCATAGCATAAGGAGAGGGCACTGTTTACTGGGTCTTAAATGCTCCCATCTAAAAGTGATACAAGTCACTGCTCCTGCTGAACAAATCACTGCCAAGCACACTGAATCTCAAGAGGGAAAGGAAGCCTAACTCCCCTCTACACACAGGAGAGCGGCACTAGAAATACTGGGGAGCACTAATAACGTCAGCCACAACAATTATTATTACTCTATACCATGCCCCCTGCTAGACATCCACACTCTAATAAGTATGTCACACATTTACATAATTTTGATATGAGACCTTAATGTAACAAAATCACTGGCTTATGCCGGGCATTTGGCTTTAATTTCTCTGCACATGTGTGTGTGTAAAGAAAAGAATTCATTTTTGAGACTGCATCCAGTGAACATGAAAAATCCAGGTTGTTTAGTTCAGGGATTTTATCAAACCAGCTACTTGGTAGCAGGCAGAAAAGCCACCTGGAAAATGGTCTAAACTGACTTGTTAGTTGGTAGTAATTTTGAATAATAGATTATTCTCTCTGTACTTGGAAATCCAGTGGACACAAGATTTTTTGTACCCATCACTTCTGTTATTTGGAAGATATCACTATAAACAGAAAGAGCAATGCTATGACACACTTAGGAGCTCCAATAATGTGCAACAATTTTCTTAAAGCTGCAATAGAAAAAAATCAACTGAAACATGAAAATTTAAAGCCCTATTACCCGCATTTCACTCTGTAACATCCCACTTCCCATCATCTCTAACACGCATCTTAAGTGTGCTAATTGGAAAGGCTCTGCCATGTATACAGCTCTGTTTTCAACATGACAACTGCTTCTCTTTTATCACTGGGCTCAATACCAAGAGGGGAATCATTTTCAAAATTCAAAGCGTTTTGATCTGGCTTTGTCAACTGGCTGCCTGTGCTTGGTTGGTATCCTGTCTTAGAGAGAGAAAACATGAACGTTTCAGGTGGTGGGGCTGAGGCTAAGGGAAAGGAAAGCATCCCTGAATGGCTGGGTGGGAAAAGAGTGTCCTAAGATTAAAAACAAAAGTCAAATAACACTAAAAGCCTGCCAAATTATTTCCTTCCCCCTTTAGGGGGAAAAAAAACCACTTAAGATGCTACAAACATTCATTGAAAAGAAATCATTAACTAATAAATCCCAGAAAGGAATATTCAGGCAGCTAAGTCCCACCCAGGAAAATAAGTCAGCAGATTTGCTCAGTTTACTCTCATCTCCTCCAAAATGACAAAAATCTTGGGCAGATGACAGTTGATGTGTGGTCTGGTGACTCAAGCCTATGAAGAACTCTCAAGAAAACAAGATTAATCCATGTTTCTGTGAGTCACTCCATATTAAAGCCACATCTACCAGACAGAAAAGCAGGATCTTCCAGTTCAAGGGCTCTGAGCACAGGAGAAGGAAGCTCCTCACTTTGTACCCTCCAAATCTGGTGCTCCTAAATGGTTTACACATGTAGGACTAAGGCTAAAGGAAGGACGCCAAATAGTCAAATGAAAACAGCCATGCAAATGAGGAATATCGGTGCTTCTCAATGGTGACAAATGGAGTAAGTAGGTATCTGTACTGGAGGGCACACGCTTGCTTCCCTTTTCACCCAAGTGTTCAGCATGATGAAGATCTAGCATTTCAGCCCAGCAGACCTTTCTCTGAGATAATACCTAGAGGTCCTAATTTGATCATCCCTCCAACACAACTGCTGGAACAAGCCTAGTGTGTTTACTGGAAGGTCACAACTTTTCAGCACAAGGTTCCTGATGAGGGAACTTTGCACAACTGAAATCACAGGCAAAATTGGTCTATGAGATATCACACACGAGCTAAAGAAAACACATGTTTCATGTTTCTCAAACAGAGCTGTGGAGTAAAGCATCTTTGTTCTAGATCCACCCAAAGACTATCACACTTTCTCTCCAGATACAAACCCTAAGCTCTTCTGGAAAAACTAAAAAGGAGATCTAAGCTTGTTCTAACTCGGTAAGAAACCCTCAATCTAAAGCAGCGGTTCTAAAGTTTCATTGGTTTCTGTGGAACCCACCCAGGGAGCTTTTCTTTTCTTTCCCCGCCCCCAAGATTTTATTTACTTATTTGACAGACAGAGATCACAAGTAAGCAGAGAGGCAGGCAGAGAGAGAGAGGAGGAAGCAGGCTCCCCGCTGAGCAGAGAGCCCGATGTGGGATCATGACCGGAGCCGAAGGCAGAGGCTTTAACCCACTGAGCCACCCAGGCGCCCCCCAGGGAGCTTTTCAAAACAGACTCTCAGCTGCCCCACAAGGGATTCTGACTGAGTCCCCAGGTGACAGAGATGCAGGCCGTCCCACCCCACACTTCAAGAACCTCTGGTCTGGTGGTGTTGCCCCAGGGGTGAGGCACTGCAGGCAACTCTGGGCGGACCTCTTTCAGAAGAGAACCTCACGAATGGTAGCGGCCCCAGAGTACTCCTTGGTGCTGTAAGCTGCAGTACTGTCCTCTTCCCAGCACGCTAGACACACCCCTCGTTTTGGATTACCTGACCTCAGATTTGCCTGGCTCAGTCCCCTACCTTTCCCTTTTCTACCAACACAACCCATGCTGTCCATGTCTGACATCCTCACCTGTCCGATGTCATTCTGGAGAAGCCCGCCCTTACTCCAGGAGCCACAGTGACTCCTCTAGGAAACCTCTGGATGCTCACTAAGTCTCTGAAATTGCCACAACCTGTGTCCATGTGCTCAACCCAGTCATTTCTGATCGATCAGCTCTGCTCCTACCTGGGTTCCTTGTTCACCTAGAACAGAGCCAGAAAGAGATGGAATGATCATATAACCTAGTTACAGCGGGATGAAAATTCCCCCAAGTACTGGGGAACAGGCATGGGGGCAAGGTGTCCTGCTTGTCCCCAAACACACAGAGCATATGTCCCTGAACTTCCAAGTCTCATACTCAACTCTCAACTAAACAAGGAAACAGAGACTACACAGATAATCGGGCCCCAACAGAAAGTGTGTGTGAATAATGGAAGCAAAGAAAATATAGATTCTAGAAGCTCTGTCAATAATCGCCGGCTGGATTCCCACTTCACCATTTAACTATAAATCCATACTCACTAAGGATTGTATCACAGATCATAAATACCTGTTTATATCATGTCACCACATTCAGAATTGCCCCAGAAAATCATTAACTGGCAAAGAAAGTTTGCAGTTTGGAAGATAGTGGTAATGAAATGCTCCTCTCTCTGCATTTCCTACTCACAGTTGAAAGAGCAGAAAGAAATCTCGAAATTATATATATATATACGTATATATATATACGTATATATATATATATATATATATATATATTCACATGCCATCATAAATATCTACCACCCTCCCAAAGACATGTTGCACGTGCTAATTTATACCAGGCTGCTAACTTTTTGTTTCAAGCTATATTGATGGGCTTGACAGCTTTTCGAAGAGTTTATAACTGCAGCAGTGTTGATCTTATTTAAAGAGAATATTAAATCAAATCCCTTGTCATCGGCATAAAATCTCCTATAGCATCAACAAAAGGCGGCAGTTTTTATTGATTCCCTGATACAAAGGATGTATGAAGTGGACTGATGCTGTTCTGCCCTCCCCCCCCCCACCAAAAAATTCACAATTAAAGCCCCCATGAAAACTATTAGTCATTGTAAAGGTCATCATTGACTTTTAATGGCATCCTAAAGGGAAACAATATGTTTCACTTGAACATCAAGGGCAGAAAGAATAAAATGCTATATTTCCAGGGTAGGTATAGCAGAGAGTACACGAAGAAGCCTTAAATAAATACTTGTTGTATCAAAAGGCAACCTAATAAAGCATAATTCACACCACTCAATTCACTGTCCACATCCATGATCAGGGAATTTCCAGGGGAACAGCTGATGAAAAATGCATGTGCACAACCAGATGTGCTCAGTCTTGCTGAATGAGCCAAAACAGGGAGAGGATCTGCTCTGTGGCCCAGGGTTTTCACTCTTCCAGACCAGAGGAGGGGCCACAGACAAACCCGGAAGCAAAAATGTGGGTGGGAGCTGCATTTGCCACACGTGGGCAGGTCACTGCCCCCTCAGGACCTCAGCTCCCTCCCCTGTGAGAGGACTGAGTCTGACCTCTTTGGTCCCTCTCAGAGCAGCGATAGCACACAGACTTACCCTTGCCTGCTAACTCTTGACTAGTGGACTAATCTCTCTGTAGAACTCTGTTTTCTTCGTCCTAAAAGGAGGGGAGTACTGCGTGGAGGAGGACTCGGAGTCAGCGCTCAGGGGCACAGCAGCCAAGACGGCTGTGGTGACGCCAGAGGGAACATGGCAGCAGTCAGGTCAGCTCTTCGCCCCAAATTGTCAAAATCCTCTACCATTCACCTCAAGAACATCGTCAAGACAGTCTCATTTATCATCTATTGACTGACCCAAGACACACTTGTATGTCCTCAGCCAAGGCTCCTGCAAAATTTAGACCTCAGCAGGGGTTGGGGATGGCACTTACGAGTAAAGGAGAAAAAGTGCCGTGAATAAAACCAGGAAGTCAACCATTTAAAGTCTATCTATGTTTGCTCACATTTTGGGTCCTTGGTAACTCTTCCAAAAATGTCCTACTCAGAAGGGAATACGTTGTTTTCATCAACTGTTTTATTTATTCAGTAAGGAATGCCTGAGGACCTACTCAGTAGAGAGAGCTGCATAAACCAGCTTGAGGAAGCCACCAGAGCGGGGGAAGGTAGTATGCAGGGGGTAAGAACTTGGCCCTGGACTGAAATCACCAGGATTTGGAAACCAGCTACCCAGGTTCTCCACTTGCTCGCTGTGTGACCTTGGACAAGTTAATTAATCTCTCTGAGCCACAATATGTGAATCTGCAAAGAGTATAAGAGTATGTTCCTACCTGGACTACTGCAAACGATAAAAGAGGTAGCCCTTGCAAAGTGCTCGTACCCACACTTGTTTTAACCACACTCTACCTCTGCTCACTCCTAGAAGCTCCACACCCGCCTAGGCAGCAGCCCCCTCCTGATCATCATTTATAGGTTTTGAAGTTATTTCCAAGTCAGCATACCAGAACCCAATTTATAATCCCCTCTCACATCTCACCACCACCAAAGCCCAAACAGACCAAAACCCAACTGTTCCTTGAAGTGCTCCCCAACTAAGTGAATGTCCTACCAACTGCCCACCTACTATATAGTATCCTACAAGGCTGCTGTTTCTGAAAATCAAGGCAGAACGTTGGCAATGTCATGAGTTCCAACTCAACGGTCCCAAGCCAGAAATCTAGATGTCTTCTTGGGCATTGTTTGTTCCTTCAGTGCTGCTGGATCAAGCCCTGCCACCTGGGTCTCCTCAATGTACTTCCACTTACCATCTCCACCAGCACCATCCTGACTGAAATCCCCATCCCTCACCTAGAGGGTTACAACGCCCTCCAGACGGTCCCTCCACTCTTCACTGCTACAACCACTCTGTCGTCTGCCTGTCTTGTACAATGCGGCCAACATGAATTCACAAAACCCAAACCTGACATCTCTAGCTTCCTGCTGAAAACACTTTAGTAGCTGTGTGTGGCTCATAAAACAAAGACCAGAAAGCTTCGAGGTTGTGCTTGACCTTACATGTTGCCTTCTCTACCTCCTGAGCCTCATCCCATCCCCCACCTGCTCTTGCATTTTAGACCCAGTGACCTCCATCCAGTTCCTGAATGTGTCAAAGACCCTGTTCATGTTGTTTCTTCTGCCTGGAACCATCTTCCCGTACTATCCTGCCCTCATATCTCAGCACAAACAGTGCTCCCTATAGGCCTATTGATGGGAGAATGACTTCTCAGCCATACTTAGACCCTCTTAGAAGGACCCCATATGTTTGATTTAATGCTCTGCTGTTACCATCATGAAAGTCATTATTTGGAAGAAAAGACCTTGCATTTTCATCTTGCACTGGGCCACAGAAATTCTGGAGCCAGTCCTGTCTTCACGGGAGCCTTTATAGACTTTCCCAAATAATTCAAATGCCCCTTCACAATCCCTCTCAGGGCCATGTACCTACCGTCAGTGCCACCTTCCACAGTCGACACTTTTACATTGACTTGAGTGACTGTGAGGTCTGTCTTCCCCACTGGAACAAAACCACCACGAATCCAGGATCCATGTCTGATTTTTGATTACCACTTCACCCCGACACCAAAGCACACAACAGGCAATCAGTAAGAGCCAGCCGAATAAGGTTTGTATTATTCCCATTGTCATTACTGTTATTACCCTGTGCCATTAAGGCTAAGAGCCAGCAGGGAAGACACAAGAGCTATACAACATGGTAATGGATAAGAACAGAACATGCCCACTGAGAGGGGAGGCTGCGGAGGGCTGGCACAAGCCTTGTCTCGGAGCACGAGTGCATCTAGGGGTCCGGGGGCAGGAGAACGTGGTCCCTCTAATAGAAGGACCGGCATAACCAAAGCCCGAATGGGAATGGGAGCTCATGGGGGGATGGAACATTCTGGCACAGGGGCTTCGCTGCAGAGCAGAGTCAGTCAAAAGTGGGGAGAGCCTTGAACTTTACACTTTGTGAACTAAGTGTAGGGGCAGTAAAAGCAGTGTTTTAAGAAATTAGAGCAGTTCCCTATGAAGCCTTAAAAAGTGTGAACATTATTACTCAAATAATTGCATAAAGGTGATTTTCCAGCTACGTATGGAGAGAAAAAAAATAGAAAGAAAACAAAGTTGGAGCACGGTGCAACACCTTCTTCTTTCCTGGAACCATATGTTAAAATGTGCCTAATAGAAATATGCCTTCCTATTATATACAAACGCACGTTAAGCACACTATACTTTTCAAAGTGCTTTCAAACACACTGCATATAAATGGCTCTCAGCCACCTTTGACGCACTCCTCGTCAATGGATCAAGTGTTTGGTCATCTCAGCTGACATCTCCCAGCTGGTACTTCCCTAGAAAGACGTTTCCCAGATGAAAGACACGTATGTGTTTCTCCAGAAGGCAGGAACATCTCCTCTGCCGCTCGCTGCATCAAAGACTGATCCTGAAAAAGGTGTTTATTCTACTCAGGCCTGTGGTTGTTACTGCTTAAATTCACCAAGACAAAGGTGAATTTTCAAGAAATAAAAAGAATGCCCTTTAACAAATGAATAATTCACAAATGCCCACATACTGTGCACCTCTTCAGCTGAACCCAACTGAGCAAAAATGCTCTTATTGTGATGTACAATAAGATCCGAATGTTCAAAAACTGCACTTAACTCATTACTCAGAAATCTGTCCACTGTCCAAAATGGATAGCTATTTAATTTCAACTCAGAGACAGTAGGAAAAATGGCATGCCTCTGTTTACACACTCCCTATTTAGAATCAACGTAAATACAGATATATTGTGTTTTCCATCCGAGGCAGATCAAAGAACACCACAATCCTGAGAAGCCTCAACATTATTCTGCTCCATCCCCACCGTCTCCTATATGAATTCTTGTCATTACATCAATTTAATCCCCTGCCATTTTGGGCCACTGTTCGTCAAGCTGAATGAAAAGCACAATAGCTAGCATTTAACGTGATGGTGCTCCTTTTTCCAACCTGCTTCCTTTCAAGTAAAAGTTTGTGGAACGTACGAAATTTTCTTTACAGCTCATTTGAGATGCATAAACAATCCCAGAGACAGAAAAGAACAAAAATAAGAATTTGCTGTTTCAAGGAGCTGGGCTGCTTGAGGGAAGCACTGAATTCCGGACCCCCTGTTGATGGCCAGGCCACGCAGGCCACTCTGCCCCCCTCACTCACTAGGCAAGCCTGAGGCGGCCCAGGCCCTTGCTCTGCCTGATTTGCTGTGTCTCTGTGTCTCCTTGGAAGGGCTCTATCTCTCTTGACAATCCCGGAGGGGAAACAGTGCTCCCCTCCCAACCCTCACCCGCCATTGCCGGCACCGCACAGTCCTCCCCCTACCCCAGCCATGCGCTTACTGTTTGCTCCATCTTACAAGCTCCCGCCACTTGCTGGGATGTGGAGCAGTGATGGCCACAGGACAGACCTCTGGCTAAAGTCACAGACAATCGAGAGGTGATGACATGTGCTACACACCCACTCCCTGAAGGGACTCCAGAGCCCAAACAGGTAGAGGCCACAAGCAGTTTGGGGACAATCCTATTATGTGTTAACCAAAGCATAGTGATTCTTGTATAGCCCTAGAATTTATGGAGTGATACCTCTGTCACCCAGAGGTGCCTTGATGGGGGGTTGGGGAAGATGGGCACCGAAAGGAGAGGCATTTTGAAAGCCTGAGACATCAAACAGAAAAATCCATGGGGTCCAAGAATCCCAAAATGCATTATTTTCTTTAATCTCCATTGTCTAAATAAATCAACTGTGGTTAAGATAGCGGACTTTGGGCACACAGCAGAACATCCATTTCCTATAACCACAAGTGATCACTGTTGCCCGTGACTTGAAAGGGGTAGTCAGGACTTCTAAGTTAAACCACCTGTCAAATCAAATATTGGGGGTTAAAAAGGGAACTTCAATAGCTGGGTTACCTTGATCAGTCACCCAGAATCTTCTGGTGATTCTCTGCTGCAGTAACGTTAGTGTACAGAGAGTCCGCACAGAAACACGTTTAGTAATTATTAGAGAAAGGAAGAAAATCCATAATCCTCCCAGAAACTTCAAAGATCCTTCCCATATTTGCAGAGTAATGTCTCCCCTTCCCAGGGCCATGGACAGTTTGAAAACTAGTCCAGATCTAAAGAGACATGAACAATTAACACAAAATGACGTATATGAGATTTCTTGAGGTTTTCGGGAACCTCCTAAGTTGCATGATGGATCTAATCTTCAGGACAAAGTAGCATGACCCCCAGTCATAAGACAATGTGCCCTCAAAGATAACAGAGATGTCTTAAAACCTCTGTATTTTAAAAAAAAAAAAAAATCCCAGTTGTGAGAATCAGAATCTGTGGTCTTGTGCATGGGTGAGCTTTCTCACAGCAAATTAGTTATGTCTTTGATATTTGTGCCTCTCCCTCCCTCTCCTTCTAAACATCTGAACTGCAAAAAATGCCACACACAGAGGTTCATTAAGTAAGAACTGATGGTCCCAGAGGTCACACAGGGTCTCTGGCTTCCAGGAAAGCAGCCTGTCTGGAATCAATGACCTCAAAGGTCCCCCCCCCCGTCACAACATCAGCTGTCCAGCCCCTCAGGATCCGGGCTCCCTGGCACAGCCCTAACCACCCACCAATGTCCAAGCCCAGTTCTACTCGTGACACTTGCTACCACCAGGCCAAGTGCACTGCCAGCTCAAGTGCCTAGAAATGTCTATCGTTCCTGGCTTTAACCAGATGTCCTGTCCATACCTGCCACTCACTGTCGCACACTCTAACACACGTTCACCTTAAAGGTTCCTGGAGTCTTGTGTGAAGTAGGGAGTGAGGCATTTTCAATGAACCACAAACATACCTACTTTTTTCTGGCCAGCGAATTCCTTCGGGGCAACCACACAGAGGAACAACGTCACATTCTCCAAGCCCCTAAATGTGGTAAGCTTCAGTATTTTTGCACTAAAAAGGATCCCTGGTTCATTTTACAGGTGAGAAAACTGAGGCCCCCAGAAGCTGAGTAACCCGACCCTTGGCCTCGCAGAAAACCTGTCGCTAAACCAGCACTGGAGAGGTAGGTTCCCTGAAAATGGAGAGCTCCTGAGGGACATTTGCCAACAATATGAGTAAAAAAGGAGTTGAAGCAGAAAGGAATTTGTCTCACACCGGAGTGGGTTGCTCAGCCCACAAGGCCAGCCCTCACCACCTGTCAGCCTCCTACACCTCCCCAGCGCTCCTGCCCGGGGCTGGTGAGAATCCCCACTGGCCCCTGAGAAAACACTGCTCACATGTGGGGACTGGCTTGCCACCCTGCACAGAGCCAACGGCCTCCCCAACCTGCAGCCGTCGTCTCGGAAACTCAAACCGGCCGTTACAATGAACCAGCCTTCTGTCAAGCCACCTATCCTCCCCGAGGCAAACGTGGGCTCCTGCCTGCCCCGGTTCTATGAACCACCTCTCCCCCTGAGCCACCAGCGAACCCCCCGCAGCCCCAGTCCTTGGGAACAAGGGCGCACACATCCTGGGGCTTTGAGCGCGAGGAGACGGGGAAGTGGAAAGGAGGAATCCTCTGGCGGGGCTAGGAGGAAAATCGAACCCTTGAAAATTGCAAAGCAAAAGATGCCAAGAGAGATTCTTCACTGTCACAGCTGCTTACCACAGAAATCTCTCCTCATTTGGGGATGACATCGGCAGACCTGATTTTTTTGTCACCAGTCATTCCGCACTTGCTTTAATTATGCAGCACACCAACAGAAATTTTCTTTCTGATCACATAAATCACAGCGCTGTGACACGGAGCTCAATAGGCGCGGCTGGAACAATGTGCTGAGAGCTATGGGCTCCATCGCTCAAGCCCACAAGGTGTATCATTTAGCCGGGAGTGATAATTAGACGCAGAATATACTGAAAACTGTCAATAGGCATGTCAATAAGAGAACTCCTAGCATCTAACACCCAGTGAATCAATGGTGTTTTTCAGCTATAAAATCAAGAAAATGATAGCTTTCAAATGAATGGTGGAAAGGAAACAAGGAGCCTCCTTGGGGAGGAATAAAACAGCTCAATTTTCCCTTACTGAGTGCCTCTCCAACTACCTCACTCAATGGAAAAGGTCACAGAACATTACAGCAAAATATCTCTGAAACAAGATGTACAACAGCGCTGGGACATGACATGCTGCCTGGGCGCCCCATGGAGGCCTCGCTCTCTTAGACCTGACGGGAGCCGCAAGTGGGTCGGTAGATGGCAGACCAGAACCAGAGGGGGAGGCCGAGCTGGGGGGCGGGGGGGGGGAGGAACCCCCCGGGGATGGAGCTGCGGGGGGAGAGGGGGGCTGCCCACTCCCACGGAAGGGAGACCCTGTGCAGGGCCAGGGGCGGGGAGGCGTCTCAGCCCCAGCGCAGAGGAAGTGAGCACCTGAACAGGCTGCTGCAGGAAAGCTAAGCTCTTAGCGACACCCAATTACATCCCACAATCGACACAGATGTTAACACACGGGACTTCCATTCTGCTTGCCATGGGCCACTCACTGCTCCAAGGAGGCCCCATGTGTGAAATCATTGAATCCTCACAACAGCTCTATGCAATAGGTAGTGTTATCAGTATCATTTTGCAGGTAAGGAAACTGAGGCACAGAGAGGTTAAGTAATTTGCCCACACGCACACGACGAGTAAGGGAAGGAGCCAAAATCTGCACCCAGGGAAGCTGCACTCTCACAGACCACGCTATGCTGCCTCTCGCGATGGCCAGGCAGGCCCCCCCAGTCATATCTGCCTTTTCTCTTTTAAGAAAAGCAGGTGATGGGTGGACTGGATCAAAGGTGGAATGGCCTTACAGGTCCCTGGGCAAGCCTTGGGACTTCTCAGGGTCTCTGTTTCTCTCTATGGCTGGGGTAGGGGCGGGGGATGGGGAATGAGCGTGAGACCTGTGGAGTATGTTACCGTATCCTCAGCTCACAACGTGATCCTATGCTCTCATCTTCATTTTACAGCAAAGTAAATCAAGTCTTCGAGAGGTTTGGAAAAATGCCCCTGATCACTTAGCCTATAGGGCTGGGTTAGAATCCAGTGGGTCTCATTCTTGGGTTGTGTTCTCAATGCCCATACTAAAATGAAGGTGCAATCTAGGAGGCTTGGTGCATACAGTGCCAGGAACCCTGACTAGTACACTTGATCAGCCCTCAATACATGACGGGGTAGGGGGTGTTGGGGGGGTGGTGGCAGGGGTAGGAAGGAGAGAGGGGAAACTAGAAGGCAGAAATAAAAGGAGCTATGGAAAATATACACATCAAGGCACCCATCTAGACATACTGGAAATAACTTCAGCAATTAAAAAATGAGGAAAATATACAAAGTTGCTACTTCTGGTTTTAATCCAATATACTACTTATTTAACTCATTATTGGTACTCCCTTTAGGGGTTCTTTATATATTAAATTGGTGAGGGTTTTTTTTTAATCATCAAAAAGACAGTAAGCCTAATTTCAGGTAACATTTATTAAACACTTACTATGTGCCAGGTTCTGGGCTTGGTTTTCTTATTTAATGGTGCTTAATATTCTTTGTTCTTAAAGCTATAATTTATATAAAAAAAGAAACAACACTTTTTTGAGGGGATAAAAGAACTCTACCAAAGACACTGCCTTCAGCAAAATAAACTAACTACCAGACCAAGGACAAAAATGGCAGCCTTGTAATTAACTAATCATTAATGGACATTAGCCAGATGACATTTGCAGTGACTTACCCAGTGAATTATGTGGCTATGTGCACACATAATCAAGTATTTCACAACACTCTAAGTTTCATTGCTAGGGCTGCCTTCCCTACTCAAGCTCCCTCCCTATCATGTTTGTTTTGCTAAGTAGCAGGAGTCTACAAGCTTTGGTCCCTGCCAGGACAAGAAGGAGATCCAGAACACAACTGATTAGGAGGCAAGCATCACACAGAGCACATAGCAAGCTCTTAACAACCAATTTCGCTGGACACAGATCAACCATCATCTTCTCTCACCAGTCACAACAGCTTCCCAACTGCTTTCCTCCCTGCTTCTCCTCTTGCCTTCTGGAGTTCAAGACCTACATTAGACTATGTTTTTCCTCTACACAAAACCATCCAGCGCTTCCTATCTGATCCAGAGCAAATGCCCAAGTGTCACTGGGACCTCAAAGGACCCCCAAATGGAAATCACTTCAGTCCACAGGCTCACTAGTTGCTCCTCTGGCTCATTAACCACACTCCTGTTCAGGGCTTCCCATTTGCTGTTCCCTCTGCCGGGAGTGCTCTTCCCTGACATGCTCCCATGACAGCCTTGGTCTCATTCTTCCGTTCTCAGTACAAACATCTCTGTCACCAGAGAGTTCCTACCTGAACATGCAATCTTATGTAAAGGAGATACCCAGACACCCTCTCTCACTCTTGATCGCATTTAACTATCTTCAGAATACCTACCATAAGCTCAGAGTTGTTTTGTATTTATTTTCTGCAGCCACGAATTACAAAGTAAGTTTCAGGAGGTGGCAACTTTCTTTACTGATTGCTGAACTGCAGCACCGAGAACTGTGCCTCATGCACAACAGGTTCTCAATTCACAATTAATGACAGTCTGAATGAATGAATGGCTGAATGAATTCCCATGTGCAGTGAAAAATAAAACTAAAATCTGTAATAAAATCAGTCACAGATTTGAGCCACTTAATTCCAAGCGTCTTCCTGAGCATAGTTAGAGGTCCCCCCCAAAAGTAGGAAGATCATCTTATTAGAAAACCACAGTAAGGTGAGACAAAGATTCAGCTGAAAAGCCATCCTCACCGGAGGGGGGCTGCTTAATTAAAACATCGTTAATCACTGAAACAAACAAACAAAAAACCCAAAAAACAAAAAACGGTGAAGAGAATAGCAGACACACATCCCTATTGCTAGCCCCACTTCCAGCATTACAGACAAATCTAAGAAAGCGATTTGTGGGAGTTCCTATCCAGGTAATAATGAAATAACTCATATCAGACTAACTCTCCAACAGATAAACATTTTAAACTCTGAGCAAAATATAATCAACAGCTAATTGAAGCCACTGGAGAGGTACCAAAGTAGGCAGGATATAAAGGAAATTCAATGACCTTTATAAAAGCAGGGAACCATATTAGGTAATGTCTGTGTTTAAATGGCTTCTCCTTTGTGGCCACTTCATTGTCTATACTGCACACAGCAGCCAGATCTTAAGAAGAAATCTCCAATCTCACTGGCTTACACAGCCAGAGGTCAGAGTCATCAACGTTAGTTGAAAGTTGTGAAGGGAAATCCCAGAAGAGGGGGAAATGACAAAGGTAGTAAATCTGTATACACTATCTCACAGATCCTTAGCTTTCTCCTGAAATGGGGATGCACCAAAGAAGTCCAAGTAGCTTGGCAGAAACTATGAGGTAAAAGGCTAAAACAAAAGACAAAAAAACCCAACCCACTACATATTTCATAAGGTAAGATGCCATCGTGGGGACTCAGAGTTTGCAAGGTTTAAAAGGGCTTGGTAAGAACCTTAGGTTTTATATCAAAACTCCTAAAGAAAGATACCTTAAAAATATAGACTACACCTTGGAATTATGATTTTGCACTAAGACCAATAGCAAAATTGAAACAGAGTTGCCCTAATAAGTTTTACAAATAAGACTCCTCAAGGTCAAAGCTAGCAGTCAGTAATTTAACTGTAAAAAGCAATCTAGAACAAAAGTCAACAATTTTCAAAGGAAGATAACAGAATCCAGAATGCAATGTATTAACACAATGTCCTACACACAAAGAAAATACTAGATACGTAAAAATATTACAGTCAAGAAAACTCAGGCAAGAGAAATTGACCATAAGATAACCCAAATGTTTGAATAAAGCCTTCAAAAAAGGTATTAGAAATATTTTCAAGGCATTCGAGTGTCCTAATGAAGAAACAAATGGTGGGATCTCTATATAAAATTTTAAACTACAAAAAAAATAACCAAATGCAATTCTATAACAAAGGTAAAACATCTAAAATGAAAAACTCACTGAATGTTCTTAACAGCAGACAGAAATATTAAGGGAAGGGGGGAAGGACTGTTCAACTTCAATAGAGATCAATAACACTTGAAGATCAGTAACATTTATTCAACATGAAGAACAGAGAGAAAGTTAAAACAAATGGTCAGAGTCACAGTCAAACAGAACAATATCAAGCGGTCTAATACATGTGTAATTGGAGCCCCAGAAGATAAGAAGAGAGAATGAGGTAAAAAACAGTATTCAAACAAATAATGGACAAATATTCCCCCAATTTAGGGAACAATAGCAAAGTGATGAAAAAGTCTTCATAATCTTGAAGCTGGATAAACACAAAGGAAATCTTATCAATGCTCTGATAACAAAAAAATCTTGAAAGTATTCAGAAGACAAAGATACATTAAATTCAGGGAAAAACAAAACAAGTGATGGCTGGCCTGTCAGAAACAATGGCTGTCAGAAGTCAAATGAAAACTATCTTTAAAACACTGAGAAAATACAAAACTATCAATCCAAAATTCCTTATGCCACAAAACTACCCTTTGAAAACAAAGACTAACTATAGGTTTTTATGGACAAATGAACACAGAGAATTCATCACCAGCTGACCTTTACTATACTAAATCATGCTTCTATTAACACTTATCAGAAGTGTTCCCAGATTGAAACTTGTCTCTACAGAAAGAAGTATCTAAAGTGGTAAATATGTACATTAAAATTCATATAAAAATTATTTTTGTCTTAATCTCTTTTTATTTTTTAAGATTTTATTTATTTATTTATTTGACAGAGGGAGAGAGAGAACACAAGCTGGGGGAAGCAGCAGACAGCGGGATAGGGAGAAGCAGGCTCCCCATGGAGAAGAGAGCCCAATGCGGGGCTCTATCTCAGGAGCCTCAGTCAAAAGCAGATGCTTAACTGACTGAGCCAGCCTGTCCTAATCTCTTTAAATGTAAGTTGACAGTTTAATACAAAAATTACAACAATGTATCACACAGTTCATTGTATAGATGCAAAATGCATGACAAATGGCACAAAAAATGAGGGGAAAGTAAAAAGACTGAAATTAAAGTGCTGCAAATTTGTTACATATATTTGAAGCTGTACAATGTTAACCCAAGTAGATTGCAGGAAAATTAAGCAAAACTGAGAATGTAAATGTCAATTTCAAGAGATAACACACGCACACAAAAAAATAGTTAAGAAGCTTTAAGATTAATTAAACTAAAATACTAGAAAGTATTCCATTTATCTAAAAAAAAAGGGCAAATAAAAGAACAAAAGAAGTAAAAGCAGATAAAACAAATAACAAATATTTTACAAAATGGTAGACTAAAGCTCAAACTTATGAATAATTACATGAAATGTAATAGCTAAAGCTATGATTAAGAGGAAAACATCACGGGGCACCTGGGTGGCTCAGTCAGTTAAGCATCTACCTTAGGCTCAGATCATGATTTCAGGGTCCTGTGATCTAACCCCACATCAGGTTCCCGGCTCTGCAGGGAGCCTGCTCCTCCCTCTCCATCTGTGTGCCACTCTGCCTACTTGTGCTCTTTCTGTCAAATAAATAGATAAATCTTAAAAAAAAAAAAAGGGGGGGGGAGGATTACTGAACTGAATAAAAAATATGAAGGCTAAACTGAATGTAATCTACAAGAATGCATTTCTAATACAAATACACAATAGGGTGAAAGTAAAAGGTTGGAAAAATAGATGCTGTGGGAAATGTAAGCATAAAAAAAACATTGTATGGCTACATTAAGATCAGACAAAGTCAACTTTAGGACAGTATCAACACAGATTTAAAGAGAGATATTTCAAAAAGATTAAAGGGTCAGATCATCAGGAAGACCTATTGATCATAAATGTGTGTGCACTTAAATATAAAGCTTCAAAATAGATGACATACAAACAAGAAAAACCTAAAAGAAAAAACTGACATACCCACAATCACAGTTACAAAGTTAACAGTCATCTCTCAGTAACTGATGGAACCACTTCACAAAACAAAATCCAGTAAGGATAGAGTAGATTTGAACACACTAAACAAATGGTCTGGTTAATATTTATAGAACACTGCACTAAATAATTGTAGAATACACACTGTTTCCAGGTACACAAGGTATATTCATAAAGATACACCATATGTTGTGCCATAAAATAAGTTTCAATAAATTATCCCCTGGAAACAGCATAATTAACCTGGAGTTCAATATATAAGAAGATACCTGGAAAATTCAAAATACTTGAAAATTAAGCAACTCACTTCTACAAAACCATGGATGAAAGAAGAAATTACAATCTGAAAATTTTTGAATGGCATATTAATATACACTACAGCATAATATAATGAATGCAGCTGAAGTGGTACTTAACAATATTTATACTTTTAAATGCTTATATTAGTATATTAAAAAGTTTAAAATCATGATCTAAGTTTCCATATTAATAACCTAGAAAAAAGAGCTAAGTAAAAAGAGCAGAAGCCAGTAAAATTAAAAAGCAGATTAACCAAAGAGAAATGAAATCCAAAAGCTAGTTCTTTTAAAACATTTATTGATAAACCCAAAAGAAGCCTTCATGACTTTGAGTTAAGCAATGATTTCTTATATAGGACATAAGCAACATTTTCATAAGAGCGAAAAATTAATAAATTGGACTTCATGTACATTAAAATTTTTCTGTCAGAATATATCCTTGCAAAAAAAAAAAAAAGATAAGACACCACCTGGGAGACAATATTTGCAAATTCTATATATCTGTTCTAAAAACTGTATCCACAATAAATAGGGGAGACTTACAACTTAATAAGAGCCAATTTTAAAAAGGGCAAAGGATCTAGCTATTTCTCCAAAGAAGATATACAGATGGTCAATAAGCACATAGAAAATGTTCCACATCAACAGTTATTAGGAAAATGCAAATTAAAATCACAATGAGAAACACAAATGCTCACTAAAATGGCTAAAATAAAAAAGATGGACAGTAACAAATGTGGGGAGGATGTAGAGAAACTGCAACTCTCATATACTGATAACTGGTAATGGAACATGTTGAGCCATTTTAGAAAACAGCCTGACAGTTTCTCAAAAAGTCAAACATAAATTTATCATACAATCAGGCAATTCTATTCCTAGGTATTCACCACTCAAGTGAATTAAAACCTATGTCCATACAAAGAATTGTACATAAATATTTACAGCATCATTATTCATAATGGCCCCAAACTGGAAACAACCCAAATGTCCATCAACTGATAAAATTAAATGGCTTATTTCCATGCAATGAAACCCTACTGAGCAATAATAATAATAAAAAGAGTACTGATACATGCCATGCATGGATGAATCTCAAAAATATTCTAAATGAAAGAAGCCAGACACAAAAGACCACTATATTATATGATTCCGTCTGTATGAAATGTCTAGAAAACGCTTATCAATAGAAACAAACTAGTTTATTGGTATTACAACAAGAGGTTGGAAGAGGTAGCGACTATAAATGACTATGAGGAATTTTTTAAAAGGTGACAAAAGTATTCCTGTTCCAATATCGGATTGTGGTGATGGAATATTAATGTACTATTACTAAAAATCCCTGAACTGTACAGTTAAAATGGGTGATTTTAATGGAATGCAAATTTTACTTCAATAAAGCTGCTAAAAAAAAATCCATAAACTACTAGAAAGACTGATCAAGAATACAAGAAAAAAGTACTCAGAAATGAAAAAGGGCTATCACTGAAGTCTACAGACATCAAAAGTATAAGAAAATATTATGAATAACTCTATGACAAAAAATCAACAATTTAGATGAACTGGACAAATTCCTTGAAAATATCCAGCTAATGAAAATGACACAAGAAGAAACAGAAAATCTCAATAGCCTAATATTTAAGTAAATTTATACTACTTTTTATTAACCAAAAACTACAAACAACCTTTAACAAGAAAATAAGGTATTATATATTTATACAATGGAAGAAACTTATCATATGTACAACATAGTTAAAACTCAAACATCGTATTGAAGAATGGACACAAAAAGAACACAGACTATGTGATCCCATTTATATGAAGTCCATAAACAGGACAGTGGTCACCTATTGAGGGTATGAGGATTATCTCTCTGTAAAGGAGCAAAAGATAAGTTTCTGAAATTATGGAAATGCCCTATATCTTGATTAGGGTGTGGTTACACAGTACACACTTATTAAAATCATTGAACAGTACACATAAGATCTGTGCATTCCATCTCACAAAAAGATTTTCTCAAAAAGAAAAACTAAAATAATAAAACAGAATTTGCTTAGAAAAAAAAAAAAAAGAAAATCTAGTTGGGTAGATATTAGTTAGGATTAGCTCAATTAAGCTGTCTTAACAAAGAGCCCCCAAATATTAGTGCCTTAAGTAAGAGGTAGCTTGCTGGCCAAATGCAGCCAACTGTCTATTTTTGTAAATAAACCTTTAATGGAAGATAGTCATCCCCATTTGTTCACAGATTTTCTACGTGTAACATATTTGAGTTGTTTTGGACAGAGACCATATGGCCTACAAACTAAAAGCCCAAAGTATTTTCTACCTGGCCCTTTACAAAGTTTGCTTTTTTGATGCCTGGCTTTAAACCTTATATGTAGCTTTTATATAAGGCTTTTCTTGCTTCATGCTCCATGTTAATCAGGAGTTACCCGGGAGTTCTGCTCGATAGTATCCTCATTGTGGGAGCTTACTGCTGAAGCTATCTCTACCTGGAATGACGCTGGTCACTATGACAAGGGAAATGAGCAAGCTCTGAAGGACCTTATACTAGCAATTAAATGACCTGGTTCCAAAGTAACACATCACTTTTCCTTAAAACTCTGGAGCCGGAATTTTTCACATGACCCCATTCACACAAGGGGACCAGAAAATACAGTTCTACCATTTGTTTATACACATGCCTGGAAGTGCAGGAGAACTGGGATATTTGCCAAAGAGCACTAATGACGATCACAATTAAACTGAGAATCAATCAGTCCAGATGTTTATTTCCAACAAACATATATAACCCTGCTGAAATACTGCCCTACTGGGTAGAAGTCCTAATCATAAAAATTCCAAAAGTGGCCCTGACCATTCCCTTCAGCTCCCCTCCCACTAGTTAGAGCACACCAGCTCTGCCTTCTCCCCTCAAGATGGATCTAAATTGCAAATCCGCCTAACCATCACCTTCACATTTAATATCCTTCAATACAGGGTCCCTGCCAAAAAAAAAAAAAAAAGGTCAAGACTCTTGGACCCAGACTCAGTCAAACCTGAGACCCTGCACCCTCACCTCTTGTCTCCACCAGGTCAACTGGGTCATGCTAGAATACGTCTTACGTTTTCCCAGGCAGACGACAACATCCATGTGTCTGGATTCCACCCCATACCTTTGCTCCTGTGGTTTCCGTGGTGTAGAACACCCACTCCTATGGCTCTCACCCTGTACCACTCAACACAATCATTATCTTGTCCACACACTTCCCATGAGCACCAGTCAGAGAGAACTATGTTACTATTGCATCAGACCCAAAAGTATCCAACTACCCAACCTGCTGCTACGTGCGCCAGACCCCAAGCACTTCATCACAGGACTCAGTCCGCATCCGGTTAAATGACAGCCAACTTAGCTAGTACTCATCATGCCAGGTACTTTTGCAAGCACTTTTTATGTAGCAAGTCATTTAGTCCTCATAACAACCCATAGGTAGGCACTAGTATCCTCCCTGTTCCACAGATAAGGATACTAAGACAAGAGGATGTTAATTAATTTCTGTACAGTGCCACAGGTGGTAAATACCAGAGCTGGAACATGACTGGTGGGTTGTTGATTTTTTTTAAGATTTTATTCATTTGAGAGATGAGCAAGAGAGAGCAAATGTGCGAGCAGGGGTAGGATAAGAGGAGGGCAAGAGGGAGAAGGAGAAGCAGACTCCATAATGAGCAGGGAGCCCGATGCAGGGCTCAATCCCACAACTCTGGGATCATGACCTGAGCTGAAGGCAGATGCTTAACAGACTGAGCTACCCAGGCGCCCCACCCCCAAGGTTTATTCTTAACCATTCTGCTACCCTGCATCTCAGCGCTGAGAGCTGACAGGTCTGTCTCTGAGACTGCAAGGTGCACTGTGGCAAAAAATAAGTTGATTAATTAAATAAAATAAAACAGCATCTCATTCTTCTCTGCATCCCCAGGGCCTGGATCATGGACATTCAAGCTGCTTAATCAGGGTTTGCTCAGATGAAATAAATGAGACCTGTGATTCCCTTACCTGGCCTTTCTGCTAAATAAAGTCCTCTTGACTAGCAACATTTAGGAAGTGGACAGATAATTACCATATATACCTTTTCCTGGATCCCAGCCCTTCTTAAAGAGTCACTGGCCAACTCTGAAATGAAAAGGCAGGAAGGGCCCAAATTAAAGATCATTAGAAAATGAGCTACTCTAAGTTGGGACAAGCATCTATCCAATCATTCAGGAATGTTCACAGCATCCTGACTACTTGGAAATGTGAGAATTTGACTTCTCTGTGCAGAAAATAGCACAAAGCTTCCTAAAAGTTTTTCTTCCTCACATAATTATGCTTTAAATTGTTAATAGCTATAATTATAGAAGATGGCATTGTTGTGCTTGTAATTCTTCCTATTCCCGTTGGTATTTATTGATGATAAATGGCTTTATTAAAAAATAATGATAATTACCTTGTTTGGTTGTATATCAATATAGTTTCAGTTTTTCTTTATTACCACTTATGGAATTTTATGGATTGCCAACATTTAGTTCTTTTATTGGCTTATTTTCTCTTGATGGTATAAACAGGGGGTAGAATTAACAATAATTTTATTCATTTCCTGACCCCCTCCCAACTGGCCCCTGCTCCATTAAGAGAGCAATGTAGTGCACTATTCACACGTGGCTACAGGAAGTTATAACTTTTACTGCTGCGTAATTCTAACAATTAGCTTCACACCCCAAAGTTCTCTTCTATGGACCAGTGCCTCCCTAAATGGTAGAGAATGGAAGGCTCTTCCTCCACACTGCACCCTACAGAATCGGCTCCAACAGCTCCAAACTAACCCCCTTCTGCTATAAGCAAGGTTTAAAATCTAACTACAAGAAGATCATAAAGGCAAACAGCTGGTCTTAGTGTTCCCCAGAAGAAAACCCATGTGGTTCACTAAATATCCTGGAGAACCAGAGTAGCAAAAGCTACCTTCCTCGCTGACAATGTCACAGTTGTTGGAGAGTTCCCTTCCGAAACATACTCCCCCCTGGACATCGTCTGAGTTCTCTTTGGAGCCCTCATCCCTAAGAAGGCTAAGAAGGCTACACATCCCTTTGTTTATCTGTGAGCCTCCACGGGGGAACAGCCCAGCTCGTATTCTCTGCAAAACATAAACCAAATCAAATCAATGGCCCAAATGTAAGCAGTCCATGACTCTTTGCAAACACTGCATTTGGCAGTGTTTTCATAAGGAAGTCATGTCTGAGTCTTTAGTGCCAAGAAGAGGAACAGTATGAGCCCTCATGGTACTTGATGTGTGAGTCTGACTGTGTTAGCAAGGAGAGGAGTGCAAGCGAAAGAACGTCACATTTGGGATCAGACCCCATCTGTCTGTCCAACCTTGGTCTACGGTCTTAACCTCTTTCCACCTCTCCTTCCTGCAAAAATGATTTCAGCAACACCTGCAACTCAGAATTGGTGCGAGAATGAAATGCATTAAACATCTGGCATGTATGTATTATTTAATATATATTACCTCTTTTCCCTTCTTCTAGTCCAGTGGTTCTCGACAGAGGCAATTCTGCCCCCCTCCCCTGCCGGGAGACATGTAGCAATGTCTGGAGGTATTTTTTTTGTGATCACAACTTGAGGAGGGCCATGCTAGTGGCACGTTGAGGGCAAAGACCAGAGATTCTGTTAACCATCCTACAATGCACAGGACAGCTCCCATGATAAGAATTATCAAGCCCAAAAAGTTAATAGTGCCAAGACTGAGAAATGTTGGTCTAGACCAGTGTGTAAGAATTATTATGGTTGTTTATTTTCCATAGAAGTATCATTAAATGAGCAAAGATGTACTGAGAACTTACCATGTGCAAAGCTCTATGCTAGGCACATCATTAACTGGCTCACAGATTTGGTTGCCTCCTGCCATTTGCCAAAGCAACTCCCACCCTCATATGTTGTCCAACTCTATGAGCATCAAGCTTTGGCTTCGCCTTTCTTCTTGCTGCTGCTCTCAGCGGCCCTCAAGTCAGACATGCTGTGTGTCAGAGCAAAGACCTGTATTAATCAACAATTCCAAATATAGCAACAGCAGTTTGAAAATCAAAGAATGGGCCTTGGGGACATCAATATTTGCATGTTCATAATAAATACTTAACTACACATCTGTGCAATGTTCAATACAGTTGGGGGAGAAAAAGAACATTTATGTTGATTTTTGTCAACTTCCACAACTCAAGCATCTGATGTGCTCAAGAAATGTAAAATGGAACAGTCATAAAAACAATTTTAAATATATTTATAATAAGCACTTATGAATTGGAGCCATGCTTGATTTACTCCGAGGCTTTTCTAACCAATTAGCCTACACTTGCCCCTTGGGTCAGTGGTGTAATTTCCAATCCATGTATTAAACGTCCACTGCTTTCCTATCTAATACTAACCTCTACAACTCAGAATGGCCCTAGTTTTAATGTTCAAGGCTTGGTTTCAGGTCTTTATCCTTCCTTTTACAGGTCATACGTCTGGATGAGCCTAGCCCTCTGTGTGCAGAAGCCCAAGGCTCGGCTGTAAAGTGCTCCATAGTGACGGTCTCATCACACTGTCACAGAACCCATACAACAGTGGAGGGTATACCCCCATTTTACAGGGGAAAAAATGGAGGCCTACAGAGGTTAAGTAACATAGTCAAAGTCCCACAGCTATGAAACACTGAATGTTGACGCTGTGTGTCTGCTTCCAAAATCCATGCTCTTCTCCACCACACTGCATTTGGAGGAAAGAGATCTTCTGGTGAACTCTCTTTGTAAAGAGGTAAGCCATGGGCACACCCTCTGGTCCAATAAATCTACCTCAAAGAAACAGCTGTCCATAAACACGAATTCATAAACACGAAACATATATGTAAAGATGTGCAGTCTTGCATAATTTGCAAGGCAGAAAAGGGCAAATGGGGGTGTAGACCCATGCTATGGAATGGGGGGAGTCCACACAAAGGAGGGGGAATGAGGCAAAGAAGCCTTTGCTGACCCATTATTCTTCCTTTGTAACAAAACCCTGATTTTACTCTGGGTGACAATTCACCCAGCTAAAATATCGCTTTCCCCAGCGTACCCCCAGCCTACCTACCCTGCAGCCAGCAATGGTTGCTTGGTGCTAAACGTTTAATAACCAGCTCATTGTTACACCAATCCTTACGGTACAAATTTTTCCACTCTGGCCTACTTCAAGCTACCAAGCTGAAGTTCACTGGCTCACACAAAAAATCTCCTGAGAGTAGAACAATTGATTCTCACAACCAAGGATGAGCTGGTTTGGGCCTGACTGGCTGGCAGTGAGATGTACACAAATTTGTCCCTCCTCACAAGCGGGACAGACAGCAAGCACATGCTCTTTCTTTGCCTCTCCCCTTGTTCCTCCTTCCTGCTGTAAATTTGGACGCTAGGATTTGAAATCCAACAGCTACTCTGAGCCATGAAGCAACCTGGAGAAATGATGGCAGTACATCCAGACAGAAGGTGCAGAAAGAAAGGAGAAAACTTATCCCTGATAACATCATGAAGCTAACGTAAGAACTCGGGCCTACTTACCTCTAGGCTTCTCTCATTGGAAAGAAAATAAAACTTCCATCTCAAGCCACTGTTGTTTTTGCTTTCTGTTACATACTACCCAACTAATACAGAAATCTTTAGCCTTTACTTTCATAGCTCTATTCCTTATTTTATAATAAAAAGGTTTTATTCCAGTATTATTTTCAATTTTTTTTTTAAAAAGGCCAAAAAAATTTTTTAAAATTTTTTTAATTTAAGGTTGGGCCCTTACTAAGTATTTCCAAGTCGCCAGTTCTTCCAACAGTATCCATGGATCACAGCGGGAAAAGAAAGGAGACCAAGGGAAATCACAGGCCTGGCACACAAATCAATAATGTGGGCATATCCTGGAAATGAAAGGGATAGACTGGAATCCAACCAAGTTAACAAACTGCCAAAAAAGATTTCTGGCCAAGTAAGAGTCAAAGTCCTCCTAAGATAGGCCTTGGGTGAAACACGGAACAGGTGATGGGAAAGCACAGGATGTACTGCCAGGCTCCCGTCTCCAATCCAGGAAACTCTCATGCAGCCTGCTGGATGGAGAGTGGAAGCAGCTCCTGCTCAAACCTCAGGGGCTCTACCATTAAGGTGTCCCAGTGAAGGGGACCCTGGAGACTGGAACAAGGAAGTAGAAAACAGAATATCAAACCAAATATGGAATGGAGCAAAACCATATGGGAGGCACTGGAGTCTCTGGGCCCACGGGCAGTATCACAGGGAGGGCTGCAGACAGCAATCTGGTGGTTAGGAAGGTTCTTAGGGAGAGCACAGACCCATCTATGAGGGTCTTCATGGTCACATTCCTTAGATGGTCACGGAGATTACACTGAGAGTGACACAGGGCAAAATCAATCACTGTGTGATTCTTATGCAAGATAACTGCCAAGCCCACTTAGGATCCGTCTTTGCAGACCACAGCAAGTCACTAGGCTCTACCTACATCCTGTGTGCCCAAGAGCAGGCTGTGTGCCGTGGAAGACATACTAAGCAGAGGTTCTTGTTCTTGAAGATACTGGCATCGGAAAGAAAAGTGAACTGTATGCAAAGAAATCTAGAGAACCTAGATAATCTTTGCAATGTGTTGTACATGTGTTTGCAATACATGTGTTCATGCACTGTGTGTATACACAAAACTTACTGGTTAAAAATTCAGAGAAGATCTATACCCAGAAGTAGGGTTGTTGGATCATTTGGTAGTTGTATTTTTAATTTTTTACAGAACTTCCATACTGTTTTCCGGAGTGGCTGCACCAATTTATATTCCCACCAACAGTGCACAAGGGTTCCCTTTTCTCCACATCCTCGCCAGCACTTGTTACCACTTGTCTTTTTGATCATACCCATTCTGACATGTTTGGGGTAGATATCTCACTGTGGTTTTGATTTGCGTGATTTGATGATTAGTGACGTTGAGTACCTATGTCAACCATATCTCAATGAAGCTGGGGGAAAAAATTTTAAATGTCAGAGAGGTAAAAGCAAAGAGGAATGGAAATGTCACGCAGAAAATATGGGTAAGAAAGATACACGTCTTCAGCCAGGCTCTAAAGGATATCATTTCAGCCAGAAACAAAATTAAAAAGAAGGTACTGCATACAGGAAAAGAGCAAACTGTGTGTGCTAAACAAATACATATTCAATAAAGGATAAGAGAAGTTAGCTGAAGTGGCGAGGAGGAAAGGCATTCATGGTTAATAACACTGAAAAGGAAAAGTGGGAACTGTTCATTCTTTCATTCATAAATTGAACAAATACTAATTGAATGTGTACCAGTTCAGTGCGTAAGCACTTGTTCTAGGGCCCTGAATACCAAACCAAGGAAGGGCTCCTGGGCCAGAGGGAGCTCCTGGAGGCTCAGCGATAGATGACTTCTACACATAGGAGTTGGGGGAAATCTACATTTTTCATACTTTCAAAAATGGAAAGATGTTATGAGGAGAAGCAACCCACATCTGAGGCCTCATCAACTCATAACTTTAAAAAAGGTAACAACCAACTCAAGAGTAAGAAGGCTGTCCCACGTGCTAAGATCTCTCTTTTCCAGCATTTCACTATCTGTGAAGTTGAGTCCCCTTAGTGCCCATCAGTGTCCCAACCCTCCCAATGTCCACAGTGCCTACGTATACAGAGCGCCCACCCAGTAAATATTCATTCATGGATCCTGCTTCTTGTCTGCAAAGGTCCATGCAGGGTCAGGGCCAGGACTGGTCAGTTGTCTAAGGGACCAGAGAACCACAACCTAAGGCTAAGTGCATAACAGGCGTCCCCTGGGAGGTGGTGGCAGATTTCTCACAGTGGTTGATGAAGCAGAGGGCAGGGGTCAGCGATGCTTACAGCGAGAAACACGTAATGGATATTGGTATTTAAAACAGAAAGCAGCACTGGCTTTAAGTTAATGTTTCATATCCAATAAAGAAGGCTAAATATCTATCGTTTTGATAGATTGCTATAAATGAAACATTAGAGGGGCTCTTAACCACCTTGTTTCAGATCTTCATTACATGAAATTAATCTTGAGCAGAATATCATACCCAATATGGCTGACTCCCATTAAGTCGCCAGTTTAGAAAACGTAGGCTGTGGTTTGTCTCCTAAGGGCGGAATCAGGAAGGAGTCTAACAGAACCATCTCACCACTTCTGCAGTCCATCAGCACTGCAAGCCAGAGCAGCGGAGAAGGTTTTCTAGAAATTCTCCAAGTGGCCAGCATGCCCCGGGAGGAGATATGGAATAAACTCCTCGGGTCCTTCTAGAAGCAACAACACAGTGACCAGGCTCAGTACCTAGTGTCACATCATTGAAGAGTCGAGCCTGCAGAGATCTCAAGTCTCCACTCTCGGCCTAGCAGGGAAGGGGAATTTGCTGCCTCCACACCCGTTGGTGGACTTCCACAAATGCATCAATGAAAATAGACTGTGAATTGTCTAGTAGCCACTTCCCTCATTATGCAGAAAGAGACCAAAAGCTCAAAAATGAAATAAATTCAGAAGAAAGGGAAGGAAAAGAACACAAAGCCCAAAGAACAACTAATTCCGTCAGGTGAAAACCTGCCTGGGAAAAAAAATCCAAATCTCTAGGCATGGAGAGAACCCAAATGGCCAAGGAACAGAGCTACTCTGTTGGCAAGACCTGTTCATTTATTCAGGTGCATGCCACATTATGTCACCGCAGCTCCCACATGCCCATGCCACCTGCAGGAGATTGCAGGGGATTTGTACCATTAGAGAAGCATATGAGGAACCTGGGTAAGTAGACAGTGTTCCTTTCATCTTTGCATTCAATATAGCAAGTAAAGATTGTTTACCGGAAGGCCCTACAAAACCTATTTCTCAACAAGTTAGATAGTTAATCAATAAATTTTTTTAACTAAGCCAGAAAAAAAAAATCCTCTTCGGTGTTAGTTCTGTCCCTAAGACCATCTTGATCAGATTCCATTCCTACAGAGAGGAAATAATCCGGCAGAGCAAGACTGCTGGTCAGCCGCTCCCACCACACTTACGGGCCACCTATCATATGGATGTTCCTGGAATCATCCTGCCTCTCAGTTCCTCCAAAACGAAGCAAGCATTTCACCCCAGTATACCATCATCGTGGACTTCTAGATCTAAATAGGTTTTCTTCCTTTGCTACTTTTGACCCACTTGAATTTCAGCAATATCTACCTTTCTCAACCAACCAACCATTCATAGGAATTTCATGCACTCTTCTACATGTATATGTAGATATAAATATGTATAGAAAATCAATCATCCTAACTCCATGCGATCAGTAAGCAACATGAGACTTAGGGAGACAAAAATTACTATCTTGCCTACAATTACAGTGAAGACCTGGGATCTGAACCCAGCTCTCTGGCTCTACCAGCCTTGCTTTTTTTCATCTGAACACCACATTCGATAGTGTTTACTCATCTACTCCAGAGGTGAATAATATGAATCCAGACACATGAACCAGAGAAAAAAAGTAAGAGAAAGAACTCTCAGCATTCTTGGCCACATTGCTCCCCCGTTCCTTCAACCTCATTCCGTAACTCCCAGTATGTAGCAATTAGGCACTTCCTCTGCCCCTTGAAACCTGTTTTTGGTATAAAAAGGGCCATAAGAAATCCCAGCAACCACCGGAGTGACCAAAACATCCAGTCGATTATATATGGTTACCGGGACATTATGTCTTTGATAATGACACCTTAGCTGGGCTTCTAGATTTTAGGTGTTTTGCTTTGTAGAAAAAAAAAAAAAGAGAGAGAGAGACAGAGAGAGAGATGAGCATTTACGGAGCACTTTCTCACCCTGTGCCATATAATATGCCTGGTGCTTTCACCCACATTGTTCTCTTTAATGCCAAAAGGCAAACCCACCTAAGTAAGGAACAGAATCTCCTTTTTAAAGACAAAGAAACAGACTCAACAAGGTTAAGTTTCCTGGTCAAGGAGACTTACCCGGGAGTGATGGCATGGGAATTTAAGCCAAAACCTGATCTGAAGCTGAGGCTACTTCTGTGACAGCATGCTGGGTAGTACATACTCTATCCTTTAGAACCAGAAACCATTCTTTGATTTTTTTTTTTTCCCCCTCTGAGCCATGAGTCTTTACAGATTTACTGGTTGTTAAATCCTCCTGACTCTAGCTAATTCCCAAATTAACTGGATTCCTTTCGGAGCTTGTAAAATGTGCTACACACTCAACTTCCGAATTTAGCATGCAAGATGATGACCACAGCAGTTAAGGGCGGTGCAACTTTCTTGTTAGGACAATGCACGCCTAAAAGCCTCTTTTTAATTTCTACCTTCTTTTATAAGGACAACGTGAATGAGGACACACCTAGGATACTGCATATTAATTTCAACACAACTAATACCCAAAATGTCCCACCAATTTACTCTTCACTGACAATGTTAAAAGAAAATGATTTATGCAGATCAATCATCTCTCTCATCAAGTCCTACCCTGACAGCCAGCCTTCATCATTGCTATTTAAAAGGCACTGCTGACAGAAAAGACCGACTCTTTGATTAAGGGCCCTGTCTGGCTAACCTTTTATTTGAAGAATGATTGCCGCTGAGTGACAAATACTTTTCCATTCATTTCAAGGCAAAGATATTGACATTCAAATTCTTGATGGCTACCCTGAGCAGACAAGGGGCTGGTGAGCTACAGCAGGTACGCTGTGGCTCTGGGGGCCAAGGGGAGGAAAGAATAAAACGGGGACACAGGAGTGGGCACTGGCAGAAGGTTCTCCACAAGCGAAAGCAATGGTCTCTTTTCCTCAGTACTTATCAAAGAACATCTGTTTGTAGTTTGGGCCCAATTCTCTTCTTAAAAGTGCCCTTGCATTACCTTGACCCTCCTTGGAACTGTGCAGGCGGCAAAGACTAAGAGCAGAAAGGAGCTCGCAGGCGTGCGGTTTCCAGCCCTAGGGTGAAACCTCCCCTGCTCCAGCCAGAGCTCCAGGAGCCCGGCACACCTCCCGCTAAACACTGGCCTTCTTTCATCCTCACGGGACCTCCAGCAACTACACACAAAGTGGAAGAAGCGACTGAAAAATCACCTACAAAAACAACCAAAACAGGAACATTTTATCCCATCTGCTAAGGAGACAGAGGAGGGGGGAAAAAAAAAAAGAATTCAAGAGTGAGCCAGGGAATGGCAGAGAGAAACCCAATGACCACAAGAGACAGAAATTGAGCTTCAACAAGAAAGGGCGATTTTTCTAATCCATTTGGGGTACATTTCTACCTTGGTTAGCGCCACATACATATAATGTAAACACATTCTCGCAGCAGGATTATGTTGCTTCTTTTTATTTCTTAGATGTGGACTATTACCTTTAAAAAGAAGTGGGGAAATTATGGATTAAAGGAGGCTGCTTGTTACGAGAGCCATCACAAAGCCTCAAGATTCATCGTTTCAAGGAACAAAATGAAATACCTCAGCAGGGCCTCAGTGATTCCCTTTAAATCTTCCCGAGATGCAATGTGCAGGTCTCACAAGGGACAGGGTACCCAAAAAACTGTAGCTGTGATACTTTAACAAATTCTCACAGCAGGAGAGGTGGGGGGGACAGCTGAGGCGTGGACAGAAACTTCTTGGTTATCCCAAGGCCCAACAGGTGACCCAAGCAGCAGAGGAGAGGAGACAAAGAGACAGGAGGAGCTTCAGAGAGAAGGGGGAAAAAAAAAAAAAAAAAACCCAGGTCTGATTCTCATCTCTGCTGCTTGGTAGCTGAAGGATCTGGAGCAAGTTCCTTCCCTTCCCCAGGCCTCTGTTATCTCATCTACAGGATGGGGTGATACAGACTACGCTGGCAAATTATTTGTGGATATTAAAAAATATATGCATTAAATAAAGTCACTTTCCTTTACCTAACCCATTTCCCCCTCCTTTCTTCTCCTCTTCTCTTCTGTACTCCCTTGGTTGCACTCAAGATGGGTCCAGAGGAGCAGGGGAAATAACCCAAGATTTATAGTTACAAGGCTAAGCTACAACTCCTAGTGCAGACGCTTCCTACCGGTACAACCGCATAAGCTTTGACCCAAGTTACATGTTGAACCACGAGTTCCTCAGCTTTAAATGAGAACAGTCATAACAGTCCTACTTCCCTTCCTGTGTTATAGTGAGAACAAATAAGATAATGTTAATGCTAAAACACTTTATAAATTTTACATCAGTACAGAAATGTTTGCTGTGGCTGCTGCTGTCCTCCAGAAATGGGACACTCCAACCCATTTTGATCTTTTTCCTTATTTATTTCTCCCATGCCTATTTCTCATGGCAAATAATAAATCATAACCAATTAATCAATAATCACAACATCATCTCCATCCCATAGAACTATTAGCGGTGGCTTCTGCAGCTGTCTGGAAGAAGTACCAGGTAGAAGTGATGTTTCCTCCATAATAAAAATTTACTGGAGGTTATTATGAGTCAGGCATTGGGACAGGGAGGCAAATGAAAAATGCAAAATTCAGTCAAGTGGGGCAAACAGACAAATAAAGAAACGATTTCACTATCGCTGTATAATATAAATTAAGTATGAAGGATACTGAGGCTGCCAATGAGGGAGGGCGTGATTCCCGGGGGAGTCAGGGAAGCTTTCACCTCGAGAATATGAGACAGCTGGACCTTCAAGGGCAAGCAAGTCCTCACCTTGCCCTCAGACAGAAAAGGAAGAAAAAGGTCATTCAGGGTAAGAGAAGGCCAGGTACAAAGGCAGGGGGGCGCCAAGAGAGAGCACAGGCTCTGGCAGGGACGAGGGTAAGTTCAAGACATTTTATAGATTTAAGACTTAGTCCTTTAAGCAATGGGGAGTTTGAGTTTGAAACTGCTGTGATATGATCCATGGCTTACAAAAATGACCCCGATCAAAGGCAGACACGCAAACATTCACTGGGCACCTACTCCGTGCAAGAAACAAGAGACATAGATGGGAAAAAAAACCATCCCAACACTCCCTCTGGGTGGGGAGCTAGATGTTCTTACTTGCTTTCATGCAGCATCCATCAGAGTGGCTGCCTAAATAGGGGCTGTGAGCCACCGCGGGCTCCACCCCCACCCACGCAATACCCATACCTGGGACATCGGAACCTGCCCTTCATACCCAATTCACTGATGTGGGTTTCTGCTTTTGTTCCCTACTGTTCCATGTCTATGAACTCTGGAGGGACTACGGATCACCCCCAGACATGTTCAGAGCTCTGTCCTCTGGCTTCGTCTCTTCCTTCCTGGATGCTGGCCTCTTGCTGGTATGCTCTGACTTGCAGCAGCCCTATCGATGGCCCGGCTCCTGCAACTGTCTATAAAAGTGGGGAGGTCTCTGTGCTGTCCGTGTCCCTTGCTCTGTGCATGGACTCCCAGTACAACTGTGCCAAAGGGGATGCTCTAAGTTCACCAAAGCTTGTTTCACTCTCCTCTTCCTGGGTACACAGAAAGACATTTGACAACCTCCCTTACTGTTAGTTTGAGTTCTGGTCAATCCAGGAAAAAAGAGACATAAGCTGCTCCCAGGGCTGGCCCTTAAGAACATGCTAGTGTAGACCTCTTGTATTAGCTTTCCAGGATACTCTAACCATTACCACAACTGTGGTGGCTTAAAACAACAGGGATTTATTCTCTCACTTTGATGGAAACCAGAAATGCAGAATCAAAGCATCAGTGAGGCCACATTCTACCAAGGCTCAAAGGGAGAATCTTTCCCTGCCTCTTCCAGCTCCTGGCAACCCTTGGTACTCCTTGGCTTGTGCTGCTTCCCTCCAAACTCTGCCTCTGTCTCTGCAGGATCTTCTTCCCACTGCATGTCACTGTCCAAATCTCATTTTCCTTTCTCTTAGGAAGATACCAGTTTCAGGACTTCGCTCTCACTCTAAATCTAGTGTGATTTAGGCTCCAATTCAAGGTCACTAAGTAATTATATCCGCAAAGACCGTATTTTCCAAATAAGGGCACATTGAGGTTCCAGCTGGGAATGAATTTGGAGAATCACTCTTCAACCCTCTACACCTCTCATGCAACCTTGGCGGCCTCATGATCCAGGCAGGGAAGACCCCAGATATCAGAACTAGAGCCTAGAATGACCATGTGAACCAGTTGCCCCCCCCACCCCCGTACTAACCCTCACTGGGCGTGTAAGGTAAGCACGAAACAAAACCTCATGGTCTTAAGCCACTGAGATTTCAGGGTTAATTTGTTACAACTGGCTTGGCTACCACTCCAAGCCTTGTGCCCTTGCTCTGCAATCCAAACACTATTTAGGGGCTCAAGGCTAACATGCCGTGTTTTCATTTGGGTTCAGTTTTTGCTCAAAAGCCCTTTTAGGCTGCTCTTGTAGAATGTCCCAGGAATTTCTCCCAGAGCTTTGCTTGGCCTGGATATGGGTGTTTGGGATGTTTCCTGTTTTCCCTGAGTCGTGTCATTAGGCTTTTGCTGATAACATTGCTGTTTTCTCGTTGGTCTCAGAGGAGAATGTGGTAGCCAGTATGAATTAGCTCTTGCTTTTACTGGGGTTGGGAGAGGGAGAAAAGGGGTTGATTTGAAGGCTTCCTGGCTCAATTTACCCAAAAGGGAATCAAGAAAAACAGTGGCTAGCGTCCCTCTCCTACAGATGTGGGAAGAGCACAGGGTTTTAGAGTCACACTGACCTGGGTTAAAATTGCCCAACGCTGTGAATTCAACAGCTATCATTGTTTGGTACTTTTTATCTCAAAGCCGTAGTCCTCTTACCTTTTAAAAGGGGGGGGGGGGTAAACATGCCCTTTTCCACAGGGTGGCTGCGAAGATTATAGGATGTTAGCTATGTGATGAGTTCCGTGCTCCCACCGTAGCAGTTACTAGATAAATGCTAACTCCCTTTGTGCCTATGGAGCCGCCATTTTTCCCCACTTAGATCCCCTTCCCTTCTGGGGCAAGAGGAACTAAGTTTGTGTAAAACCATGCTCTCCAGTACTGGTCTCGATAACCCCCCCATGCATTTTCTACCTTTCCCTCACTTCATCCTTTTAGATACTATTAGTCTATGCCATGGAACTGGCTTACAAAATAGTGGAGAAACTGTCTAATCCCTTTAACCGGCTGAGTTTTGCTCTTAAGCATTTCCTGTGAGTTCATTCCAATACTCCAGGGAGACTGAAAGCTCTCTGAAGGCAGGGACTGTGGCCTCCCCCATGGCAGTCCGCACTGTGCCAAACTGCCCACACATGCCTGCCCCATTCTCACCGACTACAAAGAAAAGGGATGATGGGAAGTTCCCAGGATTACGACACAACTTGGCTTCCATTAACGTGGATGATCCGCAATTAGTGGGCTAGTGTTAGAGGTAGCTGGTCTACTCAAAGAGCAGAGGGAAGGTAGAAGGTGAATCACTGGAGAAATGGAGCAAAGAAAGAGGATTCATCACCATTTGGATTTTGGTGGATCGCCCACTAATGGTTTATCACCCCCTTCCCAGTTTGATCAGCAAAACTTACAGTCCTCAGAAAGACATGATAATAAATTGTTATACATTGTATAGCATGTGTTATATAATGTATCTGTCTTACATATAAACTTGTGATACATATCTATAGCCCTTGCTTTGTACTGGACATTGTTCTAAGTGTCTTACCTATATATTAATTCACTTAGTCTTCACAACTCCACAACACAAATACCATTGTTATCACCATGTTATAATGAAGAAACAAACCCAGACGGGTTAACCGACCCAAAGTCACAGAACTATGAAGCAGCAAGGCCAGAAGCCAGATTCTGACAGCTTGGCTCCCTTGGCACTAGACAACACTGCCTCCCACATGGGAGAGCCCAGGGGTAGAAGGAAAAGGGACCCCAGGCAAAAGGCACCTAAGAGAGGGGGCTTACAAATTAAGTGGATTCTGAAGAGCCAGCCCTTCAACCAAAGAAGCTGTTGCAAGAGCAGGGAGCTGGTGTGGCAGCTACAGATGCAAGGGGACAGCCCTACAAGAGGGATGGGAACAACCCACCATCACAGTAACGACCTGGATGGAAGCAACCCCCTCCATGTATACCTTTGGTCTGAGGTGGGACTAACTCCTTCATTATGGCCCTGAATTGCAGCAGCATTTGGGGGCCCAGGAGCACACAGTTCTAGCAGACTGAAGACAAAGGAGATAGAAGGAGCTGGGGACACGTTCTAGAAAGCTTGTTTTGAGTTTTGTATCTCTAATGTACAAACTGCTAGGGGCACGAGACAGCCAGCTTTTCCACCAGCCCTATGAAAGCTCCGTAACCCAGACCCCTGCATCTGCTGGCCATTACCGAATACATCATTTCCGTTTCCCCCAGCTTTGACCCTCCTCCACCGTTGACAGAGACTGAACCAGGACTCCCAACTTGAGGTTGTCATTAAAAGCGGAGAGGGCACTGGTGTTCTCCCCCAGGCTCTGCAGTGCTCGTGGGCCATGGCCCTGCCTCCCTCCTTAAGCAGAGTGGAATGAGAGATATTTGACGGGTGATTCTTTCATCTCTGCAGCTTTGAAAACCTCAAACGTCATGTCGGATCCACAACAAAGAACAGGGACTTGAGGGGCTGACAGCACGGCCATAATTAAAGACGACCATCAATAAGCTGCCATGTTCAACAATGCCACGTTATAGCTGCTCCAAAACCCACTGTTTACCTTTCAGACATTTCCATGGAAAGGTTTAAACAGGTGCAGCGTGGATTGTTTTCATGAAGCTAGACAAATAGGAGATAGGAACTTCTAAGACCAAGTGTAATGTACAGCACACTATTCCCTTGCTCATAGCGTCCAACAGATTTACTCAGGGGAAGTAATCTCTGGTAACTGATAAGAATAGAAATCCAAAAATAGCACTGAAAAAATTACAGGGACATTGCCAAAGAAGAAATGGGAAACACTCCAAAAATTTCCATTCTAAGTTCCTTCTGGCCTGTGGACCTCAGTTCATGCCTCTGTAAATTACAAGAAGGTTGCCCTTCAAGCTTATGTTGACAAGCAGGACACTTCCTTAATCCAAGTCCCACAGACATGAAAATTCAAGAGTGCTTGAGGGGTGGATCAGGGTCCCTCTTGCCCTACTATGCCCGCAGAAGAGTCTTAGATCTTGGAGAACCCCTGGATTGAATCATCTCCAGGAGTTCTTTCTAGGACCAAAATTCTATGATTCTCAAGATAAAAAAAAAATGTTTTAAAGTAGCTTACTCCATTTTTACCATTCCATCCTTTCTCCACAATATTTTTTTCATCATTCATCTCCTAAATAACCCTGAATGTGGTCTGAAGTTGATGAATTGTAAAAGAAGTTTTAAATAACTTCTTTCCTTCTCCTTGAGTCTTGGGTAGGGTCAACTATATTAACAGCAAAGGGAAAGAGGCGGCATTAAAACAAATTCTAAGAATCTGATTTAAAGAGTGGACTCCTGAGCTGGGTACTCACAGCCAGCTCAGTGTCCCAGTTCCCAGACAGGTCTGAGATGACCAGAAGAAATGTGCTCCCCATGCTTCTCTTCAATGTATGCCAGCTTCCTCAGGCCTGCATTTCCCAGACTTCCAATTCTACCTGTATGGTGGAGACCCCTGGAGATTTCTGGAGCTGCTGAAAATTAGTCTGTTTAAAGATAGTCAGGAACTTTGTCAGTCTTGAATGATGTATCAAAAAATGGAGGAGGGCACCTGGATGGCTCAGTGGGTTGAGCCTCTGCCTTCGGCCCAGGTCATGATCCCAGGGTCCTGGGATGGAGCCCTGCATCGGGCTCTCTGCTCAGCGGGGAGCCTGCTTCCCCCTCTCTCTCTGCCTGTCTCTCTGCCTGTGATCTATTTCTGTGTGTCAAATAAAATCTTTAAAAAAAAAAGTGAAAAATGCCACATTTTTTTTTTAAATGGAAGAACTAAAGGACTCTTTTGTGGAGCCACCAAGAGATCCTTTTGGATCCCCTGAAGCATAAACCCCCTCAGTGGGATGTGGAGGTTTCCCCATGGGTAGGGGCTGCTTATCACTTCATGTGAACAACTCACATGGTAGGGGGACCCCTGGGCAAGGATCACAGTGGCTGAGCTTAAGGCCCCACATGGGATGACATCGTGACTCATGCTGACAAGCAGGAAATTTTCTCATACTAGACAACATGACACTGTTGGAGTAAGTATAAAAGGCTGTGGCCTGTTCTTCTGCAGAATGAGGCTCATAAAACTTCCAACGAGATGAAAATCTCTGGTACTTGTTTGGGACAGACCCAAAGAAAAGCGAAAGCTGCATCTGACCTCTTTGTGTGAAAATCATTCAGAGAATCCTTGACTAGATAGATCTGATCTCACTAGCGCCACCCCCAGTGAGGGCCCCACGAAGTTCCAAAGAGGAAAACCAAGCCACAAAGTGTCTCACTTCTGTGAATGGGGAGTTGATGTCTGGCTAGTTCCAACTGACTAGAACAGAGCCAACGAAAGTAAATAAAATCACTCTTCCTGACTGAGGCTGGGCCACAGCCCCCCACCGCCCCCCCACCACTGACGTCATTCTTGACAGCCCTGTTTCCTTCTAGCCCGGAGAACTCCATTTTGAAAACAATGACCCTTTATGGAGGGCTTTCAACCCAGCTTAAGTTCTGAAAAATCAAATAGCCAATAAGTCTGAGCTGGAGAAAACCTCACTCAAGAATCTGGGAAAACTGGGTTGGGTGGTTTGTATTTAGTGGTATTATCTTCTCGTTCAACTTGTCAGACTTTGTCTTGCTGTTTTCAGAATAAAACCAGATATAACTGAAGAAAAAAAAAGTGTTTGAGATAGGCTCCTGATCACTGGTTTATTTTTTGAGCTGAGAAGCCACAGTTTCCAAGCATAGTTACGTTATGGTAATAGGCTTTGTCATAAGTGTACTAGATCCGTCTGCTTGTCTATAAAACAGTCTGCTCCTCGTCTTTCGAAACTTGGCCTGGATACAGAACTTTTGACTTAAAATATCTAACAATATGTCATATCCCCCAGAAGATATATGACAGCTATTTTGAAGACACATAATATTATTAATTGTTTTTGAATGTAATTGAGCTGTTATGAACCTTAAAAGTAGAAAAATGACATTTAGCCATCAACAGTTCTTAAAACATTATAAACACAGAAGAAATACTAACAAGTCCAACAGTACTCATAATTTCAGAACTATACCCTCTGAAGCCAAAATGACATTAAGAGAAAGAGAAAAAATGTAAAAACTTAAAAATAAAATTGACATGCTTGAAAATATTAAACTTGGGTGCCTCGGTGGCTCAGTGGGTTAAACCTCTGCCTTCGGCTCAGGTCATGATCTCAGGGTCCTGGGATTGAGCCCCGCATCGGGCTCTCTGCTCAGCGGGGAGCCTGCTTCCTCCTCTCTCTCTCTCTACCTGCCTCTCTGCCTACTTGTGATCTCTCTCTGTCAAATAAATAAATAAAATCTTTAAAAAAATAAAAAAAGAAAATATTAAACTTACCTTTTGAAAAAAATGAAGTGTGAGCTAAATTATTTTTTACATTTTTAATTTAATTATTTTAAAATATTTTTTATATTTTTGTGTTTGCAGAACTGTCAAACAGTGTGCTGTCTCCTTAAACTATCTGAAGGGCAATGGCAGGAAGGTAGGGAGAGGGCCTGGAAGAGGCAGACAACGCAAAGCAGAGGAACTAGAGCATTTGCTTCAGTTTACTTGGAATTTACTGAGCACCTACTATGCATTCATCCTATACTATGTGTCATGGAGGATTAAAAAAAAAAAAAGATACAACCAAAGTCTTAAAGGAGCTTGCAAACTTGCTTATTTTTAAATTTTAAAGTGACAAAACCTTCTTTGATTAAACAGCCAAATGAAAGTTCCGTTAGGTAAGTAATGTGTGGCATTACATCAGGAAGCACTCCACGTGAGTCAGGATGGTTGAGGAAGCTCCAGGGAGGAGCTGGAATTTTAGCTGGATCTTAAGACCAAGTCCTATTTAGTAAGATATAGAGAAAGGCCAGAGTATTTACAGAAGGAGAAACAGCTTCCATGATGGCCGAAAAGCTGACACCAATAGAACTTGCTAAAAAAGGGGAGGTTAAAGAAGAGCCCAACGGCCTGCCCCTCGAGTTACCCACAACTCAGGCACATGGAAAACATTCACCAGACTCCTTCCTTCCAGCTGTTTCCCAGGGCCTGCTTCATCAGAGTCCGACCTGGCCTAGGAATTCTTAAGCTCCCAGGGTCCCTCAGTGGCTTGCTCCCCTGAACCCACACAAGAGGGTCCCCACTGGGTTTGTTATAATATGAGTCAAAAACTTTCCTCCCCTGGCTCCAAGGACAGTGCTCATTTTCAGAACCAGATTGGCTAGAACTGGAAGCAGTCCCTCCCCTCTTGTTCTGAAAACCTTTCTACTGTAGCTTTTTTGCACCATCCTATGGTCAGTGACTCTCAACCAGGGGCACCTTGGCCCCCGAAGGAACAGTGGCCCTATCTGGAGACATTTTCACTTTGTTACAAATGACAAGAGGAGGTGTTACGGCTTCCTAGTGGGTAGAGGCTAGGGAGGTTGCTCAGTATTCTAGGACATATGGGACAGCCCCCACAACAAAGAACTCTCCAGCCCAAAACGTCAGTAATGGCAAGCTTGAGATGGAATGAAGAGCCACATTTTCAATATCCTCTGAGCAAATTTATTTGAACAAGATGAAGAACTTTCTTTTATTTTCTTCTTAAACCTAACCTTGATTTCCAGAAGCCTCAGCCCACATTCTAAGGTACTCTTCAGGGCAAAGCTGCCTGTACCACACAGCATTGATGAATGCCGCCAACCCCACCTCCCCGTTCCCACTCCATAAGATTTGTGCACTGAGAGGAGGGTACACCCTGGCAATGAACTGTGTCCTCCACTCAGGCCAATACACTCAACACCTAACCCAACTAGAAATCAGAAGACACGGAAAGCCAACACATGTTGTATACCCTTTGTGCCTCTCTGAAGCTAGACACACTTTACATATGTAAATTTTAGTAGGGAACAAAAGCAATATGCAAATATTTGCTATTTGAGTACTTTGTGTTTTGAGTTTGTGCAGAGAAAAAAAGTCCTCTTAACCAGAAAAGATTCATGCATGAACTGACCATGTATAAAACTGGTTCCCACTCAAATATCCCTTCCAAGGAGGACAGAGCCCTAAGGCATGTTATTAGCACAGTTTAGGCTTGTATGTGGTCAGGGTTATATAAGCCCCCAGTGCAAACCAAATGAAAAATGAAACAGAAATTTCTGTAAAAGGTGTGGGGTTTCATGAACTCAACTGAAGTGATTTTGGACAAGTGCTCACATTACACTGAAGACCATTTACTTTGCATCCTTAGCCCAACTGAAGAGGAGAAAGGAAAGAGAGTAACGCAACAGGAATTTTTATGAGATTTATTTCAATATCGAAGGATTAAGAAAGGCTCACATAAAATTGATCAAGCCTGAATTTCGCAGAAATAAACAACTCTTACAATTGTACAATAAAAGCAAATAAGAAGTAAAAGATATTTGGTCCCAGAATGCCATTTTATCAGAAAAGTTAGGGAAAAATTAAAATGATGGTTGAATATTTTTGTTCTAAGAATTAGATCATAGTATTGGCAATTACAACTGAAATTTTTTTTTGATACAAAATATATATATAATTTTGAGTTTTGGCAATCATGATTAAATCCCTAATCTCTTTCCCCCACAGCTACTCTTCATTTTTGCTTTCTAGCTGATTCACCTTAGGCAATCCTTTTCCCTTCGTACCATGGGTCACTCCCTAAATATCCAGAACCCCTGAAGCAAAAGCAAAATCACAGGACAGGCTAAATCCCTTTCCCAGCCCCACCTCATCGCCAAACTTGCCTCTCCCACAGCTGGTGATGCTTCCTGGAAGTACCCAACAGCCTCCCCACCTCAGTCTGCCAACCACAAATGACTTCCAAAAAGTACAGACTAGAAAAGGTAAAAAGAAAGTCTGAAAATGGAAATCAAAGGCCCTTCAAAACACATTCCCAGGGGCAGCTGTGTGGTTCAGTGGGTTAAGCCTCTGCTTTTGGCTCAGGTCATGATCCCAGGGTCCAGGGATCAAGCCCAGCAGCCTGCTTCTCCCTCTTCCTCTGCCCCTTTCCCCTGCTTATGCTCTTGCTCTCTCTCCCTCTTTCTCAAATAGATAAATAAAATCTTTGATTAAAAAAAAGAAAAACCCGGGACGCCTGGGTGGCTCAGTTGGTTGGACGACTGCCTTCGGCTCAGGTCATGATCCCGGAGACTCGGGATCGAGTCCCTCATCGGGCTCCCAGCTCCACGGGGAGTCTGCTTCTCCCTCTGACTTTCTCCTCGCTCATGCTCTCTCACTGCCTCTCTCTCAAATAAATAAATAAAATCTTAAAAAAAAAAAAAAAAAAGAAAACCCATTCCCAAATCCCATTGTTCTTAGATTTTTTTTTTTTAATTTGACAGAGAGAAATCACAAGCAGGCAGAGGCAGGCAGAGACAGGGGGAAGCAGGCTCCCCAGGGACTCGATCCCAGGACCCTGAGATCATGACCTGAGCCGAAGGCAGAGGCTTAACCCACTGAGCCAGCCAGGCGCCCAATCCCATTGTTCTTAGAATAAAATTCCACTTCCTGGCCAGAACCCACCAGCCCCTGAGTTATCTGGCTCCTATCTTCCTCTCAAGATCATCTTAAACCTCTTCCAAGTCTCTTTAGCCCTTCTAGCTACCCAGCAACATGGATCCCTAGGGCCCTCAGACCTGCTAAGCCTCTGCACACCTGGTGGCCTTCGTACCTGCTTCATCCTCTGTCTACGATGTTCTTCCCAGTTCTTTCCATTCTAACCCATAAGCTCAGCATAAATGTCCCCCTTAAGAGAACTCTTTCTCAGCAGCCTATTTAAAGTTCCCTCAATAGTCTGCGTTACTTGGATGTTAAAAAATTTTCTGAAATGGAACAATAAATGGGTGGATGGATGGATGGATGGATGGAGTTCATTTGTGTGGCAGAGTCAGTCAATATTTGCTGTCAATAGCCATTATTCCCTAAGGCCATTTTCCAAGCAATTGTTTCTCTCCCTTGGATCATTTGAGATTGAATCAGTGAATCTAGGGCTAGGAAGAAAGAGCCTGATTAAGGTCACTGCACCAACCCCCAGGGACAGCTCCCTATCATCCATTTTCTCATGCTTTGTGTCAAGTCTTGCTTTCAGCCCCTCCAGTGGCAAGGCTTCTCTTATGTCCCCATGGACATGTCTATACACTCTCCCCATTGTGAAATTTGTCCTGATTTTCCCAGCCTAAATTCCTCTCTGCTTAACTTCACCCCATTACTCACAGCTATCTCCCTCTGGACGACAGCAAATGACAACTCTGTGGAACTCACTTTCTCTTCCTGGCTTCCCACAACTTCCCAATTCCATAGCCTATTCCTTGATGGACTAGCATGGCAGGAGATCCACACAAGAGTTTACACAAATGTTCTGAATTAAAACTTGGTCACCACCAGCCTCATCTCACCCAGCCCTCTCCCTCATCCATCATTCCCACTTGCCCTTTCCTCACTCCCCAGCCTCCACAAGGCCAATCTGGTTTTATTTTCCCATTACACAATTCTATCAGAATAGGGTCCTGTGCTTGAATAAAATGGCAAGTTTCTGTAAGGCTGCCCAAGAAGCTATTGATGATGGTGCCTTCTGGAGGATGGAGGGTTGTGGGGGACAAGACTTATATTTATTGCTGATACCTTTTTGTGTTATTTGCCTTTTTAACTGTGTGCATCCACCACCACTTTTTAAATTGTGGTGAAACACACAGAACATAAAATTTGCCACCTTAACCAGTTGTACATGTCCAGTTCAGTGGTGATAAGTACATTCACACTGTTATACAACTATCACCACCACAGATACAACTTTATTCATGGAACATTTTTTAATTACATGTTTAAAAATGCAGTTCTTGATCAAGTAGCTAGACTAGACAAAGGACAGAACAGGAAAGAGGATGCTACCCCTGACATGAGCCATAGAAAACAAACATCACTGTCACTTGGTCATTTTTTATACGTTAAAGAGGCAACCCAAGGAATGGGAGAAGATATTTGCAAATGACACTACAGACAAAGGGCTGACATCCAAGATCTATAAAGAACTGCTCAAACTCAACACCCAAAAAACAGATAATCAAGTCCAAAAATGGGCAGAAGACATGAACAGACACTTCTCCAAAGAAGTCATAAAATGTCTAACATGACATGAAAAAATGACACATGAAAAAATGTTCATCATTCTTAGCCATCAGGGAAATTCAAATCAAAATCACATTGACATACCACTTCACACCAGTTAGAATGGCAAAAATTGACAAGGCAAGAAACCACAAATGTTGAAGAGCCTGTGAAGAAAGGGGAACCCTCTGACACTGTTGGTGGAAATACAAGGTGGTACAGCCACTTTGGAAAACAGTGTGGAGATTCCTCAAAAAATTAAACATAGAGCTACCCTATGACCCAGCAATTGCATAACTGGGTATTTATGCCAAAGATACAGATGTAATGAGAAGGCCCATATGAACCCTCATGTTCATAGCAGCAATGTCCACAATAGCCAAACTGTGAAAGGAGCTGAGAGGCCCTTCAACAGATGAATGGATAAAGAAGATGTGGTCCATATACACAATGGAATATTACTCAGCCATCAGAAAGGATGAATACCCAGCTTTTACATCGACATGGATGGGACTGGAGGAGAATATGCTAAGTGAAGAAGAGTAAGTCAAGAACAGAGAGTCAATTATCATAGGATTTCACTTATTTGTGGAACGTGAGGAATAGCATGGAGGACATTAGGAGAAGGAAGGGAAAAATGAAGGGGGTAAATTGGAGAGGGAGACAAACGATGAGAGACTGTGGATCCTGAGAAACAAACTGAGGGTTTTAGAGGGGAGGGGTGTGGGGGGATGGGTTAGGTTAGCCCAGTGATGGGTATTAAGGAGGGCACGTATTGCACAGAGCACTGTGTGTCATATGCAAACAGTGAATCACGGAACACTACATCAAAAACTCATGATGTATTGTATGGTGACTAACATAATAAAAAGATAATAAAATAAAATTAAAAACTTAAAACAATAAGGTGGCAGTTACTCTGTACAAATAAGGGAAGAAAAGGAATGAAATACAAAAAAAAAATTTTAATATGGCTTTATCCCCATACACATACTAATAATAATGACGGACTAAAATAAGTATGTGCGTTTTCAGTCAAGTATAGAGAACAGACGCCTTAACAAAACAGAATTATGGCTATCACAGCAGTTTGTGAAAAAAATTATTAGCTTTATTACTGCAAAAGTAGTTTGAATAGGAGTCTTCCAGCTGTTAAATCTGATCATCAGAACACTGCCAATTTTCTCTGCCACATAGTCTTTTTGTGCAGTGGGGAACTTGTGGCAATTAAGGGATTTTCTCACTTAATAATTCTCCGATTTGGAAGGTTTTTCGTGTAAGTAACAACCCAAGCAGTGGTATCATACTCAGCTCTTTTTACATAATTTCATAACTTGCTGGAAGTGGCAAAGATGGCTGCATAGGAGGATGGTGATTTTCAGTGTCTCTAGTAGCTGTATTCAAAATTCAATGTTCCCAATCTGACAGCATGAAGGCTGAAGCAAACCTCTGATTGCAATTTCTGCCATCAAAACCCCCTCAAATCCCATATGTTTCAGGGGACAGGCATGCTGTGCCTGTCCCTGGTGGCTTCCAGCTTCCATGAAGCCTCATTTCTCTTTGGGGTAAGTATTCTTTCAACACGATATCTTAGTTCTGAACTGCAGGTGCTAGCTGAGTCTAGAAAGGCTGGGTGTCTGAAAAAAGATGATCTCTAGGAGACTAGTCGTGTTTAGTAATTCAAGAAAAAATCCTCCCTAAACCGCTTTTAGGTTGCAACTCAACACAGTAAACCCTACATGTTTGTTCCAATTCTCCTTCCAGCTCCCCACCCCACACAGTTGCTTTGTAACTATAACACAGTTGCTTTTTGCACGTGTGCACACATACACACACACACACACACACACACACCCAAAGAGCCACCTGGCCATCAGAGTTGAGTACTCTGACATAAGAGTCATCTTTCCTAGGTCAAGTGAGCTTAATTTAATATAAGAGAAGCTGAGACTGAGGGGCCACAATCAGGGAACAGTGGGGGGAAAAAAAACTAGAGAAATACCAATGTTTCTGACCCTAGCTCAAGACTCTGAAAATGGTATGTGAACAAAAGTGAAAAATCACTGCATGCTATGAAGAATAAAATCCTAGAATAAAATCTGGGATCTTTACATCCAAATCCCAACTTCAGTGTTTACTAACTGGGTGTCTTTTCTTCTGTAAGTTGCCACCTGAAACTTCCCTAACCTATAAAATGGGGTATTACACATTCAATGTGCAAGATTCTTATGGTAATAAAGGCACAGTGGATAGAGTACTAAGGACACCTGTACAAAAATTTGTCCTTTTTTTATCCTTTAGAGACAGAAAAATAGATCAAGAAACTCAAAGCAAGAAATTTATGATGTCTATCAAAGGGGTAAAATGGGCTGCCCCATCAATACTGATGCCAATCCACCTTCTATGAGGAGTAAGATACCAGCAGCAGGGCCATCAGAGGCTGAATTAAATCTCCATTCCTGCCATTAAAAAACACCACAAACGTGGGGGCTCAAAGAACAGAATCTTCTTTCTCCCACAGTTCTGGAGGCTGAAAACCTGGCATCAGTATCACGGAGTCCAAAACCAAGATGTCAACTGGGGTCCACTCTGACCAGAGGCTCTAGAGAAGAATCGGCTGGATGTCTCCTCCCACTCCTGATAACTGTAACACTCATTGGCCTGTGGAGTCCAATCTGCACATCGCTCCAGTCTCCAAGGCCAGAACCTTCCTATGTGCTCTGTCTCCGCATTATCTTCTCCTCTGTGTGGAGGTCAGATCTCCCTCAGCTGCCTTCATAAGGATATGTGGGATTGCAGTTAGGATCTATCCAGATAACTCAGGATAATCTCCCCATCTCAAGAAACTGAATTTAATCACATCTGCAAAGAGTGCCATACGGGGTGATATCTACAGATTCTAGGAATTAGGACATGACATCTTCTAGGAGGCCATTTTAAGGACTACCAGAAGTACCCCAAAGACACAAAGCGCAAATCCATCAGGAAAATAAAGCTAACCAAACAACTTTCAAAATCTCAAATTACCCCTGCTTTGGGCCTAATTTACACTGGGGATGAGTGAATGATTTCCATCTTCTTGGCCCCACTAAACCAGTCATTAAATGGAAATGGATTTGGTTTAAGGGAAAAAAAAAATAAAATAAAATAAAGATGAGCCCAGCCAAGCCCCAGGGCAGGTGTGTGAGAGCCATGACAAGGCAACATGAAAGCATCTGAATCCCTGGGAGGAGCTTGGAAGTGTGAAGCCAGGAATCTTCCCTCCCCTCTCCCACCTGAGCTGAGAGCCCACACAGAAAACAAGCAAGCGTGTCTCGCAAATGTCATCCTGCCAGTTAGTTCTTTCACCCCTTCCAACAAACGTTTATCGATCACATACTATGTACCAGGCACTGCATACTTCCTCCAGTGAGGCCTGTGCATGGGTGAGTTAAGTCAACTCGAGGCCGCAGCTGTCTACAGAGGACCTTCGACGTGCCCAACACTTTGGTGCAGAAATCTATTCCTGCCCTGAACTCCCTTTGCAAAAGTAAGTTGGTGATCTTTCCAAGAAAGTGGCCTGTATCCTCTTAGACGGACACCCAACCCTCCAGATAATCGATCCTGCGGAAGGTCAGTGCGGAAGCCCGGGGCATCTCAGACAAGCCCCGGCCACAGGGGGATATTTTTTAGAATATGGAGTCGTAGCCGGAGCCACCATTCTCCACTGCCTCCTCACCTTTGTCAGCCTCGCATAATGGATTCTGAGAGCTCCTCCTGTCTATCTGATTACATACTCCATGCTTCCCACAGGAGGGTTGCGTGATTAAGTGGCATTCAATCTTTTCTGCTGGGTGATGTCAGGCTTGGCGGCATCGCCACACAGAGTGGGCACCCCGGCGGCTGGAGGGGGAGCAAAGGGGAGCGAAGAATGGGGATGCAGGGGTGGAAGAGGAGAGGGGAAGGCGGCTCCTTTTCATTCCGCACGTGAGCTTCTCTGGGTCCCATAAATTCCTCTGCCCTGTATATTTCACTCAGCTGTCTAAATGAGGTTTGCTCATATAGCCACCACTGTGCAGAATCAATCATGCCCTTCTGCACAGAATGTTAATTGTGTGCCTCTCAAAAAAAAAAAAAAAAGTAAAAAAGAAAGAAAGGGGAAAAAATTGGAGCACACTGCAGAGAGGCCTTAGAAAAAATTCAAAACCATTTTTTTTTTTTAATCCACAATACTTTTTAAATTGCCATGTGAAGTCAAGAGTCACAGACCCAAAGCACGATCCAGCTGCAATCCAGGTGCCTTTCCCAAGGCTGGGGAGAGAAATATTAAGAAACCTCTTTGCACTTCCATCAATTGTTGCACACAGCACTTGCACAGTCAGCTGCTGAGCCGCCCAAATAAAGGAGCTCTGAGCGCTCCAAGCAAGTAGTGTCCTCGGCTAACTCCACACAAAATAGCCCATTCAAATTAACCTGGGCCACAAATCTCGGGCTGTATCTGACGGGGATTGACTCATCTCAGAGGTAGAAAAGGAAAAGAAAAACAACTAACAAAGAGCCTTCTCCTCCCTCCCTTCCCTTATACCCAAAAGCAGTAAACACACGAGCTGGCTATTACCAAAGTCAATGAAGTAGATGAGTGACAGCGAAAAAAGTCTTTATCAAGTCACCATCTAAGTGCCTGGGACCTAACAGACATGTCTGTTTCAGCTAATCCTCTATTTTTCATTCTACAGAGGTCACATTATTAAACTACAGATCATGAGATCATATGCTTAAAGAGCACAGAGATGCTTTGAAAACACACACACGCACACACACGTCTCTGCATGGAGGGCAGAGATGACTCCATATCCAGAGCCTTCAAGGATCCCATTGTTTCCTAACGGGCTGGATGGACACCGTGACAACCACACTGCCTTCCACCACCAATTTTGGGAACATGTGAAAAATACGGTATGCTGCTTACTGGTATGTGGTCCGAGATGACTCATAAATCTTCCTTTATCTCCTTCGTGGTGTTAGCAGAAAAGGATGAGTTGCTTTTTTCCATCTCATTCTCCCGTCTATCTGTCTGTTAGCCATGCCCTTGAGCAAAGATTACTGATGCCCTGCCTTTGATATATGACACATCACCTACAGCAGCTTTTCATCAAGTGAATTAACCTGGAAAAATGCAAACCCACCTGCCAGTTGCTTCCAAACTTTGCACAATTCCTTTGTGTACTTCCTCTCTAATGTGCATCAGGCAGGAAGGTAGCAAGGGTAAGCCAAAGAAATGTGGAAAATTAAGAGACTCTAAACTGGGGGCTCTGTGAAATAACTTACTTGCTCGAACAGGCTGCTTTTGCATAAAGACTTTGCGGGGCGGGGGGCTGTTCCATGAAGAACTCAGCTAAGCCACAGTTTAGAATGCTTTGCACCTGAGCTGGAAAATGCCATTTTCCCCCAGCCATTTACTCTGTGTGGCTGGAATAATGACAAGAGCCTTGGCAGCCATTGATGACATGGTTACAGAAACTATTTGGTGATTTCCAATCAATAATCTAGAGGGGCCAGGGAGGAGTGAGGAGTAGGAAGGAACAGACAGGAGAAAGAGAGAGGGAGAAAGTGAGAGGCCAAGGCAGGGAGGAGAAAAAGCTGAAAAGAAAGGAAAGCAAGCATGAAATGAGTCTGGATTTTTCTGCCAGCCCGGTCGGCAACTAAGGCTCCATGTGACCAGATTCGTGGACAATCAGTTCCTGAAGCCTCCTAGTTATCAAGAATGAGTACACGAACACAGCAAGATGGATACCGTGCAGGAGCTCAGTCTACAGGTTCAAGCAGAAGGCACTGTGGAAACCACCAGTAGCACCCCTGCATGGCTCAACAAGAGAGAGCGGGGGTTCAGAGAGGACCCCTCCCCAACCCATCCAAGATCATACAGCTAAGCAAAATAGGAATAAAGGTGGAAATCAAATTTCCAAACTCCAGGGCTCTATCCAATCAACACGCCCCTCCCAACTCGGCTTAGACCCCACCCCCCTCAAAAAGCTGTTCCTACTGACTTGAAATTGGATAAAACTCATTGCATGGGGGAATAAGAAAGATTTCGAAGCTGGAACAAAGGTAGACTGTGCATCTCTTGTTTACCCAAGTAGTAAACGTTTTCCTCACACTCATCCTTGATTCTGATAATAAAGCAGTTATTCTTTTCAAGGTGACACCCACTGTGTGTGACTACATGAAGGCTTGTGATGAGATCGTCCTGTAATATATTCTTAAAAAAAAAAAAAGCCTTAAAACCAAAGAACCCAAACTATTCATCATAATTTTTTGCCCATATTCTAATTTTAAAGGAAAGTTGCAAAGACTGGGTTTGTTTTTTTAAGGACACTATTTAAAAAAAAAAAAAAATCTCTCTGGGTGGTCCTGGGCTCAGCATACAGGCAGTCCGATCTCCTACACCTACATTTATATTTCTGGCCCACACAAACAGATTTTCTGAAACGGCTCTGAAATCTTTCATTGTCAAGGAAAGATTAAATTTTATTATCCACTATACTTTCTAAGGAAACAAAGGACATCAGTGGTTTTTAGAAAGACTTTTCACAAATAAAACTTGAAATCAAAGCGGTGTCTTGTAGGCATCAGTTCGTCAGAAAATTCAATTACACAAGACGCCCTGTTTCCTGAGCATTCTGGCAAACTTGGGGGGGAAAAAAAAGGCAATGAGAAAGGAATAATGTATGCACACCCATTGAGTGATTAAAACAAAAGAGATCTCAGTCCCCTCAGGGAGTCAGCTCGTTTCCTGATGGGAAGAAATGAAGCTTCTAGTCTGCTTGGTCAAGCCAACACTTGACAATGAAATGATGCCCACCTGGCAAAGACAGCAACAGGAAGCAGATGAAGACATTTTGCTGCATTGTGTCCTCAATCTGATTATGAGTGAAACCATACGGAGTCATCCCCAAAACAATATTTAGCGAGGGCTTACTGTGTGCTGATCTGCGTTGTATCATTTCAAAGTCCTCAACAACCCTCTCAGGTAGGTACTTGTATTAGCCCCATTTCACAGATAAGGAAACTGTGTCTCGGGTTAGTACCTGTGTCCAGGCACTGCAGCTGGCAAGTGCGCGAGCCAAGATTTTAAACCTAGAAGACCTGTCTCTAAAGCCAGTAAGAGCTTACAGGGGGAACGTGACCTAGGTCTCTGGGCCAGCATCTAGCTCCCGTGCCTGGGCACCGCACATATCCATTTACAGGAAAAACAGAACATGGTCCTGAAACCAGCCCAGTGTCAAAACCTAACAATGTCTAAGCCCTCATGCTGTTGTTGTGCCTACTCCCCTGCCACTCTCTGTTGGGGAGATAAAACCTTGATAACCTTGAAAGATGTATGCCAAAAACCGACAGGCATTAATTTCTTCCTCTTTAAAGCTACACTGTCGTAACATAGATTCTTCTCAAATATCCCTCCTTTGTTTATTGTGGTGAAATATACACACTGCAAGACTTACTACCACAACCATTTTTAAATGTGCAGTTCCCTGGGATTCAGTACATCCTCATTTTGCATCCAACCCCCACCATCCGTTCTCAGAACTTTCTCACTGTCCCAGACAGAAACTCGGCCCCCACTGAACGGTAACCCCTCCCCATTCCTCCCCCCGCTCCCCCCCCCACCACTCTATTTTCTGTCTCTATGAATTTGACTATTCTAGATACCTCATATAAGTGGAATCATACAAAACCTGTCCTTCCTAGTCTGGCTTCTTTCACTTAGAATAATGTGTTCAAGGTTCATCCATATTGAAACAAGTATCAGAATTTATTTTCTTAAATGCTCAACATCACTTGGCATCAGGGAAATACAAATCAAACCACAGTAAGATACCACCTCACACCAGTCAGAACGGCTAAAATTAACAAGTCACAAACGACAGATGCTGGCGAGGATGCGGAGAAAGGGGAACCCTCCTACACTGTTGGTGGAATGCAAGCTGGTGCAACCACTCTGGAAAACAGCGTGGAGGTTCCTCAAAAAGTTGAAAATAGAACTACCCTATGACCCAGCAATTGCACTACTGGGTAGTTACCCCAAAAATACAAATGTAGTGATCTGAAGGGGCCCCTGTACCCCAATGTTTATAGCAGCAATGTCCACAATAGCCAAACTATGGAAAGAGTCCAGATGTGCATCGATAGGTGAATTGATAAAGATGTGGTACATATATACACAATGGAATATTAACTGAGCCATCAAAGAAAATGAAATCTTGACATTTGCAATGACATGGATGGAACTAGAGGGTATTATGCTAAACAAAAATAGCCAATCAGAGAAAGACAATTATCACTGATATGTGGAATTTAAGAAACAAAACAGAGGATCATAGGGGAAGGGAGGAAAAAATAAAACAAGATGAAACCAGAGAGGGAAACAAACTGTACAAGACTCTAAATCACAGGAAATAAACGGAGGGTTGCTGGAGGGATGTAGGGTGAAAGGATGGAGTAACTGGGTGATGGGCATTAAGGAGGGCACGTGATGTGATGAGCACTGAGTATTATAGAAAACTGATGAATCACAGACCTGTACCTCTGAAACAAATAATACATTATATGTTAATTAACTGAATTTAAATTTTAAAAATTTGTTTTCTTTTTAAGGCTGGATCATATCCCTTTGGGTATACATATTTTGTTTATCCATTCACTGGAGGATGGACATTTGGGTTGTTTCTACGTTTTGGCTATTGTGATTAATGTTTCTATGTACAAACATATATAAGCAGTATCTGTCCATCTCTGTGTCCAGTTCTTCTGAGTATACACTGAATTGCTGAATCATATGGTAATCCTATGGTCAACTTTTTGAGGACCTCTCCTTCAATTTCTGAAAACATGTCTCTGTAGAAGTCGAGTTGCCAATGGACAAGAGCCTTATCCAAGGTACCGCTGGATCCCAGAATAGTAAGATTTCTCACTGAATTCTCAACAGCTGTGTTTATAAATGCATAAATGAATCAAATCAAGTTCTCGTTCTCTGGAATGAGGGCAGAGCAGGACAGTACCTACTTATGGAGTCCCTCCTCCCCAGGGAGCCACCAATGTGACTCAAACGAACACTACTTTCCCGCTCCCTGATTTTCCTCTACTGCAAACACACTGAAGCACACAGATGCCTTGATGCTGAAGAACATCAAAATAATCCAAGGCAAACATCAAAAGAGTTAAAGCATCATCTGTTCCACTGATGGATCTGAAGTCTTTACCCACCGCCCTCATCCTTCTAGATCCACCCCATGAGGAGCAAGGAGCCGGCAAATCAGAAAAGACTTCTTTGAACTTTGCCCTTGTTGAGTTTTCTATTATAAAATATGGGGACAGGGGCCTGGGAGGGCTTGCTTCCACCACTGTATGTATAGCAATACCTCTTTTAGTTCATTAATATATCAAGAAGGTATTTTTCAACACATTAAATTCAATTTCAAAAAAAAAAATGAGCCAATGCAGTCCAACACACATGACCAAAATCCATAGGGGCCTTCCCCAGCTGCCCTTTCCAGCCATTCTCCCTCCCATCTTGTAAGGGGGTGCAGGCATCCATTACTCGGCTAATTGTCAGGCCTGACTTCAGAAGGGGAAACTCCAGCCCGTCGTCTGGGCAACTCATGACTTAAGTGCACACTGACTTGAATGATATTAATGGGGCTCCAAATTTTAGCTATTGATGGCTTTCAGTAGGAATTTACATTTCTGTCCTCCTGGGGCCCACAAATCACTAAATTCTCACCTGTGGTGAAGACAGCCACGAGGGCGAATTGGTTTCAAAGACAGAAAGCAGTGATAATATATGCACTGAGCCTTCCTTTGAGCAAATACACATAATTGTCTTTTCCCCCCTTTTTCTACATTAAATTTTCAACTCTTTACTACATCTTTTAATGAAAGCAGTGACTGAAAAATATAAACATGGATACATAATTCCCAATGAATTGGTCTAAGTGTAACTTGTAAAAACTGGATTAATGGTACAAAGCATGTACTTTATAAAAATAGCCTGTAGAAAAAAGCATTAAGCAATTACAACTCCAGCTCTGAAGGCTCCAATATTATAGGGTAATATTTCCTTAATGTTAGACTTCATTAACCCTAAGATAATCTCTCATAAATTTTGCTGATTTTTAAAGAGAAAAAAATAAATTATGTTTATTAAACTACTGAATATGTTTGTGAAAACAAGACATAATCTGGTGCCATAAACTTCTTGTCTTTATCTGAATGATCAAGGAGCTCATAAATAAAATATCACATAACAAAGTGAGTGTTAAAATTCATTACTGTAATAGCTATGTTCATGATCTATTTCATTAACACTCCTCCTCTCCTTGGATAAATGGGCTTCTGAGCCTACGAGAGGAAAGCCATTTACAAGACAAAATACTAAGCCGCTTTTTCTCATTTTCCCTTATCTCTTCTATTCCTAACTTTCTAAATTAATTCTTCTCTTAAATCTTATTGTTCCTTCCAGTGTAACTCACAGCACATTAGAGAGAGTACAGAGAAATAGCAGCAAAGAAATGGGTCTATAGAGTATAAGTTAATTAGGGATCTAAGTGACTGGTGATGAGATCTGATGACATGGAACCCCAAAGTGAATTCAGAAGCTTATCTTCTTAAAATATTTGAGAATGAAACACAAATAATAAAACGGCAAGAAATATTCAGTATATCAAGCAATCTACGTGAGCTTAATAACTAAACTCCATTTCCTGTTTAACTATATATTCCAGTACCACTGACTATTTTCCACAAACAGAATTTTCTAACCTTTATCTTCAGCGATTTTGCAGGTGATTTTATTTTTATAGATGTGTGAGCACACAAACAGTCAGAGAGAAAGGTGAATGCTTTCCTAGAAGTTACCAAAAACAGACAGATGTGTGTGTGTATGTGTGTGTGTGTATATATATATGTATATATACACACATATATATATACATATATATATATACATATATGACTCTAAACCCACCAGTGAAATGCACCAAATTCAAATCACCAAGTGGGATCCCTAGCTAGGAAAACCAGGACAAAGCAACAATGGTTCTGTGTCCTATCCTGACAATTTGTTTAATCTTAACTCAGCAGAGTCCTAGGATGCTGTATCCTCTACCCAGATAATAAGCAGAGGATGCTGTTTATGATAATGGCAGAAATTAAAACAGAATTTTACAACCGCTGAGCGGAAAGAAGGCAAAAATCCCCACACGAATATTAAACAGTGTAAATAAAAAAGAATCCACTTGTTTTTATTCCAAACTACATACCAATTTATCTGCCACTGATTCCGTGTAAAGCCCACACTCACAGAACTCTACATGTGGGGTGATAATGAAAGTAATCATTGAACTCCACACCCATTTATGGAGCATCTTCCCCAGCGAGGCATGAGGGGCGGATGAAGAAGGACACAGTGCCCACAAGAAGCTTCCGTTTGGGGGATCCAGTGTGATGGGCAACTCAGCACGCTAGGAGACGGATGCTGCCCAGTGCCATACTAGAGGGGTAGCACAGTGCAGGGAGGGAGCAGTGTTGACCAGCCCCTAACCAGGGCTTTCGGGTGAGAAGGCACTGAGCCAGGTCCGCAAAGACAGATGAGACTCTGACTGCCTGAGATCCCAGATGGAAGGCATTCCACAGACATGGTTCCTTACAACAGGCAGAAGACTAGCTCTGAGAACTCCATTTCTAATGCCATAAACATACCAAGCACCAGGAGGGAGCCCCATCTTGCCCTTCAAGAGAGGCTGGGAGTGTTCACTTGTGGGAGGGAAGAGCAAGTCACCAGGAGCTGCACTCCTGATGTCCCCACACCACTGACCCCAGAAATAACTAGGAATTAGGATGTGTGGTTCTCAAAGTCCCTCCTCCCTGGCTCATGGGCTACACATGAATTCAGTAAGAAAATTCTCTGCACAAAGAGATCCATGAACCTAGGTATGAGTAAAGCGCTTGGCTTTTTTTCTTTTTTTTAAGATTACTTATTTATTTGACAGACAGAGATCACAAGGAGGCAGAGAGAGAGGGGGAAGCAGGCTCCCCGCTGAGCAGAGAGCCTGATGCGGGGCTCCATCCCAGGACTCTGGGATCGTGACCCGAGACAAAGGCAGAGGCCTTAACCCACTGAGCCACCCAGGTGCCCCCGCACTAGGCTTTAAGTAGATAGCTGATTATTACTGAGCACTTCCCATGCCTCAGGCACTGCTCTAAGTACAGCGCACACCACATCATTTAATCCTCACAACTGCTCTGGGATAGCTGCCCTCGCCCTCATACACACAAACCAAGAAAGTCAAAGAGGTTAAGCGATTTGCCCAAGTTCACACAGCTGATAAGCAGCAAGGCTGGGACTTAAATGACAAGTAGGCTGCCACCAGAAACCCCCACTCCTGACAATCTTATGTGGCAGAGACTGCTGTGTGCTCATCAAAATCCATTGCCTCTACCTCCTGGGCACACTGCTAGGATAGATGTCCCCGGCCTCCTTGCAGTCAGGTGTGAGCACGTGACTGAGTACCAGCCAATGGATGTGGGAAGGGACATTCGCCATCTCCAAGCCCCGCCCATCAAAACCCGCCTGTGTAGTCCTCTGCATTTTCTCTTCTCCTCTGCGTGCTGGTGGGGTGGAAAGCATCCGGAGAATTCTGAGAGACCCTGTGGAATGGGGAAGAGGACGCAGAAAGGAGGAAAATGGAGTAAGGTCTGGGTCCCTGCATGACCGCTAGAGCCTAGCTCCATTCCCAGTACCAGGTGGATTTTATGTGACTGTACACAGATAAACTTCTATTGTGTTAAGACCTACAAATTTGGTTATAGCATTTAGCCAGTATGACACAAATCCACCTTCTGAATCATGCCTCTGGTCTCACCCTCTAAATGATTACAAAAGAGGTTTCAAAGTCATCATCAAAAATGTGGCCGTCTAGCAAAGTGATGAAAAAAATAGGTACGCCTGGGTGGCTCAGTCAGTTAAGTGTCTGCCTTTGGCTCAGATCATGATCTCAGGGTCCTGGGATCGAGCCCTGCATTGGGGCTCCCTGCTCAGCAAAGAGTCTGCTTCTCCCTCTCCCTCTGCATCTCCCCCTGCTTGTACACTCTAATAAATAAAAATAAAACCTTTTTTTAAAAGAAAATGGAGCACTGGGTGTGGTGTAAAACTATGAACTCTGTTAAGCTGAAAAGAAATAAAAAAATAAAAAAATAAAAAAAAAGGAAAGCAGAAAAACCAAAAAAAAAAAAAAAAAAAAAGGAAAAAAAGACAATAGTCTAGAATCAGTTGAGCCAGAATTGGAATCCAGGTCCTCCAATTTCCTAGCTATACAATCTTGGGCAAGTTACTGAACATTTCTGTGTCTCAGAGTCCCAGATATAATACCTACCCTATAGGACTCTTGCAAGGCTTTAAGGAAAATATACATGCAAAGGACTCAGAACAGAGATGGGCACATAGGAAGCAGCCATGAATACTACTGTCATCATTATTGTTAATTAAGTCTTCCAGAAAATGAACATCTGTATCAGTTGGGATGTCTAGCGGCACAGAACAAAGAACAAAACACTAAAATATCAAAGACCTAAAAAAGACAGAAGTTTATTTCTCTGATCCCCAGGAAATGACCAAAGACAGACAATTCACAGCTGGTATGGTGGCTCCAAGAAGTCATCAGGGACACAGGCTCCTTCCAACTCTGTGCCCCCCCCCCCATCCCTAGCATGTGGCCCTAGTCCTCATTGTCCAATATAAATGCTGGCAGTCCAGCCATCACAATCAGCTCCATGCAGTAGAATGGGAGGCAACACACAAAAACCCTCTCCTTTTCAGGAACACATTCTGGAAGTCACGTACAATACTTTCATTTAAGCCACAGGGCCACACCTAGCCCGCCAGCTGCAAGGAAGGAAGGGTGGCAACGTATATAGTTAAAAACCAGAAATTCTGTCTATAAAAGGACAGAGAGAATAAATGTGGGATGCAACCAAAAATTCTGCCCCAGCACAAGAATCAGTAAAGAAAGCAAGCTAACACTCTTCCTCCAAAGATCTGATAAACTTTCAAGAAAAAAAGAAAAAATTCTTCTAATAAGTAAATACCTAGTCCACACCACTGTATTTTCTACTCTTGCTTTTCTACAATCCATTCTCTACACACAGCAGCCAGAGGGATATGTTAAAAATGTAAGCCAAGCCCCCACTTAAAATCCTCCAAAGGCTTCCCGCTGCAAATCAAGTTAAGGAGTATGGATTGTATTTGTAACCTAAGGTCCCACCTGGTCTGGCCCTGTGCACCACTACCGCCCCCCTTCCCAGCCATGGGCCAGGGCTGTCTGTTCCCCACAGCAAAGCCCATTTGCTCCTCTGGTGTCCAAACATGCCAGCTTGCACCTGGCTGGAGACCTCGCACGGCCTGTTCTCCAGCTCGCCTTTCCCTGATCTTCTCCACTGGCTGCTGCTTGTTGCTCGGATCTCCGCGGTAAACACCACCTTATCAGAGCCTTCCCTGACCCCCCAAGTCCCACCCTACCTCACACACAGCACATCACCCTGCTTTCACTCTCAGAGAAGCACTCGTCACTATTTAATATTTCTCTTGCTTCTACATTCGTCTCTTTCCTTCTTAGAATGTTCCCATCAGAGAAATGTCCATCTTATTCACCATTCAGGAAACTCCCCCAATCCCACCCAGTACAACTCCTAATTGTCATCTAAACTGACATTCACTCATCGCACAACTATTTACCAGATACCTGCTGTGTGCGAGGCACAAGCAACCTGGTGATGTGACGTAGCCCCATCCCTTGGTCACTACATGAGCTGCCCGGGCAGATACGGACACTTCTGTTTCAATGATGGTTATTTGATTATAGGCTTTTCATGCCTGAGACTCTGAGCATAATAAAATGATGTTCAAGGAGTCCCAGAAAGTAACATGCTGAATCTTTTAACAGGATATGGAAGGACGGAGTAGAGGTGGTTTTAGGGCATCTCAGACCCCCTAAGTGAACAGCAGCCAGAAATTTTTAAAAATTTGCCCATGAGATTCAGGAACATGTGCTTCTCCAGACTATAATCCACATTATTATTATTATTATTATTATTATTATTATTCCTGAGAGGATAGATCTATACCCACAGATGTTCTCACAGGAAATCCAAGGAGCACAACTGCAGGAAATGTGGGGCCCACATGCTCTGGCTGGATGTGCAGATGAAGTCAAAACATGCAGAAGATGTACAGAAATCATGATGGAGAAAGAGGAGAAAGGGGTATAGGGAAGGAAAAAAGTGCACGCCCGCTGGAGGAGGCGAAATGAGAAAAGGGAGAAAGAAGGAAAACAAATCAAAGAAAGAACAGCTATTAAAAATGCTGAGTTGAAAATGTTTCAGATGGCCTCTGACATCTAATAAGTCATCTGTCTTTCTCAATACAGAAAAGTCATTACTTACTAGTGAACTAATACCAGCAACTGTGACAAGTAAAAACAACAAAGCCCATAAAAATATAAAAGTTCACCCCTTGCAGTTAGGCGGGGAAAAAAAAAAAAGAATGTATTCAATTTTTCAGATGAAAAACATTTGAACTGACTGAATTTATTGTAATGCAACTTGTATTATATGTTGGGAAAATGAAAAGGGAAAAAATAGCCACTGCTCAGCCCGTCTTCAACTTTTCCTTGGAAAACAGAATACAATACGTTTTTTGAGAGCGTGAGCTCGTCACAGAAACCAGTCATAAAATATCAACCTGGCATTCTGGCTGCAAGCCATCCATTCTCATAAAAGAGGCATGAATTACTAGCACCTGTGCCCTGGCCCCAAGACCCCCCCTATAACCACCTCCTCAGAGGTTAGAACCTGGGCCTTAGTGCAGCATGAGGAATGCAGGTCAGAGAGAGGAAGAGCCTGAGAGCCCTCGGGCTAACCAAGGGCATGGGAGGGGTCTTCCTCCCTGGGGGAGGCTGCAAACAATCATGTTCCTAAGAAGACCAGCCAATGACAACACAAGGATGTCATCAGGCAAAAGGAGCTTTGCCTTCCCATAGCCATAAATGTCATAACCATCCCAGGACTCATCTTTGAGTCTTCTCTTTCATTTCTTCAGACAATCCACCAACAGCCACTGACGTATTAAAAATATAACCTGAATCTCCCTACTTCTTTGCACCTTTTCTGCCCACTCCTTAGGTCTTGCCACTGCATTTATCTTCACAGGCCACCACCATGACCTTCTAACTGGATGCCCAGCTTCTATTCTTGCTGACCAAATTTCCAACCAGCAGCCAGTGTGGTTTTCTCAAAAATACAAATCCAATTCCATCATCTCACGGCTTAAAACCCATCATTTGGCTTTGCTGGTTTCCCATCACACTTTGAATCAAATTCAAACTCCTTCCTAGGCTCAACATCTCCACAGTGGGCTCTGGCCTCTTCCTCCTCCATCAGCACTCTACTCCCACATTCCCAGGCAGTCCCACCAGTCTCCTTTGTCTCTGTTGAACTTGCCTGGGGCTTTGCACCTGTTGTTCCTTCCACCTGGACAATCTCTCCTGAGTGTCTCACAGCTGTATGCTCACCATTCCATGCTCTCAGCAAGCGCTGCTTTTTGAACACTTTCCTAGCCAGTGTATCAAAACTGGGCCTCTTCCTCCAAGTCACTCTCAAGTGTATAGGAAATCGTCTTTAGGGCCATAGGAAATTGTCTCCCATGAAACTTTCAATTACCATCATCATTCCCAGCAGGATGGTAAGTTCCCCAAGTGTAATGTTGTCATCAGCCTCGTCCACAGGTGTATTTTCCACTGGTCCAACCAGAGCCTGGCATACAGAAGTGGTCAATAAATGTCTGCAGGGTAAATGGGTAAGTGACATGAAAGGGTTATAAAGATGAACGGGCCTCTTGAGACTCTACAGGGTCAACTCACGACTCCACCTATGTCACGTGTGGAAGAACAAAGGCACAGCGAAGTCAAGCCCACTTCAGCCACAGTGAACACACAGCGCCGTCCTCCTATCCTATGCCCGTGTTCCCTTCCCCTTCCACCCAGGGCTTGGGGCCTCCATCAGGTAATCCCAGATCACTCCCAATTGGCAAAGGACAACGTAAACCTTGAGGAAAGATAGTGCATGGCGGGGAGGACTGCAAAGGTAAGGTGGGTGGAGATGCACGGCAGTGAAAGTAGCTACCCGTGATGCCACTCAGACCGGAACTGGTCTCAGAACTGCGGGAGTGCACGGATCCAAGGCAAACCACAGAAGCAACAAACTACACAAAAAAGCACATCAGAAAAAACAAGTCCCTTGTTTTAATACAGTCCTCCGCTCACATGATCCTGGAGGATCAACACGAACAAAATGTTCACAAGGAGATATGAAAACACACCCAAGACAAGGTCTCTGGTCCTACCTGGCCCAGTTGCTTAACCTCCCTGAACCTCATTTAGGATTAAATCAGTCTGGGCCAGACTTGATGTCATTATCAGACACTTCCATGACTTTACTACGATTGGGTAAACCACATACACTATTTACTGAATATTTTAATGTCAACAAATTGATTTCTAGAAGAAATAGTATATCATCTCCCCAATAAAGGTATCACTTGCCAATGACCCATAGGACATACACACCCACATATAAGAGGAAAACAAAATCCCATTATTCAATCCTACCTAACTTGTCTTTGTTAAGTCATCAAGAGTCTGAGCCTGAGACCTCACCTCTATTCAAAAAAAGCACCTGTCAAGCATTATGCATGCTGGCCCATGCCTTGTCTGTTTCCTATGCCAAACCATCGTGCACACCTAGAGACCCACATGCCACTTTGGGAAATACTGGTTTGAGCACAGAATTCTGAAGACTTCCACTAATGTCCTACCACCCTGTGACTGAAGATCAGTGTGTGTGACCCACATGATGAGAGAAGCAATGGATTTAATAATGCTGACAGGGCTGAAAGAGAATTTCCTAGGAGTAAATGAGAAACAAAGATCATTGCAGAGGACGGGGGGGGGGGCGGGGGGATGATAATGGCGATGATAATGACCACCGTAATAGCAACTAACATTTATTTGGTGCTTATGGTGGGCAAGGGGTCATGCTCAGCAGTTTGATCTTCACAGCTTTTCTTGGAGGTAGGTGAAATTCTTTTTTAATAGCTTAATTAAGTAAGGTACAATGGATACACACCAAAAAGAAGAAGAAGAAAAAAACGCACATGTTGGATGTATATAATTTGATGTTTTGATATAGTCTTACACCATGATACCATGATCAAGATAACATCCATTCCCTCTAAAATTTCCTTGTATCCATTTTTTCTGAGGTAAGTACAATTATATTCCTATATTAAAGATGAAGAAACTTAAAGTTATCTAAGAAAACAAAAATGTTTATTATTTTGATGTAAGAGAGCTAAGGCTATTTAAATGTTGCCAGACTTTTTGTCCATGACCCACAATAAAACACAGTAGGTTAAACCACATTCAATTCCCAATAAGACAATAATTGTGTCTTTCTTATAGAAATGGCTACTTCATATGTCCAACCTAACGTACTTTATGTTGGGACTCAATACACAAAATGAATACACACACATATGTATATATAAACACATAAAATCAAACATTCTGATATTAATATATCATTTTGTGTGTAGGCATGTGTGTATATACATATAAATGTATATATCTGATTAAAAAAAGTTGTGTAAACCCATATTTATCCTAATTCTATGTCATAATTAAATCTCTTCATGGCTGTATTTTACTTTAGAAAGACAGAAGTTGCATTGACCATTTCAAAAATTGAACTCTGATATTTTCTAACCGGTTCTATTTTTCATAATCTTGGTTACAACCCACTAAACTGATTTTACAGATCACTATTGGGATGTAACTCCTAGCCTGAAAAATACTGAATTAAAGGAACTCTAACCATCATCAAGAAGATCACAGAATAACCTTGAGCTAGACGATGGCTAGCATTTCATGCCATCTCCTCGAGTTACAAAGCAATGAGAAGCACTGGGCCTGGCCTGCCATGTTTGTTGAATAAACGGAATTTCTTTAATTGGACTCCAAGAGTATCACGCTAAATAACGTATCATAAGTTTAGTTGCATAAAGGCAATATAAGGAAAAGCAACTTTGATAAATGTCTCTTTTCCCTTCAATTACTTAAATATTTAAATAAGAGGCTTTTATTGCTGTTAAGTATGAGGATGATAACAAATGATAGTTTGAAAAACTGCAGGTGGTTTCCTGTGGGCACAGGATTCAGAGCTAAAAAGGAGAACATGAAGAAGGGCTGCTAGTTTCTTATCCCAAATCTTAAGCCTAACAATGTCCTTTGACTCTAAATGGGATTCACATTTTTACACTGGGGGGAAATATATATATATATATATATATACATATATATATATATATACATGCACACATATATATACATACATATACACACATAAATATAATGTATTTTACAAAATTCAATCTTAGTAACAATTCAGTGTAGTAAACACTAGTTTGGGGTCTGAAGACCTGTGAGCCTAGGAAAGCCAACTTCTGATAAGGATCAGAATCTGAAGCTTCCTCTACATCTACAGTTTTAGGACTTCATGACCATATCTGGTGGTGATTTGCAGAATCATTTTAATGAAAGGATATGGCATTCCAAGATCACCCTAATGGTGATAGCTCCCAATCTGGCACATAAAAACTCAGAGCAAGCCAAGGGCCCTCACCACACAGCAACTCAAGTAATCCCAGTGCATCCCTTTAGAGAACCCACTTAGTTGTGTTATTTCTTCTCAAGCACGGTCCCCATCACATTTCATAAGTTATAATTTTATGTATCACATTACTTTTTTCATGTTAACCAAGCACCTTTCTTGGAGTTTCTTTCTTGAGTGCTTTCAGTGTAGAGGCAAAATTTATTTGAATAACACCATAATTAAATCTCTCAGTGGCTTTATTTTATTTTAGAAAATAGGAGTTACATTGAACTTCTTTTTATTGAATTGTCATTTTTATCTTAACTGTGGCTTAACCTAATCTAATTATTTTTTCTAAACCTACTTTACAGCTAATAAAAGAAAGTTATGAAAAATTAAATTACATTATAAAGCATATAGCAGGTGTAGCTATCATGAGACTCTCAGATTGAAAAACTAGCATAAAGGCAAAAAACAATAATTTACACTATTGAAAAGCTGGGGGTTCTTTATTCATATTTTCAAAAACACTAAGTAAAATGAAGAAACCTTTTTAAATGGAATAGTAAATCAGGCTACTCTAATTCCTATGTATACCTTTAGAAAGGTTAAATCATCATAATGTTATGCCCACTTTTCAGTCACAACAGAAAGAATGAATCCTACAAGACTGACTAGTAAGGTCCCTGCTAAAAGGATTTATAGAAGAACTACTGCCACTTCCCTCTTATTCCACTTTCAAAGCATTTAGCTTTCAACTTATTAAAAAAAAAAATCCTTGTTTTTCCCTAATGCTTTGTTTTCCATGAAGGCCATGACAAAATTTAGTCTTCCAAAAGTAGGGTGCCCGTGCCCTCCAAAACACCTGCACAGATAAATGCTGTGAAAATAACTACCACAATGAAATAAAATGCATTCAGGAATCCATTAAATAATACCTTAGCTCCAGGATCATCAAAATCTCCAACAAATATTTGTAAGACTCAGCAAATAGGGACACCCTTGCTTCAGGTCAGCAGAAGCTACAGAAGTATAAGCATGTGCCTCCCTCATTTACACTGGGATTTTACTGAATCCTGAACTCAAAGTTCTGATCTTAGCCAAGATAGCAGATAATCCTGTCTTCATAGTAGTTTGGCCAAGAAGAATTTTAAGTAGTTTTACCAATTACCCCTTCAGTGAAGTGAACAAAGACCACCAAATTAGTTATGAGGAGAATTCAGCAGGTTAGGATTTTGTGTTGTTTTGGTTTGTTGAAGCCAAAGGCCTCTTCCAGTCTGAAATTAAGTCACTTATTTAATGACCTCTCAACTAACTTCAGTGGAACACTTACGCTGTACAAAACATGGCATGGAAGGGTGCCTCGATGTCTCAGTCATTTAAGGGTCTGCCTTCAGCTCAGGTCATGATCTGACCTGCGATCCAACCCTGCTCTGTGGGGAACCTGCTTCTCCCTCTTCCCATCTTCCCACCCCCAACCCACTGGTGCTCTCTCTCAAATAAATAAATAAAAACTTTTTTTAAAATGGCATGGCATTAGGTACAACAAAAGACACAAAGAGCACTCAACAATGCCCCTGTTCCCAAGGGAGAATTGTTCATCTATCTGGTGGTGAGACACTGATATGGCCTATTAAAGAGGCCAAAGTAAGTCTAGAATGTAGAAACCTGGCAAAAAAACTATTTGAAGTGATCAAGGTTAACCAAACCAGTAAGAAGCCAAGTTCACAACATGACCCCTCGAGATAAGGTGATAATAATTCCTATATGGTATTTTCCCCAAAACCCATAACCCCTATATAATCATAAGAAAACAAATCAGATAAACCCAAATTGAGAGACCTTCAACAAAATACCTGAGCAGTACACCTCGAAACTGTCAAGGTCATGAAAAACAAGGCTGAATTGTCACAGACCAGAGGAGACCAACAAGACATAACACCTAGGTGCAGTGCAGTGCCCAGGACCCTGGACTGGAGGCTAGCCCAGAAAAAGGACATTAATGGAAAGAGTGATGGAACCCAAATAAAGCCCGGAGTTTTAGTTAATAATGTTCCAATGTCGATTTCTTACATTGGACAAAAATACCGTGGTGATATGAAATCATAACCATAGGGGAAACTGCAACTGGGCTGGGGTGTAGAAAAAGTCTCTACTATGCTTGAAACAGTTTTGTAAATCTAAAATTCTAGCAAAGTAACGTTTGTTTTAAAAAGTTGATACCTACTGTATACATACATGTGTAATATTAAGAAACTGAATAAAAAATGTATGTAGTACAAAAGTTTTCTAAAGATTACCTTTAGATTGAATTTGATGAAACTGCCGATACTTCACATTTGTTTGTTTGTTTTTTTAAGATTTTATTTATTTAGAGAGCTCACACATAGGAGGAGCAGAGGGAGAGGGAGATAGAGTCTTAAGCAGACTCTGCACTGAGCGCAGAGCCCAACAGGGCAGGGGCCTCAATCTCATGACCCTGAGATCACGACCTGAGCCAAAACCAAGAGTCAGACACTTAACCAACTGAGCCATCCAGGAGCCCCTGACATTTCTGACTTATTAAAGAGCATTTTTATATAATTAAACCTAATAAATGGCTATGAGCTGGGAAGACCTCATGATGAAACAGCTTATTTATTCTGGATATGGAAGCAACTGAAAGGAGAAGGGGACAGTATGAGTAGAGGTGGGAACACACATGATGTGGTCAAAGACAGAAAAATCCGCCCATGCGTTTAGGCCAGGAAGTGGCAGAAGATTCTTTGTCAGAGGAAGGGCACTGAGTAGGGCCTTACATTTTAATACCTTAAAAAGATCCGGCAGGGGCGGGAGGTGGGGTGGTACTTGGGTGGCTCAGTCTGTTGAGCATCCAACTCCTGATTTTGACTCAGGTCATGGTCTCAGTGAGGCCACGGTATGGGGTACTGTTCCCATTCCCTCTGTTCCTTCCCCTCCTCTCTCTCTCTCATAAATAAACAAATAAATAACTTAAGGAGAAAAAAAAAAAAGGAATGAAAGAACCTGGCCTCCAATCGACCAGGCATGTCCTCTGGAAAGGACTACAGCCCCTTGTGACATTGACACATGAGCTGTTCCTACTACATCAAGGGCCTCATTTTCCAGCCCAGAGTCAAATCCTAGCACAGTGGAAAGATCATTATAACACCAAATGCCAGACAAAGTCCTGCTTCTGGCTCTGCTACCGACAGGCTAAGATACCCTGAACAAGTCTCTGCCCCGGTCTCCAACCTCAGTCTCCACCCCAGACAGAAGGGGAGGTGGAGCGGTCATTCTGCAAGGCCTCCTCCAGCTCTAGAATACCAGCTCTAACACAGACTATGCTTCCTGGCTCTCAGAAGCAACATGTGGTTCACTCAAGTAGAATGATGCAAGAGCCGTGAAAGAAAACACATGGAGAATAAAAGGGCTGTGTTTTTATACACAAGAGTCTATTCTTTTATGATACATGTCTAGACCCCTCTAAATATTTAAACAACAATACTCTACCAGTATGAAAACTCCCTAAATCAGGCTCTGTGGTTAAGGAGGATATATGAACAGATGTGATCTTATTAAGGCCCTAATGTAGCTCACAAACAATTTGTCATATCTGACGGGTATTGTTAAATTATGTCCACCTGCCAGAGGCAACCAGAGAAATTACCATCCGCCTTTACTCGGCTTCGACTCAAAATTCCCTAAAAAGCTCCCGTAGATGTGTCTAGGATATGTATTTTTTAAAGCAGTAACCTAATTGTCACCGGCACATAACAGCCCATGTCTCACAATTCCTTTTCATGTATATTTTATTACGGGTCCAACTGTTTCAACACCCTAGTGGTTCAACTTTAATGTAGCTCAGGAAACCCCCTAAGTAATATCACAAAATGCTTAACATCTGTGAAACTTGGACCCAAAAACGTTCCAATTTTTTTCTTTGGTTTGGGAGGGGGGAATGGGGAGGGGAGGGTAGGAGGGGGCGCTGCACTGGCCAGGGTTTTCATTAACGATCATGTTGGAGCTCACAGTTTTTCCTCATCACCTCGCAGGCAGGAAGAAGGTTTTGAGTTTACCTCACTTAACGCTCAGGACCACTCCAAACTGCGAGCACCAAGCTTGCTTAGAGTCTGTTTAAAATGAACCCATTTCCTTTCCTTTCTCTAAATATTTGCCTCCTCACCCCCTTCTCGCATTACGATATTTTAATTAAGTGAAACAATGAAAAGAGAGAGGGTTTCATGAAGTGCGAAGCATGTGGCACATTTCCCAAGCTATTTCAAAACTTTGCAGAGCTCTCTGGCCTCCAGTGGTGTTTGAAATATTCTTTATGCCACTAAGGAAAGGATGAAAAATTGATCTCCTCCAAACTTCAAATACTGCATATTTCCACAACTGCAGACTGCAGGAAAGAAAGGCAGGCTTAGGAGTTACCAGACCAAACAGGAAGCAGTTCTCAGAGGACCCACGGCTCATCCCAGGCAACTCCACCGGCAGCGTGTGTACACAGAGGCGCTCAGAGAATAAACACGGCTCCACTTCTGAGAGAAATCAAAGCACATCTTAGAAAAACCGAACATGGAGTCAAACCTCAGTAATTCGGATTAACTAAGGGGAAGGTCAGGTTGGATCAGGACAAAGCCTTGATAGTAAAGAAGGTTTTTGTTTTTGTTTCTGTTTTGTTCTGGGGGGTTTTGGGGGGTTTTTTTGTTGTTGTTTTTTTTTCAAAATCCAAGAGCATTCATTCCAAGTTCACCCCAATCCCTCTTTCCAGCTTCATATCTTAGCAGCCTCCTCTGAGCTCTCCATCTCACCGATGCTGCATCGGCTCAGTCCTCACTCATCTCCATGCAGACCATCAACCTCCTCCATCCCTAAGCTCCCCACCTTGGCCTGAAATGCCCCATTCCCCCACTACCTAGTTGGTAATCTCCTTCTCGATTTTGAAGACCCCACCTCAAATGTCAACTCCCAAACAGAATGAACAGCACAGACCCCACAGCACGTTGGGCACACCTAGGATATAGCAAAGTGGTTCTACCCCCGGCTGAGTGGTAGGAAAATCATCCCACAAACTTCTCCCCACACCCCATCTCTAGCAATTCTGGTGTGAAAGTGAGAGGTACTGCCTGAGCAATGGGATCACTTTCAAAGCTTCCCAGGTGATGGTTACATGCAGTCTTGTAGGTTGCAAACCTTCTGTACAGAGCCCATCACACGGTGCAGAATGACTTACCCATACCCCAAAGACAGAGAACCCTTACAAAGGCCTGCTGGAGGCAGGGATGGAGAACATGAATCCTTCAAGAGGCTTCTTTGAGAATAAGGAAATTTTTTTTTAAGATTTTATTTATTTATTTGACAGAGAGAGAGAGAGAAAGAGAGACAGCGAGAGAGGGAATACAAGCAGGTGGAATGGGAGAGAGAAACAGACTCCCTACTGAGCAGGGAGCCCAATGAGGGGCTCGATCCCAGGACCCTGGGATCATGACCTGAGCTGAAGGCAGCCACTGAACAGTCGAGCCACCCAGGCACCCCAAGAATAAGGAACTAGATATGATTTCAAAGCTTTTCTCTCCATGCAGCTCGCCATCGGCACTCATTTCCTTTCCACAGTGTGCCTCCCACCCACCTCCACAAGGGGTAACACACCTGACTTGCAAACGGACCTGCTCACTCCAGCTCCACCCAACTTCCCACCATTTCCCCAACACAGTAGGTACTTTGCCGCTTGCATTTTCTTGCCAGTCTCCTCCGTCTGGTCCAACGGTATGCCTTGTTCAAGGCCTGAAAATCACTTCCCCTCTTGAAGTCTCCTTCTGCCCACTTCAGTTCCCAGAGATTTGCCTCGCCCACTCAACTCCTCTTAACTTAGTCTCTGTCCTCAGGTGCCTTGCCTGGTGAATGATCCCATGGGATACATATGAAAACACTTGATGCGGAGCAAGTAAGGAACAAGTCTATTACGGAGATTTTCACTTCCTGCTCCTAATGCGAAGCTGCACATAGAGAAGGCACTGCATATGTATTTGTTGCTAGAAGCCACCCAGAGTTGGCCCTCTTCTTTCTGGGCCAGGATGTGGGAAAACTAAAGAAAGGCAAGGACTAAGATCAGCACTGCTGTAGAAAATCCACACCATAAACATCACACCAAATGCCCCCAGGATAGAAAGAGTTCTAGTCTGACCCCCATAACCTTTGCCCAGTGGTACTACTTCTGTGGTTCCGTTATGCTATATGGCAAAAAAGGATTTTGCAGATAAAGTTAAGGATACTAATCCATTGGCCTTAAGTCACAGAGAATTATCTGGCTGTGCCGTGTTTAATCACATGAGCCCTTTCTTAAAAGTAGAGATTTTCTCCGACTGGTAGCAGAAGGGTAAGTCCTAGAGACTGCAAGTAGGAGGAGGAGTTAAGCGGACAGAGAGAGTGCGTACTGTCTGCTTGAAGATGGGGGGCCCACCAGGAAAGGGTCTGACAACGTCCGCCAGAAGCTGGGAGTGAAACCTACAAAGAAAAAAAAAAAAAAAACCTGCAGGAAGACAGGGATCAGTCCTACAAATGTAAGAAGCTCAGCTCTACCAGTGCTCTGAAGGAGCTTAGAAGCGGATTCTTCCCAGACCCATGAGAAGAGAATGCACCTCAGCTGATTTCAACCTTTGTAAGTAAGACCCTAAGCAGACAAGCCTGGCAAGCCTGCCCAGAGTGGCCAACCCACAGACAGTAAATGGGTACCGTTTCAACCAGTAAGTGTGCGGTGATTTGTTACAGAGCAATCCCCAACCTCCTCCCTCAAACTAGTCAAACAAGAAAAGTCCGTCTACTCAATTAAGAAACGTACCTTAACATGCTTACTCTGGTCAACATATATTCCACACACATACATGAATGGCAGGCTTCGGAAACAGTAGAAGGTGCTAGAGCAAGGCAAGGTGCCCTTACGATGCCTCCCCAAATCCACACCTCCATTCTACTCTTCTATCAGAAAAGCTGGCAAAATGTCACAATGGTCTCCACTTTAAGTGCTATTAACGAGAGTCATTCATCAATTACCAGAAATTGAGTAACACGCTGCGTCATCTGTTTCACATGCTATTTACTTAGTACAGTGTGTTACTGACCAACAGAACTTCAGATTCTTAGCTGAAACTCCACCAGCCTGATTATCTGGAAAGTACACAAGCAAGCACAGGGTAAATATTCCATTGTTTCTGTGTAGGGCGAAGGGACCCTGAGTGCTCACGCTTCCTGAAGAGCTAATAATCCTACTGCTCCATGGTCCCCCACCTCGCCTGCTAAGCAGGTGGTGAAAGAGAGGCTTTTGGTGAAACCTTCTCTATAGCCACTCTCCTGGGGTCTCCCTAAACCCACACATCACGTAGGGCTCCCTCAAAGGCCACAGGAAGTCAGCCTCAAATACCTAGCCTAGGGCTGGGGGAGGACTCGAGCCATGACTGCCTTGCTCCAGCAGCCTCCCCCGCTTACGGATGGTGCCGCGGACCACACGTGCATTCCCAGCAGCCATTCCTGATGTCACCTGCTAGGCCACCGCCCCTCAGCTGAGGGCTCCCATCTGTCTGCGTCAGCGTTTGTCTGAACCTCGCACCTCCATCATCTGCAAGGGAAATCGATGTTGACGGCGTGGCAGAGGAATGTAGCTACAGCCTATTCTAAAAGCACGCATTTATTTTATTTCATTTCAGAAATGTATGCATTATGTATGGCTGTACATAAACGTTTTTACAGAGCCTCTTAAATGATTTACCATGAGGTATGCGTTGATTATAATCTCTGCTTATTTAAGTGAGCCTAGTTTACCCCCATAGTAGTCAATACATTGAGACATGTTTCAAGTAACAGTGACACCAGTAAACAAAAGTTACTGATCTACCTCGTGAGTTATAAAACTTGTAACATGTTGTAAACAGTTCTGTCATTTTACTTAGCATATTGCATTGTGTGAGCTGCCTTATTTATCTCGTGGTAAATCTTTATGTATCAAAAATGCTACAGAAGGCACAACAGATAAATTACAGACAGACACTAACATCTGACTAGTTAATCAAACAAATAGGACATGTAACAAAGAGAAAAGCTATAAATATTGACAACAAGCTGCTTCAGTCACAAAAACATTCAATACTTCAGTTCTCAAGTGTGAGTTTTATATCAGTCCCCTGGAAACAGTTTGTATCCTCCAATAAATTTTTACAGTTGATTCACCTGCCTGATACCCCTCAGCCATTTCCTTCAGAAGCTGTCAAACCCGCCAACGATAATATATGGCCCGACCAACAAGAACAGCTGTAGCCATTCTCTCTGCAGGTTCTTGCACCCTGTTCTGCATAAAATAATACATCAAGATTAATTGATTTCCCGTCAGTCTCACAGAACAGAAAATTAATTTTCATGTAGCTATTTTCCCCAGCATATGAATTTTGTACATGGCAAGTAATTTAAGCTTTTAATTATTCATGAGCAAGGAGGGGGTGGGGAGAAACATGATAAAGTAAGCTTGCAAAAACCCCAAGGCCAATCCCTGGGCCTGGGTTTGTGCTGAGGCAACAATAGCATTCGCTAATGCCCATATAAATAATATATGTATTAACATACATCTTAGTACAACACCAATTTCTCTCACTCTGACCCAAGACTACCAGGTCACCCTGTGGTACTTTGTCAAAGTCGTTACGCTGGTTACATGTGACATGCTGTGGGGAAACACAGAACATGTCAGCCATATTGAATTGACCTCTGCCTGCCTCTCGGCGGCGGCCACACAGCCCAGGCATGATAGGAGGTAATTTAACGGTCAGTGTGTGAGGGGGACCAAGCAAAAGTTGCTAATCAGCCAGGTGCTACCTCAGCAAGTCTTCCATTTGCAGGTGCCACGGACTTGTGAACAAGAAAAATGGAACCAGAAAATATAAAGAAAGCATTTGACTCACTCAGGCCTCATCTTTCACAGACTCTCAACAGACCAGCACGAGAAAAACTGTAGCCTCGGAAAGGGAAAAACCACAACGTGAGCACCTCTGGCAATCAAGTATATTTGCTAAAACGTGAACTAAAATGCTCCCACAGTACCTCCTTAAAAATTTCATTGGCATACTTCACACAAACTGCAAGACAGGCAAATGTGCAGAGCCGGCCTCAAGTCACAGAGCTTGATTTAACCCCGTTAGGACCAAACCTAAAGCACCTCAAAAAGCAGGACTCTCCAGCACGGAGGAAATGGGTGGCTGGCGTCAAGGATTTCTGGTCACTGGTTATCTGAGGCCTTTTTCTGCCCTGAATATTGTTTCTTGTGAAGTCAGGAGATCACCATAAACAATTGATCTTCCCCCAGTTAAACAATAAGACCCCACCAGCATAAGGAAAAGGAGAGAATCTGACCAAATCACCACACACATATGGGGCAAGAGGAGCCCAAAAGCGAGATGAGGAAAAGAGGCCTCTCCAAACCCAGTGAGTGGCACAAAGAACAAGAACCAAGTACTGCTGAGAGGAGAACTGGTCTTGGGTAACCTAAATAATAAGCAGCTCTGTTTTGGGACATGCCCCATACCACCCCCCACCCCCCCAACCCCTGACTCCAACCAGCAGAGGCCCCAGGGTAGGGGGAGTCCTCTGGTAGGGAGGAGACAAGCTGAGAGGGTCAAAGATAAAAATGAAAGGAACTCAAGTCAAAACAAAGAAATACTTTTTACTGGGGGTGGGGGCAGGGGTGGAGGCGGAGGTAAGGGGCACTTGGTTGGGAGAAGTGGTTGGGTTTGATGAATTTGATGAAATATTAATCAAGACACAAAAATGGAAATTTCTATGAACATCCTTTTTCAACACCTGATACAAATGGACACTCAAACCAAAACCAGAGACAGCAAGAAATTGCTTCTCTGCTTCACGTAGCCATGTCTCACGCTGGAGAGCAGAGCCAAATGGTGCTCGCTGTCATCTTTCCATCCTAAAACCTCTTTGCCAGTAACCAGTAATACCTGTAAGGACTCACTTCACCCAGAAATCTGGCCCCCACGCAGTGGTGGGGCGCAGGTTGTTTAAATACTGTTTCAGAACAGGCCTTCGGGTTTCTATTTCTATTACCTTGATGGCTCCAGACAAAGGGGTAACATGATACATCATGTCAAGTGGCTAATTATTAGCACCGAAGACCAGCTAGTCAACTTAAGGCTCGGTTAAAATTAAAAGGAGGAGAGACACTCTCCATTGTTTCATGTGGCGTATTTGTGAAGGGAGGGTCAAGGAGGTTTGCCCAAGTCTTTGTACCTCTGGATTTGAAAACAAAACAAAAACAGGATGAGGAAATTATATATACCCAGCACTGAGACCCCAACAACAAAGGCCTCCCTCAACTGCCGCCAGACAAAACCAGACCACGGTGCTACAACAGGGTCCCGTGCCAAGCAATGTGTTCGCCCCACCCCACCCCCCCGACCTCCTCGACATGCCACTGGGATGGCCTCCCAACACTCCTGCCCAGCCGTGTCTGGGTGAAACCACAAGGCCCAGGGAATGCCAGGGAAATTCTCGGCTAATTATTTCTCACTCCCGAACATAACCTGACACACTTCTCACTTCGCTAAGAGTTCTAGTGGATTGAAAAGAGTTGACAAAGCAAAGCAGCAAGGGAGAGCTGCTCCCGTCGGGACGCTGTGGGTTTGGTTGGCCTCTGACTGGCGATGGAGCTCCAGGAAGGCAGCCAAGGGAGCCGATCCAAAGAAACAACTCTGGCAATCAGGTGTGTGCGTGCACCGACACCGGGCTGGAGGAAAATGTTAAGTGTTCAGAATGGCTCCAAAATCCCCATTAGCCATGCTCCCCTGTGCAGCCCTGCTTTCCCCCCACACACCCCCGCCCCCCGCACACCCAAGAGCACGGCAGTTGCCATCTGCACGGTAACAAAGGTGCATTTCTGATTCTACCTGTGTTTGTAGGTTTTCTTCATCTGATGGGGGAGAAGGTGGTGTGCTTTATCTCATTTTGAAAATAATCCTATCGAGAACATAAATGAACTCATTATGCACACCGTTAAAAAAAAAAAATATATATATATATAGTGTGTTGGCAATTCCGTAACTAACAACGTAAAAAACTTCTTGAAGTCAATGCTGCTAGTGGCATAGCTTAAAGGTCTTTGTTTCTGTAAATTCAATGGAGTGTTTCTATTTCCAAGTCTGGCAAGAGGTTCTAATTATTGTTAGAAGCCTAATTAGCATTTAGTATTACATTACAACAACTGCAGCAAAATTGTACCCATTCTCCAATAAACAGTATTCACAGTATGCAATCAAGCCGCTGTACCGAGCAATGAGAATTAATAGCACCACACGACAATGGTAAACCCTCCATCTCCCGCTGTGTGTGTTTAATAATTTTTCACTCCTTCCAGATTGTTCCCATCAAGCACAATTCCCAAGGTCCTAATCAACCACCCTTCCCATCAATACTACACAGAGATCTGAGCACTGAAAATTATCTGCAATTTCAAAAAGTGCTTTGTTGCATTATTAGGCCACTGACCTAAGAGGTAATGGGTAAATAGTTTCTGAAAAATGTCCAAAGCACAACATAAATTAAAGCTTATAGTCTTGCCTGCTGTTCTCACCATAGCTATAACTGCGAACTATTACGGTTTTTACACAATATTCCTAACTATAATTTTACGCCATAATATTGGTGCAAAGTGCCAAATGTTCCACTTTCACGTGTCTTCATTTACTGAACAAGGAGAGTTTGGGGAGGAGGGTGACGTATTTGGTCCTTTAGAATTACTCTTGGCCGCCTTCCTCCCACCGCCTTGCCCCTTTGCCCACCCCCCCCCATAAAAAACAATGTTCATAATTAATGTGTGAGTATTTTACAGCAGGCAGAGGCAAGACGTTTATGAACAGTACACATCAAGCTTTCTCACCTCACACACACATAGGTAAGCCCATGAAATTAGGATATGATGCTTCTGACGGACTCGAGGGTACACTAGGTAATCTCTGCTGAGGGAGTAGTTTCCAGTGCCTTCTGTGGCCTGGTGACAAGTCTAACAGTGTCACACAAGCCTACGGCAGGAGAAACACTTTGTTTTCTACAGTCTGAAAAGCATACGTGGGGCTACTAGGAAGATAAGTTTTTGACCACAGAAAACAGAGCGTGGAGCCTCAAATCACAGAATAAGGCAGGAGCAAGCCTTCTGGTGTGGCTCACCCAGAGGAAACACACAGCACAGCAACCCCCACTGAGAACACACATCAGTACTAATGTAGGAGTCTGGCCTGGATACTGTTGTTGTTGCTGATTATTTGTTTGTTTTACATAGGAGCGAGGAGAGAAAGGATTTCTGACAGCTTAACCCAGCCTAACCAAGTCAACATCTGAGGGCCTTCCCGAAGCAAAGCTAGATGCTAGATTGCCCTGTGGCTGGCCACACTCTACCAATACAATTTTTCTTTTTTTAAATTTTACCACTATGCATCACATCCTTCAAAACAAAAGTCTCCCACTACACTGGTAGATGAATGTCATCAGTTTCTCAAGACTCATGACATACCGCGTACTACACCAAGTTCTTTCCACTGTGGTTGGAATCCTTTGCTCCTTCGTCATACGATCATTTATTAATCCATTCAACAAATATTTATCGAGTGCCTACTACTGTTCCAGGCATTTACAATTCCCTGTTGAACAAAGCGCAAAGGTTCCTGCCCTTTGGAGGGTGTTTTCCAGTGCGAGGTAGGCAGATGGTCTCCAATTATCCTAATAAATAAGTAAATATATCCTATGTGGGAAGGCACTAAGCCATAATGGGAACTGATAAGAAAAAAGAGCAGCGTGAGAGCAGGAAAGTTTCTCCCAGAGCAGAAACTGCAGTATTCAATCAGGTGGCCAGGGTAGGCCTCTAGCAGAAAGTGGTATTTGAGCGAAGACTCGGAAAAAAAAAAAAAAGAAAAGAAAAGAAAGAAAGAAAAGTAAAGAAAAGAAAAACGCTTGATAAATGTCTGAAACCTCTTGAATCTCCTCTACTTCCTGGCACTCCCTTCATTCTATTTTCTGCTGCCACAGCCAGCCGGGCAGGCTAGGATTCACTGAGCGGCCAGGCTGCCCCACAGGAAGGTAGGTGCTGCTGGAGAAAAATCGCTCTCTCCTCTTCACCTTGGTGTCCCCAACACCCAATGAGTGCTGGATCAGTCAAGAACAGCTAGTCAACCAACATTCACTGAGTAAATGAACACAGTGAATTGACAGTAACTCCTCTATTTTCAGAACCTCAAGAAATACACTGAATATTGGTATCATGGAGGCCTTCTGAGTAACAAACCCTTTTCTCCCCCAGCTGTATGGAGAGAAAACAGACACAACGTTGTAAAAATTTAAAGTGTAGAATATGGGGGTGCCTGGGTGGCTCAGTGGGTTAAAGCCTCTGCCTTCAGCTCGGGTCATGATCTCAGGGTCCTGGGACCTAGACCGGCATCGGGCTCTCTGCTCAGCGGGGAGCCTGCTTCCCTTCCTCTCTCTCTGCCTGCTTGTGATCTCTGTCTGTCAAATAAATAAAAATAAAATCCTTTTAAAAAAAGTATACAATATGATTTGATCTAAGTATATATTGTGAAATGGTTACTACCATAAGTTGTTTTTTTTTTTAAGATTTTATTTATTTATTTGACAGAGAGAGCGAGCACAGGCAGAGTGGCAGGCAGAGGCAGAGGGAGAAGCAGGCTCCCCATTGAGCAAGGAGCCCGATGTGGGACTCGATCCCAGGAGGCTGGGATCATGACCCGAGCCGAAGGCAGCCGCTTAACCAACTGAGCCACCCAGGCGTCCCTACCATAAGTTTAATACACCCATCACTTCACATAGAATTTGTGTGTGCTAAGAACTTTTAATATCTACTCTTAGCAACTATCAAATATACAATACAGTATTGTTAGCTATAATCACCATGCTGTACATGATGTCCTGAGGACTTAAGCAGCTTATAAATGGAATTTTGTACCTTTTCCAGTTTCTACCATTCCCACCACCCCACGCCCTAGCAAACCATCAATACACCCTGTTTCTCTGAGTTTGGTTTTTCAGATTCTACTGTAAGTAAGGTCATACAGTATTTGTCCCTCCCTGTCTGACTTATTCATACTCAAGGTCCATCCAGGTCATCAGAAATGGCAAGATTATCTTCTTTTTTCATGGCTGCATAATATTCATAGGTAGATTGAACTATAGATAGATCTATGGAGAGATACAGGTAGACAGATGAAGCAGATAACCTGACATTTTCCTTATCCCTTCCCCTCTACGGACACTTAGGTTGTTTGCATGTCTTGGCTACTGTAGATAATGTTTCATTGAATACAGGGGGTACAGATCTCTTGAGACAGTGATTTCATTTCCTCTGGATATATATGCAGAAGTGGAACTGCTAGATCAGAGTAGATCTAATTTTAAATTTCTCAGGAAACTATACCTTTTTTCACTAGTGGCTACACTAGTTTATATTCCCACCAAGAGTGAACAAGGGTTTCCTTTTCTCCACATCCTCACCAACACTTTTTAGCTCTTATCTTCCCGATAATACCCATTCAAACGGGTGTGAGATGACATCTTACTGCACTTTTGATTGTATTTCCCTAGTGGTTAGTGATATTGAGCACTTTTATATGTACCTGTTGGCCACCCAAATACCATCTTTGGAAAAAGGTCTGTTCAGGTCCTTTGCCCATTTTTTTTAAATGGATCATTTGGGGGTTTTGCTATTGAGTTGTAGGAATTCCTTATATATTTTAGATATTAACCCCTTATCAGATACATGGTTTACAAATATTTTCTCCCATCCCTCAGACTGCTTTTTCATTTTGCTGACCATTTCTGTTTGCTGTCCAAAAGAGGGGGAAAGCTTTGTAGTTTGGTATAGTCCCATTTGTTGAGTTTTGCTTTTGTTGGCTGAGCTTGTAGTATCATATCCGTGAAATTTGTGCCAAGACCAACGTTAAGGATATTCTTATGTTTTCTTCTAGAAGTTTCATGGTTTCAGATCTTAAGTCTTTAATCCATTTCAAGTTAATTTTTGTGAGTGGTGTGAGACAGGGATCCAGTTTCTTTCTTTCCTGGATATTCATGTGAATATCCAGTTTTCCCAACACCATTTACTAAAGAGACTAGATTCTCCTCATTGAGTATTTTGGATCCCTTGTCAAATATTAGTGACCATATATGCGTGAGTGTATATCTGGGCTCTTCATTCAGTTCCACTAGTCTATATGCCTTTTTTTAATTTCCGTACCGTACTGTTTCAATTACTATTGTTTTTTCAGGAAGTGTGATGTCTCCAGCTTTAGTGTGCTTTTTCAGGATTCCTTTGGCTATTCAATCTTCTGTGGTCCATATGAATTTTGGGATTATTTCCATTTCTGTGAAAATACCATTGGAATTTTTGTAGGAATGCACTGAATTTACAAATGGCTTTGGACTATATGGACATCTTAATATTAATTCTTCTATGAACACAAGATATCTTTCCATTCATTAATGTCTTTTCTCTCATCAGCGTCTTTCAGTTGTTAGTGTACAGATATTTTCCCCGCTTGGTTAAATTTTTTTTCTACATATTTTGCCAATTTTCATGCTGTTGCAAATAGGTTTCTTTGGTTCTTCTTCAGAGTTTGTTGTTAATGTATAGAAACACAGCCAATTTTTATATGTTGATTTTTGTATTCTGTAACTTCACTGAATTTGTTTACTTAGTTTTTTAATGAGGTCTTTAGGATTTTATATACATGATGTCATCTGTAATCAGAGGCCATTTTAATCATTCCTTTCTGATTAAGCTGCCTTTTATTTCACTTTCTTACCTGATTGCTCCAGGTAGGGTTTCCATTACTATATTAAATAGGAGTGGTGAGAATGGGCACACTTGTCTTGTTTCCGATCTTAGAGGAAACATTTTCAACCTTTCACTATTGGTTATGGTATTAGCTGTGGGCCTGTCCTATAGTCCTTTTTTTATGTTGAGGTGCATTCCCTCTGTACCCAATTTTTCAGATATTTTATCATGATTGCATGTTGAATTTTTTTATTGCTTTTCCTGCACTAAATGATCATACGATTTTAATCATTTGGTTTATTAATGTGATATGACATTGATTCATTTGACTATATTAAACCATCCTTGCATTTCAGGGGTGAATCTCACTTGGTCATGGTGTATTATCCTTTTAATGTGCTGTTAAATTTGACTTGCTAGTCTTTTGTTGAGGATACTTGCATCTATATTCATTAGAGATACTGGTCTGTAGTTTTCTTGTGGTGTCCTTACCTGGCTTTGGTATCAGGTAATGCTAGCCTAGTTTAAAAAAAAAAAAGATTTTTGATGGAGAGGAGAAGTGAGTTGGGGGAGATCAGAGGAGAAGACAAACCATGAGAGACTGTGGATTCTGAGAAACAAACTGAGGGTTTTGGAGGGGGATGGGGGTGAGGGGTGGGGTGAGCCTGGTGGTGGGTATTAAGGAGGGCTTGTATTGCATGGAGCACTGGGTGTGGTACATAAAAAATGAATTTTGGAACACTGGAAAAAAATTAAATTAATTTTTTTTTTAAAAGAGTTTGAAAGTGTCTTCTTCATTTTTTTGGAAGACTTTGAAAAAGAATGGCATTAACACTTCTTTAAACATTTGAATTCACCAGTGATACCATGGGTTTTTGTTGAGAGATTTTTTGACTACTGATTCAATTTCCTTACTTGTTTTTTGTTCTATCCAGATTTTCCATTTCTTCAAGATTCAGGCTTGGTAGGTTGTGTGTTTCTAGGAATTCACCCATTTCTTCTGGGTTGCACAATTTTGTTAGTATATAAGGGCTCATCATAATCTTCTATGTACTTTTGTCTTTCTGTGGTATCGGTTATAATGTCTCTTCTTTTGTTAATTTTATTGATTCGGGTCATCTATTTTTCTTAACCTAACTAAAGGTTTGTCCATTTTGTTTTTCTTTTCAAAGAACCAGCTCTTAGTTTTGTTAATCTTTTCTATTTCATTTATTTCTGCTCTAATCCATTTTTTCCTTCCTTCTGCTAATTTTGGGCTTAACTTGTTCTTTTTCTAGCTCCTTATGTTTAAAGTTAAGTTGTCTGAGACTTTTGCTTCTTGTGGTAGGCATTTATCACTATGAAATTCCTTGCTAGAACTACTTTTGATGCATCCCATAAATTTTTGCTATGTTGTGTTTCCATTTTGTCTCAAGATTTTTTTTAATTTCCCTTTTGATTTCTTCTTTGATCCACTGGTTGTTCATGTTTTTAGCTTCCCTCCTGTTACATGATTTCTAGTTTCATACTATTGTGGTCAGAAAATATACTGAATATAATTTCTATTTCCCTCAATTTGTTGAGACTTGGATTTCTGGCCTAACATATGGTCCACCCAAGACAATGTTCCATTTCACTTGAGAAAAATGTGTATTCTATTGCTGTTGAATACAATGTTATGTGTATGTCTATAAAGTCCACTTGGTCTATAGTATTATTCAAATACACTGTTTCCTTACTGATTCTTTGTCTGGATGATCTGTCCATTGTTTAGAGTGGGGTATTCAAGTCTACAATTATTATCGTATTGCCATTTATTTCTTCTTTTATTTCTGTTAGTATTTGCTTTATATATTTAGGTATTTCATAGTTTGGTGTATAAATATTTATATTGCTATATCTACTTTTTTTAAAGATTTTACTTACTTATTTGACAGAGAGAAAGATCACAAGTAGGCAGAGAGGCAGGCAGAGAGAGGGGAGGAAGCAGGCTCCCCACTGCTTTCTTCTGGTTACCATTTGCCTGAAGTAGCTTTTTTCCCATCCCTTCCCTCTCAGACTATGTGCACTTAAAGCTAAAGTGAGTCTCTTGTAAGCAGCATGCACTGAATCTTGTTTTTCTATCCATTTGGGCATTCTCTGACTTTTGAAGAATTCAGTCCATTTACATCTAAAGCAGTAACAGGAAAGGACTTACTATTGCCATTTTGTTCACTGTTTCTGACTATTTTATAGATGCTTTAATTACTTGCTTCCTTTGTTTCTGCCTGCCTTTGTGATTTTATGACTGGTGGTGGTATGCTTTGATTCCATCATAATCTTGTGTGTCCACTATAGGCTTTTCCTTTGTTTTATACAGTTTTATGTGATGTATCTTATATTTATGAGTAACAAATGCTTAGCGCTGAAGGGAAATGAAAGATCTTCTAGTCTCAACATTGGGGAAACTGAGACCTAGGGCAGAAGCAATATTTCCAGGACTACAGTCCAGCTCTTCTGTATACTCATTTTGTGACTTTCCATTCTTCACCAGAGATCAAGCAACATGGCAGGGCAGGTTGACAGTTCTGCTTTATCCCTGCAAGGTCACCCTGGTGGTTGTTCTCTCTGTCCCCATGTGTATGATCTTATTGTTTTTTAATAACCATTGGATATTTTCTCCTTTCAACTCAGTTCCATTATTTTAAATCACTTTTTCTTAATCCTCCAAGTTCTTCTCATCTGGTCCCACCAAACATAGCAGTTGACACCAGTAGCAAAGTAGATGACAGAATATTCTAGGCTCTCACAGTCAGAAGGAGCCATCTATCCGGGCTCCTCAACCAACTTGTAAATCCAGAAACCATCTCCCTTGCATATCCTGGACACTAGAAAGATTGAGATGAGGCCCAGGCAAAGGTAAGAATCTTCAAAGTAAAGGGGTTAAGAGGGACTCCCTCTTAAAAAAAAAAAAAAAAATCCTCCCTCTATTTCCAAGGAAAGCAGAATATTAACAGTGAAAGCCTACTTCTGTACCTCCTGTAGGCCTCACAACCCATCTCCTACTTTGCAACAACAAATCCAACAATATACAGACATCTCTGGTTATCCTCAACATCCCTATCCTCCCCCTCCTACTTAAAGATACAGGACATTAAAAGTCTGTTTTATAAGTAAAAACTGTTTCCCTCGTCACTACTAACTCCTGAGAAAAGAATTCCCCTTGCCCTTTTCTTTCTAGCAAAGACAAGGCAAAAAGAACTAAATTTCAAGATAAGAAACAAACACATGACCCCTCATTCTGCCTCAATCACAGGCCGCATTATCATCTCAATAAAATGTCCTATTAATTTCATTCACTCTGTATGAGAAAATAGTCAAACCATGGCACATTTAGAAAAGCCAAGAGAGCTTGCTCAGGAAGTTAGGGCAAGGACATGAAAGAACATATTTTATATATAGAATGGGAACAGTTTACCTGATGCTGACAGATAAGCATGCCAAATATGACAATGACAAATGTGAATCATATATACCTCTTCCCAGTTCTTATTCACACAAGAGAAAATTACACAATCTAGATGGCCTTTCTTAGATGGTAAAACATGGGAATCAATTCATAATAACTGTAGGAACACTAACAGTAATGGCAGCTACCATTTATTAAGAGCTTACCATTGTACTAAGTGCCTTCCATGCTTGTTTGGTCTTCCATGCATGTTGGGAATTTGGCAGTGGCCTGGGCATGGCTGTCATAATGCATGTGGGCATAGGTAGTTCATCAAAATGCAGCCCAAGTATTCCTTTTAATCCCTTCCTGAGAGACTCTTATATACACTGAAATTTGAGACCACTGCATATTATGAACACTGGTCCAAATCTAAGATGGTATTTGTGCCTGTAATTCAGGAAGGATGAGCTTGTCCTTAAACTGGAAGCCACAAAGCATTAGTTTTCCAATACACATCTTTTATCACCAGCAGCACCATTCTCACACCAGAGCTAAAGGAGACTCCTTCCCTGGCTGCCTCAGCCTTTTTCAGGCTATGTCTTTCTGCATGGTATATGAAGTCCTTGGGACCCAGGAGCATACCACAGTGTACCCTCCACCTTCGATGATCCATTTTGGGTATCCAGAGCCCTGAAGTTCTCTGCCCAAAGAGCCCAGAGTCCACTTCCAGGGGTAGAACATCCCTGGTCCACTGAGTAAACCAATGTGCCCAACTCTAATGACAGACTGAGGATAGACATGCAGTGTGGACATGCAGGCATATCCTGACACATGCAGTGTGGACATGCAGACACATCCTGCAAGAGGCTTTTTAAAGGACAAGATACAGCCAGGGGTAAAAAATGAAGGTGGGTGGGCCAAGGACCCAGGGCAGGCTTTCTCTGTGCTACCATGTTCCAGCTTCAACTCCCAAGGAGGTGGAGAATTCTACTTCGAAATCTGGAATTTCAGGTATTAATGCAAATATATTTGGCATGGTAAAAAGACAGAGCATATTTTGGCTATCATGTTCAGTTTGATTTGTAACTTTAAATATGTAGACATTTAGTATGGCAACTTCCATTTGTACTCTTGCCCCATATCTATAAATGTTATGGATAAGCCTGATCATTGCCCCAGTGTTTTTTCCTATGGTTTAGTATTCTATATCAATTAATGCTTCCTTTTCAAACATAGGTATGCCTCTCCTTAAAAACCAAAACCAATAGTTAAGTATCCCAATTTATACCAAAGATACATTTGAGAGTAAGTGCTCCATTTATTAAAGGATCCCATTATTCAGCAAACTCCCGATCCATTTGGTTGAACCAGCTGATAAAAATTTATTATACACACACACACATCCTAACAAATTTATCTTTTCATGTGTAAAGGCATTAGGAAAAAAAAAACTTTAATGCCATCTCCTTTACTATTATTTGATTTCACAGTTAATACTTAGTCACTCTAGAAAAATTAGAAAAAGAAGATAAACCAAAGGGATGGCATAAAAATCATCTCCTCCAGCACTTGGCAAGATGAGCACTATTAGCATTGAAGAGCACATTTACCTCAGATTTCTTCAGTATCGTTATGTGCATTTGAAAATACAGAGATATAGATGGTTAATTTTCTAAGAATTATGTCATACCATGACTACAAGCAATTATTCATTACTACCCATGTGCCAGGCATGACAAGTCCAAGGTTAATAAAGACATGGTTTCTGCCCTATTAGATAGTGCCCATGCTGTAATTGAAGAGACCAACATATAAACCAATAATTACATTACATAATTACATAAGAAAGATGCCTTACCAGAAATCCATATAAAGACTATAAAGGGCTCTAGAGAGAGTCCAGAGATGGGAATGACTTTTTCTGCCTGGGAAAAGAGTTCGGGGTTTTGACAGCACTGATATTCAAACTCTAGGCTACCTATTCTCATTCGGTAAGTATTTATTGACCATTTATTATGGGCCTTATTGAACATTTACTATTTTACGTACTGGGTATACAGTGATGAACACAATAAAATTCTCCCCTCACAGAGCTTGCACAGACTAACAAAGGTATAAGGAAATAGATACAGCAGAGTCATACCTTCCCCTTGACTGGTATACAGTGGGTGCTCAATAAAATGGTTGTTGAATGAATAAAGGAAAGAAGGTTGATGATGAGCACACCTCTTTGCACTTCCATTTCAAAGGCAGATGCTGTCCTTGAAGTTAGCATAGCAGACGGTTCCAAGTTTCGAGACACAACTTGGTATGGTTGCTCTGTTTCACTTAAAAATATGAATCCAATAGGCTTAATCCAAAATCTCTAGCTCTGAATTGGGTTACCATGTGTTGTATTTGATTTGTATTTCCATCAGTATCAAGCCAAGCATCCTTAGACACCAGCAATGTACATGATTTATAGCAAGTCAGTCAAGGCAAAGCCTATAGCTTCCCTTCACATTTTGACGTTATCAGATTACTTCAGAAGCTGGCAGCAGCTACCCTAAGTAACAAGCTGTCAGTGTAAATAAATCACTCTCTCAAAAAAATAACTGCTAAAAAGTATAGATTAGTAGGAGCGGAGGTGGGCTTGGACTTTTTTTCATTTTCCCCTTCCCAACAAGACTCCCATACCTTTAATTTTATACAGAAAAAAAAAATAAAGGAATTCATTTTCTGTCTCTTAAAAAAAGTTCCAGGCTTAAGATCTGTATAAGAAACTCAAGTCTCAAAAGCAAAGTTTGTGGCTCTTTGTGTATAAATCATAAGACAATCAATTTGCCATCACCTAGAGAAGCCCAAGGCATAGGGAATAACTAGCGAGTTTTGGGAAAAGCAGCCCATGCAAAGCCAATTTAATTTCCTTCTGTGATGGAGTGACAGGCTGTGGACCACAGCGGGACTCTCCGTCTGGTCCACATGATGCGCTCGTCAAAGAGCTAGAAAACCTAACCTTAGTTGTTCTCACGGAGCTGGAGCAACCCAGATGGGATGGCCGATGGCTGCACTGCCTGGGATGGGGAGAGACAAGTCATCACCATCCCGAAGGGGTAAATAGTGGGGCCACGGGCGCTGTGCGAAGAACAGCACACCACTGTTCTTGGAGACACTAAATAGGACAGGGGTACAGAAATGAGGGAGGCATAAACAGCTTTAAGTCCATGAGACAAATTCTAGAAAGGTCCTAGAAAAAATAAATCAGTGAATAAGACAAAGACAGTACTCTATAGAAAAATCCGAGCGCATACCATCCCCAAGACCTCAGTTTCCTCATCTGTGAAATTGGGATAATATCCTCAGAGGGTTATTATAAAACTACACAAAATAATGTGTAAGTCATTGTCTGGTTTATTATAAACAAAAAATATTCAAAAAAATATTTTCTTTTCCTTTTCCCTATTATTAAGGGGCAAAGAAAAAAAATCAAAGAGAGCCTTCATGCAAATTTGAGTCGTGTTCCCCGCCCCCCCAAAAAAAAGAAAAAGAAAAAGAAAAACCCAGATAACTCCAGGAAACAAACCCATCTCTGATGCAGACTGAAATGTAAGATGTATCTCCTGGCAGACAACATTAGCATTTTTAGAGGAGACAGGTATACAACAATAAAACTAAATTAGAAGAGCTTCATACCATCACTAGAAATGTCCTTTTTCAATTCCGCAAAATAAAAATAGAAAAGAAATTAACCGAGGGAAACAGAAACACCCACAGATTATCATCTTCTTTTGTGATGTAAAATAACTTGGTAAAATCATATTTGAAGATTTTTTTTTTGCACTGTCACGTTAAAAAACGTGTTTGCTCGTTAAAATAAGCATTCTCAAAATGTCCATGGGGTGGGCATAGAACACACATTTTTTTTCTTTTTTTTGACAGAGATCACAAGTAGGCAGGGAAGCAGGCAGAGAGAGAGGAAGAAGCAAGCTCCCCGCTGAGCTGAGAGCCCAACGCGGGGCTCGATCACAGGACCCCGGGATCGTGACCTGAGCCGAAGGCAGAGGTTTAACCCACTGAGCCACTCAGGCGCCCCAGAACACACATTTTTTAAAGGGAGAAAAAATAAAAGCAAGCTATAACCATACACATGTCTTCTTGGGGGGGGGGGGGAGTCTGTGACCTTTCCAAACGAAGACAAGAATAGAACTCTTCTCCAGGATTTCCAAAATGATGCCCTAACATTCACATTTCCCCCAATAGCTATTTTGTTTTCAACTCTTAGGCTGTCGAGGTAACACTCTGCACATTCTTTATTTGTCTTCCGTGGTCAGTTGAGCTCAGCTGCCCAAACACACATACACATGCTCCGCGGACAGATCTGTCATGCTGACCTTTCATATCTCCCACGCTTTTGAACTGATCGAGAATCCATCCCCCGGAAACATGCACACGGCATCAACACACAAGAGAGAAATCAGGTAGAGTCTGCCAAAGATAAATATCAGAGAAGCAAGCTAGAACCTGAATGCAGGGGACATTGTTCACCGACTTGTTCAAGGGAGGAAAGCTAGTTGAAAGTTAGTGAAGCAGACAGTACACAATGCAAAATTAACCAGTGACCTTTACCTGAACATCAAAGGTCAAAGCAATTTGTAAGGTAGCACTTAAGCACTTACACGTGCTGGCCTATGCGTGCACTAGAACCCCGTATAATCAAACACCGAGAAAACCAACACAGTGAAGATGTCTTCCACGTCAGAAAGCAACTGGAGCTCTAAATGAGGGATGACTCAGAGTGTGTCATTATACCCACAACTGGCTCCCCAACTTGCTGGCATAGGGAGGTACAGAGGCCTCGGGAATCCTGCCACATGACAAGCAATTTGCCTCCGACTCCCCAGCAGGCTTATCTTCTCCGGCTATGTAAGCTTTCATTCTATGAAACCCCCCCGTCTTCCAAGGGAAGGCTAAGGAGCTATATTGGTCCTATTTAAAACACTCTGGAAACCCCTGTATCATGATGCATTTTACCCACTATATTTTCCCTCCACGTGAGATGAGAGCTTCCCTCCCAGTAGGGGCCTTGGTCATGAGAAATGAGTGTTTTTCCCTTTTGCCAGTAAGAAATCTTAAGACCTGGTGTAAAAACCATTCAGGCATAACAACTTATAACCCAGCGGGCACACTGATTAGCTAGGTTCTATAACCATAAAGTCAACAATAATCTACCTACATGCCCTTTCTGCAGGTGGTTGACCTATGAATGCTAAGTAAGTCAGCAACAGTTCAGCCGAAATTACATCGGAGAGCGTTATGCGTAAACATGAATGCTCCAGCTTGTCCTTAACTATACCGCTGGGACTCCAGACCTGCAAAATAATCCATTACCCCCACTCGCCAACAACCCCACTGCAACTTTTTTCCTTCTTCGCATGAATTTTCCCCACTATAACTGTATTCACGCTTACTGTGTCTCCCCGGTTAACGGAGCCCTTCCGGCTGTCATTTGTGTGCTCCACTTACAGGGTATCCTTTATACCAAAGAGGAGGTGACGGTTCCTCCCCCACAATACATCAACTATAAGTAGATTTTTCCAGTAATGTTGACTGATCACACTACACTGTTTACACTCTCTTCACAATCCCCCTGCAGATCTGAGCCACACATTGGAAACCCAAGTCCCTAGACTATAGGACCACAGGGCACAGGATACATACATACACGCACACACAAACACACACATGCACCTTTTTATTTCAACTTGTAAAGGAAAAAATATTCAACTATGACCACTCATTCAATAGGTCTAGTCTAAATGTCTGGGAAACATTCCCTAAGTTTTGCTGAAATAAAAAGAGCTTTAATAATCAAGCAAAAACCCTTTCACCCAGTCAGACAAGGGTAGATACAGTCCTTGGCTGTTACTATAAAAATATTTTTTTTAATGGCTTAGAATTTAGACAAGTTAAACAGAAGCAACCGAAAGGACAGTGCATCTCTTAGATTCTACTAGGAAGGACTAGGAATCCAAGCCTACCCTTAAGAAAAGCCATTACCTCCTCTGAAAGCAGCAGGTATAAGGCCTAATGGCCTCTCATAATGAAGGGTCAAGTATCTGACATTGGGACTAACATCACTGGGTGACACAGTGATTTACACAACCCCCACTCAAAAAAGGTGTAGGAAGTTGGACAATTCATAAAATCATAAATTATAAATCAATTACTAGAGATGGAGAGATTGATTTATCCCCAGGCCCATTCATTCCCAAGGTGTGAGACCCTTTTACGGGACCCCTTGAGTGAAAGGAGACAAAGCAAAGAAGGGCCCCTCGGGGCTCTTCCACTGTCCCAGCCTTGCCTTGCAAACCTAATGCTCCTCTAAGTCTCATGTCAATCCAGGAATGCCCACATCAAGAGATAAACACTGGGTCAGAGGAATAAATTGAAAGAAGACAGAATTGGTGCTGGCCTTCAGGAAAGAGGGGCCTGGATTTTCCCAGTTCCCCAAACCCAGGTGAAAATGGAAAAAAAATCCTATTAAATATTTAGGACATTGAGCCAGACAGCTTTGCACATCCCCACATGCAGAAACACCTGCATACATAACCAACATTTTTAGGACTCATCTAACATGATTTATGAATAATGTTTTTCTAAAAAGTTCATCAAATATGCTGTGTCCCTAAATTTCTATAGCACAGGAGTAGCTTTTTCATTCTTTAAAAGAGTCCATGTGCTTACTCTATATTTGAGATGATACAAATAAACCCATCTATTTTGGCAGAGCCCTGGGTTCCGTTCTGAGACAGGCATTCACAGACAGGTGCCATCAAGCAATACACGCTCAGAAGGAAATTCTACCACAATCACAGAGCTGAGCAAGCCTCACACTTGTCCACCTTGTGGCTCTATTTCCTGAAACCAGCAGTAAAAAAAAAAAAAAAAAAAAAAAAAAAAAAAATCACAACAGCTGACAGTACCGTACCCCGTGAACTTCTCCAAATTATTTGTCCAGTTGTCAGAACAACACTGAGAACCACTTATCTTCACCCTCAGACACAGACTCAGGCGGGAGTATTATAATCCCCAATTTAGAGAAGGGACAACTGAGGTCCAAAGTGAGTCAGTTCACAAGAGCCCTCAGGAGACAGGCCGAGGGCGATTCTGACCACGATCCAGGCCTCCTGCCTCCACGTGCCAGGCTTTCTTCACCACAGCATGCTGTTGTTTAAGTCAATGAAAATATCAATATTTCTCAGGCTGCATAGCTGAAGAGATAAATCTCTCCCACCATACCGCAGATAAATTTTAAAACTAAGAGAATAAATGGCAATGCAAATACCACTATTAGGTATTTATTATGTTGCAAAGCTTGAAAACAGTCAGGAAAATGGAAAAGTTACTTTTTTCCTACACAAATTTGTTAATGGGTGGCATAATGGGGAGCCCTGTTTGCTGGCACTCTGTGAAACGTCTACAAATTGCCTCTGCAAAGCATTATAGGTTGTCAGACTAATGTAGTTGAAGATAATTTGGCCTTTCAGTGAATTGAACCTCACAGCACGATTATACTCCACAACCAAGTAGAGTGTCACAATTATTCTTTCATGCTGAATTACCATATAATGTCATGAGTCTACCTGTCATAAGTCCTGTAGCCTAGTTTGAATTTTTTCCCCCTAAATCTATGGTTCATACCAAATATATATATATTTTTTTTTTCGCTTCTAATGGAAATCTGATTGTTTTTATCAACAATAAATTTCATAGCAAATCAAAGGATATGCTTGGACAAACAATCCGATATTCAAGGTTAAAAAACACACAAATAATAAATTGCTGGTGTGTCATGTTCAATTTTTACTACGGCATTACACCGCAATAACCATAACAGGATCTAAATTGTTGTCAGAACATTAAACAAACCCCCATACTTCACAAAGGCATCCTGTCTGAGTAATTCATACAACGGAAACAACTATCAAATTTTCCACTGTCCCACCGCTACACCATACATCAGTGCAATTTTATGTATTTGGACAATTCGTTGAATAAATTACTTCCATCCTGCCTGCTCTTGCCACTTCTGTTAAGAGTCCTATCAGTTTTAATTGTCTTTCTGTCTATATGGAGCCACTGTTTTTCTGGCCTTTTCCTGTGCTATTTCCTGAGCCCCAAAATAAACTACGAACACCCATCAGAACTGGGCGCCAGGGACACACGGCTACAAGAAGGGAGGGGTGGTGTTCTGTCGGAGATCAAGAGCTTCTTCCCTCCCCCTCTACATAACCGTGGCTGAAGGTATGTTTGTGATTCCGGATGCGGGGTGGGAACACGGTGTCTAATCAAAATCATAGCTCTACCTAAAAGCTAAAGGTACTCACCACCCCACGTTCTACTGTTTCCACTTGTGTGTTTACTTTCTTGGTTCGTGACCACATCTAGCCTGGCAAAGACCATGGAGTCAGCCAATCAGCACTTCCAGGCTGGGTCCTGCACAGAGGCTCTCAGGCCATAAGTATAATTGTAGGACAAGTAATACCGTAAAGGATGCCAATAAACTTTGTCTGCACAGGGTGGGGTTAATGACTTCACCAACCAAAAAGAATCGGATCAATCTGATGCAACTCTTTCCTCCAGGAAACCTTCTTAGTTTTGCCTACAGTCCAGCACATGTATTTGCCCAGCCCAAGTCAACCTACCAGGTCAGATAATTTCATGGAAAGAGAGGAGTAAAGGCTCCTAGGGATGCCAAACTAACTGGGTGCCTTTTTAAAATTATCCCATCACCAGTGTCACCATCGCCAAATAAATAACCACAAACTGAAATCTTATCACACTGGTTCTTTGAAGCCTGATGCTGCCAAAGAAACTATTTTATGCCGAGCTGCTTTGAACCGGCTCTGGAACAGACTGACTGCACACTAAACCCTGACCTCCAATACCACCTTGGGTTTGTGACTCCAACTGGCCTGGTTTTGCTTCTCAGGGTGGTAACACAAGGAAGCCCCATTCAGAGAGGTTACCCTGGACCTGGTACCTCCATGTTCACTCAGTAGCCTTGCTGGGTAGTAGAAAGTAACTCCTTATTTATAATCCCAAAAGCAATAATAAACACAAAACTATGATTTACTCTGAACCTTCCTATTATTAAAACACTTTGTCTTATAGTTTTATTGATTTACAATCTGTCCTACTTACTTTTTTAGCATCTGAAAACAATCAAGGCACAAAGCTGCAAAATGTTTGGACATTAATTGTTAGGAGACAGCATTTTATTCCAGGCGAGGGGTTTGAGGCCTCGACAGCGATGCATTCTGGTACCAGAATGATTTATGGTCCTGTAGCAATAACGATGCACCAGGGCCATTAACATATTGGCAGGCCCTAGGATGGATTAGTGGCATTGATTATTTCATGGGCCACTGATACCCATTTGTTACGAGGAGCTCAAAGATGGCCTCTCCCTAACTGAAATCTTTTTATGAGCAGACAGCATTTTAAGTATTAGGAACCTGGGATTTGGGCCATTTTTTATAATCTTGCTGTCGCCTCACCTTAGTATGCAACCAAAAAAAAAAAAAATGTCAAAAAATTAAAGTTCATTCTTCACCACCAGCCTTAATTCCTCAACTCGTCATAACCATGTCTTCTTTAAAAATTAATGATTGCCAGCATTTAGCCACCGGTTGTTGCTATGAAGATCTATGCAAAAAGCAAGGTTCCCTATAGAGTGTGTGATATATGGAATACTCTTTATTACTACAATAAAACTTACTGACATTTCAATACTTCTGCAAATAGCATTATAGTATCAATCTTCTGAATTAGGTTGAAAATTAAGTTGTAAATTAAAAGAAAGTGTACTTTGGAATACCACATGATATGTCACCTAGAGAAGGACCTTTGTGCATAACTGAGCCGAGCTGGGAACAGAGAGATGAGCCCAGGGCCTGAGCAGTGCAGCTCGCATTCTAAAGATCTAGGTTACACCGGAAGAATTCATCCAGAAATCCTGATGCCCCATCTCTAGGGACATTTTCTTTCATTGTAAAAGTCAAAGGATTTGACAACAGCCTCTTATGAATACAATGAAACTCCCAATCTTACTATATTTTTCTCCTTTGCCATACTCTTAACATACATTTCAAATAGGGCCCACAGAATTATAAACGCCTTATAAAACACACAGAAATTATACATCAATTATGCTTATAATCTGTATATGCACATACAAAAAATGCTTACCCTCTCTGTCTCACCAAATACAAAATTACTCTCATCCCCACCTACCCCCAGCCTGGTCTTCAGAGATGCTCAGAGCAGAGAGCCATCCAGGACACTAAACGGCAACTCCCATAGCTGGGACAGCTCTAAAACTGTTCGGTTCGAAGGCTAATGTCACATACTGTAAATTGTAGAAAGCCTCATATCGGAGCCAACACAAAATGGTGATGCGAAAGACTATTGACTCTCAAATGTGTTATTTGTTGAAAAGTATCTTAAATCATTTCCACCCCTCTTCCACAGCACTCTCTGTACCCATAAGATGTGACTACAGAGTTAAAACAGAGCTGTTCTTTGAAACATCTCGATGAAAATCCAGACTAACCCCAGCCCATGATCACTTCCCATATTCCTTGCCTGTTTCTTTAGACTAGGGGCTCTTTCAAGTCGGTGTCTACCTCTCTTAGATCCCACCACCCACACCCCTCACATCTTCAGAGGTCGACACGTTCCAGGCCAGAGCGAGTAAAGAGCTCACTCTGCTCCTTTGGGAGGAGCAGGCAGCAATGAGAAGGATTCCAGAGCAGAGTTTTGACTCAGTAGGAAGAGATGCCAAGATTGGCCATGTGGCCTGAGACTATGGAAGTGGAAGGGATGGTCCAAATGCTGCTATCTGTGACTGGGAATTCAGAAGTCAACACGCTTTCCTTAGCCAACCAGAAGACTGCTCAGTGACGCTGGATAAAGACTAATGCTTTGAGAGTATTTCCATTCGCAGAACGGGCCTACGGAAACAAAGCATCTTCTTCAAGAGAGCTGTAGCACAGACCGCAGATCAGAGGGTTTCAGAGTGAAAATGATCACGAGGTGGCCCAATCCAAGTCTTTTATCTCATAGGTGGAGAAGCCAAGACCTGTTGTTAAGTGACTCACATGAGGTCACACCAGTAGTGGGTCTCCTGCACGCCTGATCTCCCCACAACACTTCCTTTGTGTGTCCTCTTCCATCCTGATTATTTTTCCTTCCTTCCCATGTATATAATTTTCATATTTTACTAAGGCTTGATGTACTGCTGCAGACTTCTCAGACACTGCATTATATGATAAGACATAAACTCAATCATCTACATTACTGCAAATTTAGGGAAACAATCTTGGAGTATGATGTATAGTAATTCAAGGTTAAGTAGAAAACAACACAAAGAACTTGCCACTTGTGAATTTTCACGTTTTATTTTCAATAGGCGAGAAAGACATTGTAAATGTGTACTCGAATGCAAAGAGGTGCTCTGGGCTCTAGCCTCTAACTTACAAGGCCTTTGTATAAAATACCCAACATTGAAATACACACGGAAAAGAACTTCTCAAAACTCTTACATCAGCTCCTCCCGTATCCAGCTTATAAATCAACTGGTCAAGTGGACCTTCCATTTCCCACGGAAATTAAAGTTCTCACTCTTTACAGCTCTCCATGACAGAGTCCATGAGCAGAATGAATAGATCATGGCCTTCCCAGGATAACAAGGAGATGAAATAAAACTAAGGGAGACCACCTTCATTATTTCAGCCAGAAATCCTAAAAGGCTGTGCGCAACCCTACTTCCTCCTCAACATCCAGACACATATTTTCAGCAAGGTTCGAACTCCCTACCTCTGGGGAGAAAATTACATAACCACCTATAAGAGAGGGCACTTCTTTCCCACATAAAAGTTAAATAAATAAGTAAATAAATAAATAAATAAATCCTCTCTGGAGAAACACTCCACAACTCGGAAACAACCCTGGGTCACCACGACAAAACTTAACAAGTGAAATGGAAGGCTAACTTAATTTGAACAAGCTGAAATGTCAACCTTTTCCTTTTTATTTACTTCCTAGTTAAGATGGAGAGCATCTGGTTACCAGCTCACATAAAACCACCAGGGTACACCAGAAGAGTATCATTCAAGCTTCTCTTCTTCTAGGCAAATAACGCCAACCCCATAAAGCTCTTCAGATATATCATTTTGCAAATTATTGTTATCTCTACGGTTCCTCTGGACTTCTGCCAAATTTCCCACATCCTTTGTAAACTCGGTGGTCCAGATGGCATTGCAGGGCTGGGTGTTAATTGAAGAAGAGCTCAACTGTTTGGACATGTTATGTATCTATTACCCTATTGTCAATCTTGTAGTGTTTGCTGTATGACTCTATCTTTGGGGAAATGAATGCCAAGTGAGAATTTACCCTAATCTATTTCTCTATTTATTCTCTTAGGGCTCTTTCTGATGATTTGTTAACCTGCTTCACTTTATTCTACAAGCTCAAATCAGTCACATAACCAAAATTAACAACCAAGACCTGGGATAGGGTAAATGGTTATTGACCGAGATACTTGTCCTCTTTGAAATATTTATCTTTTTGTCTACAAGAACCATTCATAAACGTGACTGGTCTCATGTACAGTTACAAAGGGCACACAATGATGGAAAGGATTCTCAACATATAGTATTCTCCTGTTTCTAAATTCCACGTTTAACTTGTTACATGCTTTCACTAAATACTCTATTTTTACAGTAAAACCTTATTAATTCGCCTAAGACATTGGAAAATTTTAAAAAATACTGAACTTGAGATACCTGGGTGGCTCAGTCAGTTGGGCAGCTGACTCTTGGTTTCAGCTCAGGTCATGATCTCAGGGTCCTGGGATCAAGCCCCCCATCAGGCTCCTAACTCAGCTGGGAGTTTGCTTGAGGATTCTCTCTCTCCCTACCTCTGCCCCTCCCCACGCCCTTGCTGGCTCTCTTTCTCTGTTGCTCTCTAAAATAAATAAATAAATCTTTTGAAAGAAAAATACTGTAGTTAAACTCCGTCCCATTTCTGACGGAGAACAAATCAGGCTCATGACAGGTGCTTAGTAAATTGTATGTTGACTCAATTAATAGTTGATTGTTGTCAGTTCTTCACCCTCCCTGTTCCTAAGCCACATGATGTGGTTGTTCCTACCACTGGAATACTTATCCCTAACCCACTGATGATGCTTTCGACTGCAAGACTTCATTATAACCATGGGATGTGTACTGAAATCACAACAGGCCAGTCCTGAGTCTGTACTTCAAGGCATCCCATATTTCCTCTGTCCTCTGTGAGCCTGCAACATCTGAAATCAGAAGAGCTAGGCTGGAAAATCCACTGCTTCCAGGCAAAAGAGAGACGCACGAAGGAGAGCAGTACAACCAACGCACAGATGTGCACATGAAGCATGGCTCTGTCCATCCGCAAGCCTTTGAGGGTGCATTAACTGCTCATCACTGAGTGCCACTAGACGGCAGAGGATTTTTTTTTAAGAGAAGCATTGTTGTGGCAACTGATCCACAACAAATGCTGCAAAGAAGGTTATAGGGTCAAATTTGACCACCTTGAGAAAAATCACCCACTTATACAGGAAAAAAAATTTAAAAGCTAATTACGTTTTGTTGTTGTTGTTCATTTAACACATCCTCTAAGAATCCTTCACTAGCAGCAGACTGTATTTTGAAGCAATAAAACATTTCAAAAATCAGGGTACGTGGGTGGCTCAGTGGGTTAAAGCCTCTGCCTTTGTCTCAGGTCATGATCCCAGCGTCCTGGGATCGAGTCCCGCATCGGGCTCTCTGCTCAGCGGGGAGCCTGCTTCCTCTCTCTCTCTCTGCCTGCCTCTCTGCCTACTTGTGATCTCTGTCAAATAAATAAATAAAATCTTTTTAAAAATTTTTTTTCAAAAATCAAAAAATTAATTTTTTGTCCAGTAACTAGGACAAACCTTGTCCCCAAGTGTCTCAACTACTGGAGTTTTACCCAGCAGTCAGAGAACACATGGAGAAGAACTAAATAAGGAATGAAGGTCACTTTCATAATCCCCATCAGAGGAATTGCTAACAGGTGCCTATTTCAATGAACACTCTGCTGGTCCTTAAAATGAACATATGTTCTCTGTTTGGAAGGGCAGGCCGGACAATCTGTAGGTTCTGCAGTGAGACTGAACAGCTAAGGGAAGTTGTCCGGTCAAGTTAGCCAGAGGAGGCATCTCTGACCACTCATCACCCTCAACTTGCCCCCCAATGGCCTCCTGTCCCATGGATGTCACATCAAGGGGACAGTGAAGTAGAGCAAGCCCAGAGAGAGCAACTGCAGCAGGGAATTCTTCTCCAAAAGCACTTCCAGGTGCTACCAAGGCAGCCCCCGCAGCTTGGCTGTAAGAGCCAGGCCATTAAAGGCAAGTTTCCGTTTTATGCACTCAATCCCTCTGTGGCAGGATCCCACGATTCCCCCAGAAACCTGATTTACCATCCCATCGCCCTGCTTTTATAGGGCTTGATTCTGCAAATGCAACTGATGGAGACCTCAACCATGAGTCACTGAGTCCTCAGGTATAATTGGAGATTTACAATGCCTACCAAGTCATTCTGTCATCCTCTTGTCTTCTCAACATGCCCCTGGAAGGGACTCCCTAAGGCTTCAGCTGAGTTCCAGTTGCTGCTCTCCCCAACCCCAAACAAAAAAAGATTCTCCTCCTGGGAGCCCATTTTCCCTCACCCCAGCATTCACAGTCCGGGAAGCCCTGTATGGATCTGATGACCGCTAGTAAAGACAAGGCAGTCATGTGTAGGAAAGCTCACTTGAGGGGTGGCTGACAAAGGATTATGGGGAGAAGTGGGGTGGGAAAAGGGAGAAAAGAAAATGTGTACTCTGAGTCATGTTGGTGAGATTTTTCACAGCTAATCACACACAAGAATGATTCACTACTCACTCTGCTCTGCTCACTCATTTTTCATATCATACTTTTCACTGCCCCATCAGCCTGTTCCACCAAGGTCAAATGAAGGGAATGATAGCATGTACACCACACTGAGATTTATTATAAACGGAGTCACTCACCTTTTATGTGGAGCAAATGGGCTCCTGAAATCACCATTTATGAAGATGGACCTGAGCAAGAGTTGTGTGAGAAGACAGCAGGGGAGGGAGACTCAGCCCAAATGGCAGTGTGGAACTCCCATGGTCCCCTTTCCCCTGAGCAGAATACAGACTGAGGCTACCCACTAGCTTGAACTTAAGCATATGCAAGACTTTCAATCAGCATCAGAGCTGAAGTTACGCCTCTGTCCTATTTAATATTTAACGTAGCATTGGAGAGGTTCTTCCAGAGAAGGTAACATTTGAGCAGATCTTAAGTGAAATGCATCAGATAAAGAACACTGTGCCAAGATTTTTATAAAAGTTACTTGAATAATATATTATACAATGTATAATACAATTATTATACAATGGAAGTCCAAAGAGAAGAGGCTTTCCAGGGTTAATTCACCAATCATGATATCACTGAGGACCCCAGTACTTCCATCTTTCTGCTCTGCCCCCTTCAATTCAAAACTCCTCCTCCTGCTGTTACAGGCATCACATGCAGATACAACCACACCCAGAGAATGGTCTCTCATTATTACAGAGGAAAACTTTCCCACAAGTCCCCACCACACAGACCACATCTCATGACCACTGACAGTAGGACGATCACATGCCTGTGCCCAAACTAATCACAGGAGACTGGGGAGGAAATACTTCCCAAGATTCTAAGACATGAAGGTCATGAAGGTCCTTCAATGACATGAAGGGTTAATTACATGAATGGGGCCCTGAGTATAAGCATAAGGGAGAATGGAGGTGATGACTGGGAAGAGGTTCTATACCTACCCTCAGGATTTTATATTCATGTTTCCCCCTACTTTTCTCACTATAAGCTCTTTCAGGCACATAATAGACACTCAAATATTTGTGCCATGAATGAAGAAAGAAATGGAATTCACTAGTATGTCTCAACCTTAGTCTTAATTCTGTGTTTGCCATGCCAGCAAACAGTTCTCCTTGCTTTTCTCTACTTTCCTGCCCCCATCTTTTTGCTCACACTATCCTCTTCCTGTAACGTCCTCTCCACTTTTCTTCTGTTTCTTTAAACCCTGTCTTTAAGAGCCAGCTCAAATTCCACTTCTTTCATAAAGCCTGTCACGATGATCCAAATCTCACATGATCTCTGAACAGTACGTTCAATTTGCAAAGCTCATATTACTCCTTTCATAGTGTTTTACTTGAACCCAAAACTGGAGCTTCTGTATGTTCAGATCTTGACTCATTCAACACTACTTTTTATAACTGAGGAAACAGAGTCCCAGAATTGCTTCAACCTGCCCAGAACATGTACTAAGACTGACAGTCCCTATTTGATAATCAGCCAGTACTAAAGTTTGTAGAATATTCTCCAGGTGGTAATTTTTGGTATTTGCTACATAACTCGGTGTTTGGGGAAAAGGAATAGCAAATGAACATGTAACTCTGTGCTAATAAGCACAAATAGATCACTCCATCTGCCCCAAAAACGTGGAGTAAGGTTCAACTGAATGAGAGAAAAACTTCCTTACCCTTATTCTTTCATGAACCTGAGCTCACTGACGCAACGGAGCAGGATAGTGGGGTTGCCAGTAAAGGGAAATATGCCAGTAAAGGGAAACGTGCCAGGGGATAGAGAACTGTGAAAGGTGTCAGTCACTGGACATTTCTAAACTTCAGTATCCTCATCTAGAAGAGGAATGGAATTAGACTAAATCAACTAACTAGGAGAACTTGCATTTTAAAAAAAAAAGCCAACCTTAAACCCAAAAACCCTGACTACTCTGGTTGTAGCAGGTACTGCTGATACCCTCATCCTCTGAACATCTTGCTTATCCCCTACAAGAGTTCCTTCGCCATGGATGGCTTCATCTTTGGGGATGTCTCTTCCAGCATTGAGATATGATAGTTCTAAAATAGATGATCATGATACTAATAGTACTAAGGATACTAAAAGACTACAGTGACTTATAGAACAATTTATACTCTCTACAGCCCCAGAAGCAGTTATTAATACGGGGTAGACGCTGGTCTTGTGAAACCATAATAAATCAAGTGTTCATGAACCAGGAATGGATACATGGATGAATGGATGGGAGGGAGGGAGGAAAGGCAATCTAAACTTTCATTAATTTTAAAAATAATCAAATTATCATTAATTGCCAATTAAACCAAAGTTCATCACACCTATATAGGAAACAAACTGAAGTAGCCTAGATGCCCAACAATGAGAGAGTGGCAAAGAAAACCGGACCAATCACCCTGTGTCTCCACTAGCCACCAAGTTTCAGAAGAATTATTAAGGGTAGGAGAATATATTAAAAACATATATTGATAAATACAAAAGTTGCAAAAAAGGTTATGGAGTGATCCAAGTTTCCAAAAATGTACTGTATTTTGCTTTTTTTCTAAAAAGACTGAAAGATCCAGAACAAAATACTAACAGCGGTAACTTCTGGGCAGTGGGATTACGGGTATCTTTTTTCTTCAGAATTTTCCTATTTTTTTCAAAGTTCCTACAGTAAACATGTATTTCATTTATGATGAGAAAAAAAGGTTGAAATAAATTAAGAAGTAGAAAATAAAATTGAGTGAACGTTCGGGTTCTGTGTTTCTTACCCACTTAAAAGCTCAAAGGTCTAAGGGATTTGGAAGTGAGGTACCAGAACTATCCAAATGGACCCCAAAAGAACAAGAAGGGGAAAGGTGAAATCTCTCTGGACCATGTGTCAGTATCCTCAGCATGGATCTCACTCTATCTGACTATCTCAGAATCTCTACGGAGAGGCGCCTCAGACACCTATTCTCTGCTTCTGGGAAGCACAGGGGCAGTGATTTTTGTGAGATGTGCTGGCAAATAGGATGTAAAGATCATGGAAGCTATGACAATTAAAGGCAAAACAAAACTCAGTTCTTAATCTGCCTCCACAAATCAGGGATCCCCGTGTGAGAAGAGTTACCCTTCTTTTCTCAAAAGTCTCCTGGGATCGCCTTCGAGAGCCCAGGTTCCCATACTACAAAAAGGACCAGAATGCTCTGTGACCTGTTAGAATGAACTGTACCTCTGAGCCACGTGTGAGCCAGCCTTAGTAAACTTAATTTTATCACCTGTCAAATTCTTCAACCTTTGAAAAATTACTCAATACCAGAATTAATGTATGATATAATATCCAAGCAGTTAGCCAGCTCTGAACTCAGATGATCCCGAAACGATGCCGGCTGTGTACCTGAGGGTGGGCAGGGCCGCCGGGCTGCCACAGCCTTGAGTCTGCATGAGGAAAGTGGGTGTGAGCATGAGGGCAAATCCACTTTTCAACATCGGCAGAGTGATAGATAATCTGTGCCATACCTGAAAATATGTCTCATGGATCTCCATGCAATAGGCAACGTATTAATTTCATTTTTTTTAAACTCCCATTCATCATTTCTAGCAAGTCAACAGTCCTTCTTCCAAGACCTTGCTTTAATTGTGAAGGCAGCTGATAGCGCATTCTGGCCCAACATTTCTTAGAACCGTGTTGCTACCTCAGACATTTAGTTCTCTGTGGAATCTGAGGAGAGAAATAAGTGCAGTCTGGAGGAAGGTCACAAGGAAGACAGCACCTCAAAACCAGGTGTGTGCACGTTAAACCAGCACCCTTAAAGGGGTCTGGGGGGTTTTTTGTTTGTTTTGTAATATAGAGGAAAAAAAATCAGAAACTCTGTCTTTCCAGGCCATTTCTTTGAGGGGAGAGGGAAGAAGAGTTGGGGAGGGAAAGAAGGAAAAAACAAACTTTACTTTTGGATGGAAAATGTGCAAAGGATGTACTAGACCCCTCAGCATCAATTCTGAAATTCAAAGTTTCCTTCAGCGTATTCCAAAATGAGAAAGAGATTTTCTGAGCTCCATAAGGCCCCAGGTTCCCTGAAAGAACCAAAAATACAATGACTCATTTTGAAACCATCACACTAAATGCTGAATAGAATTAAGTTGGGGATAAGTTACCTTTTTATTTTTCTGACAATGTGTATGTTTGTTTGTGTTTCTCTTTTAGAATTTTAAAAACACTAATTCTTATCCAAGACTCCTCCATCAACTGGTCTCAGAAAGTCACTTTATTCATACAATGAAACAAAATCCTAAAAATATATAAGACTATGGTACTTAATTATAATAATGTGATTTACCTTCTATTGCTTCATACAATCACTGACTGTATTTAAAAAGAAAAAAAAAAAAAACCTCAAATAGGTTTTGGACCATACTCCACACTGTTCTTTTCCGAAATAACCATTCCATAAATAGTAAATCTATTGTACCACACCCAAAATAACACATTTTTCTCAGGGGGAAAAAATAAGATTCACCTTTTTTCTGTCCCAATTAATTTTTTGTTTTGTTTTGTTTTTAATTTGATTGTAATAACACTTAACATGAGATCTAACCTCTTAAATTCTTTCTTTGCCTAATATAATACATTGGGGTTTGGATGAGAGCATACTTCCTACCTTAAAGTAAAATGTTACCAGCATTAAATATTGAGTCACTCATTAACATACATGGACTGGATAAAGGTAGAAAGACACTAAGTTTTTCCTGCACAAAGGAGGCATGCATTATCATGGCTATCACACTCCTTCATGAAGCAACAATAGATCTCCTTCTAGAAACATCATTTTCAAAAGGAGCAGGTAAATATTATTATTTACTACACTAAGGCAACAATAACTGATTAAAGCAAATTTAGTGGAAACATTAAAATAATGGCAGGGAAAGAAAATTTATTCTACAGAAACACTGTGTGAACTTATTGGAAATAATCAGCCGCTCAGTTTGAATTAAATGAGTGAGAGTGAATGTGGCAGGGGAGGGGGGTGTACAGAGGGAGGTTGAAAGAGAGAGCCTGGCACATGGTAGCAGGAATCTGCAAGCTTCCCTCTGCCGGGGCGGCTAGGAAAATCGGCAAAGATGCAAACAATCCTTGGGTGTTCAGTTAGCAGTGAGTAAATTGCTGTGGGATCTAAGGGTGGGCATACTTTAGCAGGCAATTCCTCTCTGTCTTTCATTCTGTTTGTCTGTGTTAAATTCCCCCTCTGCCCTCATCCATTCTCACATCCAGTTGCCTGCTTTGTCCATCCATCAATCCCCTCACTTTGTCAGTGCTGACTTCATCTAGGCTCTGGGCTCTCAGAGCCATGTTGCAGCCATCCCGAGGCCACGGGGGAGCCCCCCGCCTGCCGCAGCCTGCCTGCTTCCCGATCTGCTGACAGAGGACCCAGTCAGCCGCTTGTCGTTTTCTATTGCTCAGGCCAGCAAAAACACTAATACTCAACCTGATTCCTATCGTCCTGCTTTTCACCTTTTCTATTGAAGAGACTGGAAGGGAGAAAGACACAAGGAAAGAGAAACGGTGGGGGGGGGGGGGGGAGAGAGAAATAGGGGTAGCAGGGGTTGGCGGGGAATGAAGAGAGATGTTTGCTGAATTTTCTAGAACAATTTGCACACCAGTCAGGTGGAGGCTCAATCCAGCTTCCTGTACCACACATCAATAGAAATCACAGGGAGAAAATGTAGCACTAATTAAGGGTTGATAAGCTGTAGTCAAGCGCAAGTTAGGAGGAGAGGGAAAAAAAAAAAAAAGAAACAGCAGACTACCCAGGCCTGTGCAAGCCCAGCCCCATACACACTTTCATCACCAGTTTAGGAGGCAAATTTTGCAGTGGATTTTTTTTTTAAGGTTTACCTTCAAAATCAAACCGATATGCTGGGAGAAAAATATTAGATGATTGTTCTTATTCAAAAGATCATTTGCAAAACATTTCGTGGAGGGGGGAGCTTACTAAAGAGGAAAATAGTTACCTAGCAACAAAACTATTTTAAAACATTCTTCGGTGTACTGCCTGATTGTGTGCTCTTTATTCAAAGATGTATAATTCTGAGCACCTGCCAAATTATTAAAATATTTCTTCCCTGAATTTTGAACTGCTCCTCCCCCCCCCCACCCCCAACAAACAGGGCAAACTTCACAATAAGCCATCATCAGGATGATAAAAAAAAAAAAAAACTTTTCAATGTTACACATTTCTTTACATTTTACTCTTAGGGGGGAAAGCAGAATTTCGCTTGAAATATGAGCAATGAAATTAGTAAAACTATTTATACAACTGGGTTTAAAATGACTTTAAAATAAAGCAGCTCGGTGGGGTAGGTTTTTCTGTCACTGCTGATAATTGGGACTAGAATTTGGGAAGCTTGCTACTTGCAAGGCTTTTTCATGTATGTTATTTGATCCTTGCACCACACCGTTCCCCAGGGGTGGGTCCAGGGATTTTTGAAACTGAGCAATTCATTAACTTTCCCCAAATCATCCACTGCTAAGCAAGGGCGTCAGAATTCAAACGTAGCTGTTGGAATTCCAACTCTTTGCCCAACAGATAAGCACATCCAGTCACCTAGCCCCAAAGCTTCTTTGTCATTAAAGAAAAAAAAAAAAAAGAAACCTGAAAGATCTCCTGGGACAAAAAGGACTTAACCGAGCCCATTTCTCTATCCAAAGTGTGACAACAAAATATTGACTCTGGTGTTTTAGTATAGCATCCCCAATTCTTATTTGGGGAGACTTCGCTTTCGTAGGGAATGAAACGGACAACCTGTGGGAGCAAACTAAGAGAAGTTTCCAGAAGAAATTCTCATGACTTAGGAATAAATGATGTGTTACCTTTCTAGGCACCAACTTTGAAGAGTGAAGGCCTGGTTCAGATGCTTTAAGTTTCGGTGTGTGATAGGAAATCAATCGCAGCACCCTGTGACCCACCACACCTCGTATCAAGAAAGATTTGGGAGGGGAATTGCAAATTACCAACCCCACGGTGTGCAGGCAACAGCATGAAGAGAAAAGAGGACTGGAAGGCCAGCAAGGCCTTCCTGCTCTCCAGTCTCCACTCAGCGCTACCGCCAGGCACCTAATCCAGAACCTTCACGCACCCTCTGCTCCTCATTCCTTTTGTTTTCTCGAACCTGCATGCCCAGATGGGCTTTGGCCATGACACCAGAGACCAGGGGAAGGGGAGGGAAAAAAAGGCAGTGGCACAAAATCTCCTCTGCGTTGCTCCTCTACACATCAGACATCTCTAATTAGACAGCAACAAAATTTTATTAATAGGATGGACATTATAGAATGAGCTTGTTATAAATGGGCCCTGTCAGGGCCTTATTCAGCGACCAAATGACTATTCTCAGTTCAGTGCTCTCATCTGAGGCGTCGCGCCTAGTGCCGGATAACAAATGATTGCTATTAACCGTATTGTTAGTAATGATGGCTGAAAACAAACAAAAACCCATAAATAACAGTCTGCAGAAAAATTAACCCATAAACTTGATAGATACCCAGCTGAGAAATAATAAATGACACTTTGGGGCCTGCTGGGAGAAGCTAGTGGTTTTTGTTTTCCTCTCTGTCATTAACACATTTTCTATGCTAAAAATTAGATTCTGATATATAATTATCAACGCTCCCAGATATTAATTGTGCTATCGCTCCCTCGGTTTCTCTCCGGGCTGGGCCCTAATGTTATTCACAGATCACTCTGAGAAACACATCAAACACTTCACGGAACAGGTCCAAGTCACAGGCAGCTTCTGCTGCCCACACCGACCTGCACCGTCTTTTTAACCAGGGACACAAAACAAATTTCTCAGATTAATGAACTAGGGTTTCCTTCCAGCCACAACAGGCCCATACAATGTGATGGGGGCTAAGCAAATTCCCTCCTTCTCTAAGGGAGGCGGCCAAGGGAAGCGAGGAGTGACAAAATTATCTTGCATTGAAGGCATTCAAATCCACATTCATTAATGTCTTTCAGGGAGGAGACAGGCTTCAAAACAACTTTCCGGCAGCAGAGCGTCTCTCACCTTGGGCCCCTTCCTCTCACAGGGCTCAGTGGAAGGGCAGGTACATACACCCGCAGAGAAGCATGTAAGCAAGAGACCTTCCCCGAAAGGAGCCGGAACTTTCGGCACAGAATCCGAATTTGCACTGTCCCTGAAAAGGACTTAAACTTCCCAAATGCCATGACGTCCACACAATTAATTGACCTTGACTGGAATATGATCTCGCCTGTCAATGGCTTATATTTGCCAGGAACTACCAAGAGGAGTGAAATTCACCAGGCTCCTCCATGGACTGACCGGTACCCTGTAAGCAGACAAGACACACACACACGTACACACACACACACACACAGAGACACACACACACACACAGTACTCTTACGCACATACATAAAGTCCTTGTCGCCAGTCTGGGCATTGTTAGTGCAATCTACTCCATGAATTTCTTCCACTAGCTCTCTGAAAATTCCAATTTCAAGGAAAATAACTGGGGGCAACTTTTTTTTTTAATTCAGAAAGATGAAAGTGCCCAAGTAAGAGAATAGACATTTAATGGTTATGTTTGGTTAAAATTTAAGATAATGAAATTTGAAGAGACTAAAATGAGGCCAGTGGGGGACGACGGAGGGGCCAGGGGGTCAGGGGGCCACAGGGGAAGATCCGTACAAATAGGCCAGTGCAAATAAGTGCACGAATTAGCAGATACACACTCCATTTCCCAAGCCTAGCCTTCTACTGAGGAAAAAGAGGCAGCAACCTCCTCGTCTATAAACAAATGCCTTTAAATACAAGCTCTTTCCCCAGTTAAGGGAACTAAACCTAAGAACAGGAAAATTATTTAAAATTAGGCGATACGACCAACTCTCTAAAACACAGAAGCAAAAATGGAGGGAGGGCAGGATGAGTGCAAGAGGCAGCGAAGAGAGAACAGGTAACCATCAAGAGAACTGAAGCCGCTACGTTGAAAAGCTGAGGGAAAAAATAAGAATAATAAGTGAGGCGTTTTAACCCCCAATTTAGAAAACCTTCCTACTTCCCAGCAGTTGTGGGATGTTCCCTTTCTCCTTTCCAGCTCCATCAAGGAACCTGAGCCGGCCACAACGTCCATTTTTAAGACGGGATTTAAAAATAAATAAATAAGCAAATGATCTCCCATCTCCCGCGCGTCGTCGTTAACCCTCGCGCCTCCTCCCTGTGATCACGCTGCCCTGATGACAAGCGCCGACGCTGCAAATCCCTCACCCTCCACGCACTCCATTTTCCCAGTATCTGGCATTGCGGTATTAAATAACTATAAAACTAGAAAGCCAAAATAACTAAATCACCTGGCAGCCAATTTCTGAGAGTTAAACCACAAACCCGGAAAATGGTGGAGTGTGTTGAAATAATGTAAAGGAAACCCATAAATTCAAACTTTATGTTCTGTAAAGAACAAATATGAAAAAGGCATCAAAATAATGAAAGATTGTTTATGTATTCTGGCATGAAATGGGAATGTGTTATGCGAGAGAGAGCGGTGGTGGAGACGGATCGACAGAGCTGACAGTGTGGTATTCATCCTGCCCGGCGCGGCAGACGCCCCGCGAGTGGCAGTAGACAGCACAATAAATCAAGGGCTCTCGAAGCTGTACCTACAGCTTATTACATCCAAGATGACAAATAAATAATAATCCCTGTCAGAGCGGCCCTTTGCTCAAGGATTGAGCCTGAAACCTTTGGCTCATCACTCCTCATCTTAAGTGAAAACACTAGAACTAGGGAATTGGAGGCCACGGTTTGCTAAGCTCATGAAACACAAAACAAGCGGGCCCCGGGAACTAGGACTGAACGAGAAAGGTCAAGAAGGAAGAAAGGATAAACATTTAAATAATCCTGACCGAGAGGGGGCAAAGCAGCGGAATGAATGCGGGTTAACATGTCCTCATCATCAAGGGGTAAGCAACAAAAACAAAATAAGAATGCGTGACACCGATGCCTTGTCCCCACCCTTATCACGGAGAAATGCCAGGCTTCAGGTGAAATGCAGTACCGGGCAAAGAGACAGGGTCGGAGAGGCACCAGGAGCCGAACACCAGTGGCCACCAGCCTGCCAGCCCCTCACCACCCCAATCGCCTTCCCGCCTTATTTAAAACCCAACCAAGTCGTGGGAACCTGGGTGGCTCAGTGGGTTAAAGCCTCTGCCTTCGGCTCAGGTCATGATCCCAGGGTCCTGGGATCAAGCACCACATCAGGCTCTCTGCTCCGTGGGGAGCCTGCTTCCCCCTCTCTCTCTGCCTGCCTCTCTGCCTGCTTGTGATCTCTCTCTCTCTCTCTCTGTTAAACAAATAAATCTAAAAAAAAAAAAAACAACAACAACCAACCAAGTCGTGAAAAACCATCCTCCTCCCCGCATAGTAACTCCAGCCCCCTCGCAGCCTCCAAGGAGAGGTGACAGTGCTGACCAGGGCCAAGGCAAGAGGAAGACTGAAGGCAGAGCCATTCCTGTTTCCCAGCTTGGAGGCTTAGTCACCCTCTCTCATGTGCGTCACTCACTGGCTCGTCAACACAGGGGTGACAGAGCCCTGCCTCCAAATTTGCCCGGCATCCATGGGCATGATGACCTTGAACTCATCTCTTAGCTTTGAGCATACTTATTCCCTGTTGTTCCTGAGTGCTTAGGTGGAAGGTTTCTTCCAGACCATCCGTCTGTCTGGGCAGACTCTACACCAACAGCTCCCAATCTGGTTTCCACGCAAGGCCACCTCTCCTTCCTGTCTGACACATGCCCATCCCCTCACTGCTTTCAGGAAAGCACACAGATGGAATCGGAGAGGGCCAAGAGGGTTTGGGCTCCAGCTCCCCCAGCAGCCCCCCACCACACACACACCCCATCTTAATAGTTCCCGAATATGCCACCCACTGCTATTCCTCCCGTATACTGTGAATCCCCACCACCTCTGGGCATTAAAACAAAATCATGTTTTGTCATTTGAGAGACGCACATAAAGATGGCTCTGCCGAAGGGCACAGGAAACATTACGAAGACCTAAGTCCTTGAGGCGACAGTAAGTTTTTGTTGTTACCAAGGGGGAATGACCACCATTTTCCGCTCATCTTAGAGTATAGCGGGGTGCCCCTCGTGCTTCACCTGCCCACCCTTCTTCCCAACAAAGGCGACATGGCCCACTGGAGCAGGCACCCGGCTTGGCTCAGGTGGATCTGAGTTCAAATTCTGACTCCACACAAACTGGAAGACCTCAGGGGGATCACCTAACCTTGATGAGTTGCCATTTCCTCATCTGGAAAGAAACAGCTAAGGGTACAAATTCCCAACCTACAGGATGGTTTCGAGATTCAGTGAGATCAACATGACTTGATAGTTTGTAACAGATTCTGGCTGCCCAACAGATGCCAGTTCTTATTCCAGCTTGATTTTTTTCCTGATTTGCTGTCGTCTACTAAAGCAGATTTTTAAATGGAAGTTATCATCTCCATGACTTTAGATCCTCATGAGCCTTCAAAATATCCAAAATTCTTTACAAAAAACACAAGCTTCTTATAAAAATCACTGGAGTCTAAAGCATATACCTAGCCCAGAAGTTGGAAGAAATTTATCTAAGGCTTTTAAGAGGTTTTGGGCTGTAAGTAGGTAGGTGATACAATAAAATGCAATCACCTCAATCCAATAATTCTATACCTGGGACTCTATTCCTAACAATATGTGCACAAAGACATATATTACACTGTTATTATGGGGGGAAAAAACATGGAAACAAACTAATCAGTCCATAGTAAGATTTAAAAATATGTAAAAATATGTTTTAAATTATTTTTTTAATTATGGAAAGCTTATTTGATGACATAATATACAGACTTCAAAAATGATGATCATGAAGACCATGAAGCAACATGGCAAAATGCATATTATTTAATGTAACATGAAAAAGGCTGAACATAAAATTGACACTTGGCTCTCATGTTAACGATGCAGGATTATGCCTCTGGAAAAAGAATATACACACATAATAATATTTGTGACAATTTGGCAGAATTAGAGGCGTTTTTTATTCTTTCATTTTTTTTCAAACTTTCTATGATGTTTTACAATACTTTTTGAATTAAAAAATAATAATAATTTTGGGACGCCTGGGTGGCTCAGTTGGTTAAGCGGCTGCCTTCGGCTCAGGTCATGATCCCAGCGTCCTGGGATCGAGTCCCGCATCAGGCTCCTTGCTCAGTAGGGAGCCTGCTTCTCCCTCTGCCTCTGCCTGCCACTCTGTCTGCCTGTGCTAGCTCGCTCTCTCGCCCTCTCTCTCTGACAAATAAATAAATTTTAAAAAAATATTTAAAAAAAACAATTTCAAAAAGTCAAAGTTCAGTGAATTAAAAATTGGAAATCTGGGAGCAAAACCTACAGCCACCAAAATTTTGTAGGCTCCCACTACTTCCTGTCATCCAAGACACCATTGTGGGCACCTCTTGTGAGCTGGTGGGCAAAAGATGGAACAAAAGTCTTTTTGAAATGTTGCCCTCCTAGACTGACCTCCCACAGGGTGCAATCTACCCTTCCAGCCAGCCTTCCCATCACTCATGCACAAAGCTAGCCTCATTGCTGCAGTCACTCAGCCACTCCTGTTTAATGAAAAAACCTCAGTCTTCAAAGTCTCCTCCTGCTGCCCCTTAGAAGATCTTGCTTGTTATCGCCCATTTAATGTTCCAAAAAGCTATCTCTAAAGTGAGCTGAAAACAAGACAAGGAGGAGAGATGAGAAAACACACACACACACACACACACACACACACACACACACACACACACAAAAGTTGTCTTCTAAGTATCTCAAGCCCTGATCCTCCTTTCCTTGGCCAGCATACAATTTCCATCCTTGGATTTCCCTCCTTTCTTATTCCATGAACTAAGTGGGGGAAACTCTCAAGTTGGAGATTACTACCTTAACTCTCCATAAACACTCCAACTCAAACAACTGGCTGATACTTTGGAGAGTGGGATTTTGTTTCTAAAAGACAGCTAGGGATGCTGTCCTTTCATGAAAACATGGAAAAGAGAAAGCCATGCCGGGATCTTCTTCTGCGGTAAGTCCTTCAGTAGACACCTTAACTCAGCTGCAACAAATTCATGAGATGATTGGACCTGCCCCAGCCCGCTGCTCCCCTTCTGTCATCCAGGTAAGGACACTGTCCTCAGGATGTTCATCTATGTAGTCTAATACAGAACCCCTTTACTTGAGGGAGCTTGAATTTCAGGTCCTAATTTATTCTCCATGTATTCTCCTTCCTCTCTTCCTCACCGTTCCTTTGAAGGCACACCTAGTCCAGTCAACAAATTCCGTTTACATTCCCTTATCTTTAACCCAGAGAGGTAGGGAACCTGTCCGGAACCGGAAGTTCCCATCAGGGCTGCAACTGACACCCGAGCTGCTGGTCTTTCCAACACACCATGTTTGCTGCTTCCAATTACTGGTTTCCATATAGCAGAAAAGGTAACACCCCCGCCCCCAGTATCTTGTAAGAAAGTGTGAAAGGCAGTCCCACATGGCCCACATGAGACCAAGACTCTCTCACTACCCCTGAAAAAGAACGGTCTCCCTAAATTGAGGTGCATCCCACGGTCAACAAAGTCACCGCAAACCTTTGGTGGGATAGAGGAAGGTGGTACCACACAAGGCCAAATTCTTAAAGCATGCCGTGGTCCAAGATTAATTTTTAAGACATGTCACTGAGATATGTCTGGGTTCACTGGCTTAAAATGAGTTAACAAAAGACACAAATAAACAATAATGCAATCATTTAATACAATATCACTGTCTAAAGATTCTTTTTAAATATAAACATGGCAATTCTGCTAATACATATTACATACATTTGCAACAATACACAAAAGCTGAAAGGTGGTTATTGTTGAGTTGAAAAAGTCCCAGAATCCCACTAAGAAAATAATGCGAGACAATAATGCATATTTCAGGTACACACTATAACTGACTTAAATTATTATGGATGTACTTCATACTTAATTACCTTTCTAAAATATGTCGGGGTATTTTGTCATAAACTCTGCAGAGTCGGCTGTACCTCAACTAAATACTGCTCTGAAATGCAAACCCTTCGCTAATGTTTTTATTTGAATAACTTATTACCCAATATAGCAAGCATCAACACATTTTATAGAACCAGAACTTGGCTCTCTGAAATTCCTCCTACCCTAATGCCAGTCACTGTTGGGAGCATTTAGTTATAAATTGTCTTTCAATAAAAGTAAAAGCTCCCAAAACAACAAAATGAAAAGACACAGCAGCTTAAATCAAGGGAAGTCAATTTCCACATGCCGATCCTAAATATTTCATGGCCCTATTTTATTCTGACATTTGTAGATGACTAAAGTGTTACAAAGGAAATAAAATGCTGATTAAAGAGTTCACTGTCATAAAGGTTACTGAATTGTAAATGGCCCTTTCCATCTTCCTGTTAATAGGTACCCAGCTGTAAACATCATGAAGGATGTGACGGGAGGGCGGCTTCCCTCCTTTAGGAGCTGTATATACATTAATCACTGAATCACCAAGCCATGCTTAATTGCAAGCTGTATATCACACAAATCCATGGTAAGTAGAAGGAAACTCATTATTGCTGCTTCATAACTACTGGGTACTTCTCATTTTAACCTCCTCACACCTGGGACACTTTGTTGCTTTATAACAGGAATGCAGAAAAGGTATTACACCACTAATTACAGCCCACACCGCCACCTCCAACTCAGATGCCTGAAAGAAAAGAACGGAACAGTCTAGATCTGATGCCATCCCAGGCTTCTGCCTCATTGCCACTAAGTGAGTTTTTACATGTGGCTTCCCGCGCCCTCCCTCCCCTGTTCCCTTCCTGGGGACAGCACGCTGAAATCCATTACTCCTTGAGAGTTTACAGAACTGTTTAAATGATAAAGAGAAAAAAATAAAACACCTGCAGTATATTTTGCTTTGACAAAATTATTGATTTAAATCCCATACAACAGCACAATACTATTTAAAGGTCAACCCAAGAAAAATGAGTTTACACCCAAACAGAGCTGAGCTTATCTGTCATGAAAGTGTAATGATGTGCTTATTCCCTCACTAGGGTGTATATATTTTTCAGGAAGATATAACAGTCTACTTGCAGGTGAAATCTGCTCTTAAATGGGAATTTCAGGAGATATTTACATTTCAGATGGTGGAGCTGATGTCTGAAGCCCTGAGACCCATTTCTGTACTTACTAGTCAGGTGAGTATTTATTTTCATCGCCTAAAAATTATTCTTCTCACTCCCGGGTCAAAAACGAGACGTCTATAACCACAACTCATATGGGAATCTTTCAAGAAGGCTAAGGTTGCAAACAGAATGCAAAGGTTGCCATGAGAACAGCCTCTTCTCCTGTTTGGTTTCTCTTTCACATTTCAAAAACATGGCAATAAAAGACCCTCAGCTCGTTATTTCTAGAAATAGTTGTTATTAATGAATCTGTATATTTGTCTTTTTCTTTTCAAAAGGCAAATTGATGTATGATTAACCCCCAACTACCACCATCACCCTTCCCTACTTGACCTCTACAGGTCAGACCTGGGCCTCATTGGGATGGAGTGAAGGGGATGAGTTCTGATAACCCTAAAACCAGGTCACAGCCCCTAAAGCAAACCTGTCCCACTGTCTCTCCGTTGAGTTCCATTCAACCAGTATTCATTAGGTGCCAGGTACAATGCTGGTTGTGAGGGTATAAAACACAGTACCTTCTGTCTTAAAAAATTTTCATTCATTCATCCGGCAAATGGACAGAGCAGCTATCATGTGCCTGGCACTGTGCCGTGACGCCTCCAAGACTATGGTCTTACAGGACCCACAGACTCGGAATACACAAATATAAGTTAAATAAATAGCCCAAAAGTGGACTTTCAGGATTAGGGCTGCAGAAAGCAAAGGAAGTCAAACTAGTCAACATGGTTCAAGGAGGGCCTTCCTTATTTGACCAGGGACTTGAAGGATAGCAAAGGTGTCTGCTAGGCGGAAGTGGAGAGGGCAGGTGAAGGCAGTAGGAAAGCCAGATTCAAGGTCCCGAAGACAAGACAGAATCTTCTGCAGAGAACAAAGAGAGTTGCCTGTGACATACGATTTGGCTGAGGGGTAGAAGGGAGGAGAAAATCTTGTCAACAGTAAGAGTTCTAAACCTAAGGGAAACCACTGGAAGGTATCCAGCCTGGGAGTGCCATGACCGGGGACAGTATGGAAACCAGATCAGAAGAGAGCGCAGGTTACTGTTGGAATTCCCCTCCAGAAGGCTATTTAGGCCGTGGGAACAATGACAATGGCGATCAATGTCAGTGACAAAAGGAACAGCAAAAAAAACTACTCTACTACTCCATCAGCACCAGTGCACAAGAAGTACATCTCCAAGAACTGGCCTTTGTTCTTGTGTTGCCAAGACTAGGCTTATAAGTCAGCTAATAGAGACTTCGCCTCTTTCCACAGGTTCAGTGGGGCTGGTCCAAGGATTATAACAGCTCTGAAGTTCTTATTATCTGCCTTCAGCATCCCCCCAACCCCAGCTCACTGGATATTTTCCTGTCATTGTTAACTCTATCAAAACATGAGCTGGAAGACAGATCACTTTCAAATCTAGGTAGCATCTTGCTAACACTTGGATGAAAGCTGCTTGTGTGTCTTTGGTCAAAAACAAGAGCAAAGATAGTGACCAAAACTAGATCTGAAGGTTGTCGAAATTTAATTTATCCAAATATCTTCTTGTTCCCCACCACCGTGGGTGCCGGCATTTTGGTTGTCTAAAGATCGGTGTATGAATTTTACTTCTCTTCCAACACTCCTTATGGGGAAGAGGAGTTGGTGTTCATGAATCTTCTATTGTTGGCAGATCCTCAAAGCCTCTCACATTTAGGCAAAAGCCTAAAGCTACCTGCCTTGCTGGGTGAACTGCAGGAAGACTGAGCACAGTCCCACAACCCACCCCACCGTAACTACCTCCAAATCCCTTTACCGCCATCCGGCACCATCACCCCCTCTACAGTCAACACAGTTACACCCAGGGAAGCAATCTCCTGCCTGCTCCGGGAATCCGAGGCATTGCACTTCCCACTTCTCCCCATCCCATCCCAGCGCTGCATGAGTCAACCCTGCCTGTTCACCACTCGGTCTCACTCGTACCCTTCATGAGACAGTGAAACAGAAGCTCTAACAAGCATACTTCTTCACAAGATGACAAAGGGGGAAGATCACCTGTTTTGGAACCAAGCGCACCCAGGCCGACAGCTAAGCCCTACTATCAGGGATGCTCTTCTAGGCCTATCGCTTAGGGATCCTCCATTTTTTCCTCATCCGTCCATCCACCCATTCACTGAATAGTTTCTGGATGCCTATCATGTTCCAAGACTTCTCACATTTGTCTGGTTTAATCATGACAGTAGTCCCTTAAGGCGAGTGCCCCACAAATTTGTTCTATCATGTACCCCAACATGAGTTGATCTGCTTATAAATTATGTAAACCTATATTAAATAGGTACTTTAAGGGTAGGAAAGAAAATATCAAGATTTTAAATGCAATTTTACTCATCAGTGGTGTCAAATCCTCTTTGAACTTACTGAAAAACAGGTAACTATATATATTAACTTTTTGATTACAGAGACGTTACGTATTTATGCCTCATTATTTTTTTAAATATGGGCTTAACACTTTGTAAAAAGCCCACTTAAAAGTTTGTTCTAATTTCAGTTTGACACAATTTTAATAAATGAATCATAATTTTTAAAAGGTACTTAAGTATATATATTGGTTTCTTGTGGCTACCGTAACAAATCATCACAAACCTGGTGGCATTAAGAAAAATGCAGCAAGTTATCCTCTTAGAGTTCTGGTACCCACAAGTACCACTGGACCAAAATCAAGGTGTTAATGGGGCTACACTCCTCCCAAAGGCTCTAGGAGGGAATCTGTTCCTTACCTCTTCAAGTCTCGGAAGTGTGGTGGCCTTCCTTAACTTGTGACCATACCACTCCAATCTCTGCTTCTCTGGGCACCATTGCTTTTCCCTCTTTAGTGCCTGTCAGGTCTTCCTCTGCCTCTCTTACAAAGACACCTGTGCTTATATTCAGGGCTCCCCAAGATAATCCAGGATAATCCCCTCATTTCAAAATCCTTAATTTAATCAAATTTGCAAAGACCCTTTTTCCATGGAGGGTTAATATTCACAGGTTCCAGGGATTAAGATAGGATACTTTGGGGGGACCATTATTCAGTACCACAGTACATATGGAAGAAACCGATCACAGGTTGAGTTCATTGAATCACAACTCTTCTCATTAACCAGACATGCTCAGATTGTTGTTTGAATTCAGTGGGTAAATTTCCACATTCCTTGATGTCAATTACCCACAATGTGTGGCAATTTTATTTTTCACCAGTGAATTCAAAACCCACTGAAATTCTTCTTTGGAAGACTTTTTAAGTAGTTAGAAAATTCATCTTCCAATTTTTTTTAAATGTGCAGAGATGAGCATTTTTACAGATAACATACCAGCCACAGTTGGCAGGAAAGAGCTCATAGGATAATGGAAATCTTTCCAAAAATCTGTATTCAAATGTCCTCTCCATAGCATTAGTTTCTTTCATTAAGCATTTCTCAACTGCATTTTTTGCCAAACCTATCTGTTAGGATTTATATTTCTGCCAGACATTAGGAAAGAAAAAATTTAAAAAGCTTGAATTTCCTAAGAGAAAAATGGAGAACTCATATTTATAATTAAAAAAAAAAACAACAACAAAACTTCCAAGTTCTTTCTCCTGACATGGTCAAGGAATCTCTGTTGGAACCAAAGATTTTTGTACTCCATCCCCAACTTATAATTAAGCAAGTATAACGTAAGTGTTCTGTTATTTGAGGATTTTTTTAAATAAAACTAATCACATCACTGATATCCTGTAACCAGAGTCAAATTTGCAAAATGCTGAAAACAAAGAAGAAGGGAAGACATTAATATGAAATACTCCTCAAAGAGAATTCCCAGGTGACCTCAGTAATAGCACCCCACAGTGTGTGGCAGGTGCTCTGGTGGGAGACACCTGCACCACATGAGGGCTCCAGTTCTGTCTGAATATACTAAATATTGGCCCAGCTTATTGCTTTCTCGTTTTTAGATTATAAAAATCAGGGGAAAAAATTCTAACACTCTACTAGCATGCCAATCAGTGGTTCTTATGCTATATGCTGCGGGCTTACGCTCCTTTCTCTAAAAACTGTTCCCTGAATTATGGGTGAGTGTTCTTATTATATGGATAAGGGAAAGCAGCTGAGAAAGGCTGAGGGAGTCACTAAAAACAGCACAGACAGGGGCACCTGGGTGGCTCAATGGGTTAATGCCTCTGCCTTTGGCTCTGGTCATGGTTCCGGGGTCCTGGGGTCGAGCCCCGTGTCGGGCTCTCTGCTTGGCGGGGAGCCTGCTTCCCTTCCTCTCTCTCTCTGCCTGCTTCTCTGCCTACTTGTGATCTGTCTTCCAAATAAATACATAAAATCTTTAAAAAAAAAAAAAAAACAGCACAGACAGGAGGAATCGAGCCAGGGTTTGATCCAAGGTTCTGATTCTGAGTCTGGCTCATATTCCACTGCTCTGTAATTCCTCCCTTCGTAATGGAGCATGGAAGGTGAAGAAGGCAGCCCAGCAGGGTGGTTCAAACCACCCTGGGTTCACCAGTTCTGCCCGGATTTGACTGGCTCCATCATATCCCAGCTATGTGACTTTAGGTATATTAGACTCTACACCTCAGTTTTCTCTTTTTCTTTTTTTTTTTTTTTTTTTTTTTTTTTTTTTTTTTTTTTTTTTTTTACAGATTTTATTTATTTATTTGACACAAAGAGAGAGAGCGTACAAGCAGGGGGAACAGCAGGCAGAGGGAGAAGGAGCAGACTCCCCATCGAGTGGGGAGCCCGATGCGGGACTGCATCCCAGGACCCTGAGATTATGACTTGAGCCGAAGGCAGCTGCCCAACTGACTGAGCCACCCGGGCGCCCAGCTTTCTCTTTTTCAAAATGGGGAAAATAAAAGTGTTTCAGAGGGTGATGGGAAGGAAGAAATGAATTAACTCATATGAAGTACACAAGACAACAACAAATACATAGTAAGCAAAAGTAAGCCCTCAGATGTTAGCCATGTGATAATACCTATTTCATAAGGTTTTATAAAGCAAATAACACATACACCTAGATGGATATGTGTAAACACACGCACAAAATATACAGAAAGAAGGTTAAGGGGAGGAGTACACACGCACCTGACATATCACAGGTACTTAATGATTAGTTCTTGAGTTTTTATTAATTGTGAATGAAATATGAGGGTTACTTATCCGTCATCAAGCTGATAAGGGTCCTCCACGGGCAAGAATGCATCTTTCTGATGCTACGTAGACACACCACCCTCTGCCTCATCTCCCACAGATATTTGCCACTTAAGAATCCAAGGCTGGGGTACCTGGGTGGCGGAATCGGTTAAGCATGTGACTCTTGATTTTGGCTCAGGTCCTGATCCCAGGGTCGTGAGATCAAGCCGGCTCAATGCTCTGCGAGGAGTCTGCTTAACGCTTTCCTTCTCCCCCTCCTTTGCCCCCACTCCCTCTCTAAAATAAATAAGCCTTTAAAAAAAAAATTTAAGAATCCAAGGCCAAAATCTCAGGCTTTGGGTTATAACACATGCCCTGCTGATACTGTTTGTGTCTATAATTTGGGGCATAAAAAGGCAACTAATATTCCCCAGGTTGAAAGGTCCAACCTGGGTCTATAGTGAAAATCAATTGAAAAGTATAACCTGTTATGTGTTAACGGTGGCTAGTATTATAAGGTTTTCTGTTCCCATCTCAAAACCTTGAGTTTACCAACCTAGCCTCAATATCCAAACCAGAAACTTGAACTAGTTAAAACAAATAAATAAAAATAAACTGGTAGAAATGCCAACCAAAACTTTGTCTCCTGACTCTGCTGACCATCACAAGTAAAGAAAACGAGCCACTGTCCACACCAAATTTTCCCTCATTTTCTCAAAGTACAAAGGAGATACATAAATCAATACACATTTCATCCCCTGTGGAGTTCCCCTTGGTCTGACCTCCTCCCAAAAGACCTAAGACCCCATCACTGTCTCAACACTACCTTATATACCCTGGGTCCTATTTCTGGAATTTGATAAAAGCATTCAAATTCGAGTACTTGAAACAAAAAAAAAAAAAAAATCAAGTGAGCCTCTAGTTTCATAACCAAATATCATCCACATGAAAATGACAGGATGAGGACCAAAGAGTCTGGAAAGGGGAAGCCAGGAAGCTAAGCAGACCCAGAACGTCTGGACGAAGGGAAAGCTGTCAGACCAACGACAAGGTGAAGGCAGGACTTGCATGCCAACACATTCAGGTTTAGCAGCAAGATGCAGAAGAATCTCGAGGCTCCTAAGATTGCAGGTTAGAGAGACAGAGGAAAGAGATTACACTGAATTCAGGTCAAGAAACCTGAGTTTGCATCCCTGCTTTGCTCCTCTCCAATGCTGTAACCTTGGGAAGATTATTTTCCCTCTCTGGACCTCTATGTCCTCCTCTGTAAAAGTGAGAGAGCTGAACCAGCTCATTTTTTTTTTTTTTTTTTAGAGACTTTCCACTCAATTATCCCAGACCTCTTTGGTCATTACAATCTGTGTACTGTTAAGGCCAATAACACGTTTCTTGGGTTCAGAGAAGTTTTTTAATTTAATAACTATCTGTCGGGCATAACAAATCAATCCTGTTTGAGCTGTTTACCAAGTATGACTCATCTACCCTCTTTGGATCCCAAGGTAAGAACAGAGCTTTGTGATTAGCTCTGCCGAGGAGCTGTGATACATTTAGTTGCCAATGCAAAATCCTTCAGAACTCTTTCCCTTTGGCTCAGTGTCCAGCAGCGCTCAAGGTACCAAGTGCTCTGCCATCTTAAATCCCTGTGTGACTAAAATGATCAGAGCCCTTCTGCAAACCTACCATGTACATGAAGCATAGCAAGAAATACATCCTTATCGTCCGACACCTTTGTGATTCTGGAGTTGTTACTGCAGCCTAAGGTAGCCAGCCCTAATGGAGACAAGAAGTAGTCTGCAATTAAAATTACTATTACTCCCCTATTATTCCTTTTAACTATGGCCTATAATAAAATACGTTTTTAAAACTTTGTATTTCTCAAGGTAAAGCCAGGTACCATATACCTGAAGCTAATGACTCACTTTCTAAGGTATGTGCCCATTACTCCAGCTTCTCAAGGGATCTCCTCAAAAGAACAATGACCATCTCCAGTAAGAATAAATAAGGTGAGAACACGGCAATCACACTTCGGCTGCATTCAGTATCAGGAAAAACTTCCTTTCTTAAGGAAAAAAAAATCAGGCTACAGAGGAATATGACACAGTATCTTTTTTAAAAATGGCTTGTTGTAAAAAAAAAAAAAAATGGCTTGTTGTAGGTAATGTGCTCTTGCAAGCTAGAGCAGAAAGATTTTGCAGACGGAAAGCAAGTGAAAAGGAGCCACCTTCCATGGGGCTCTGAATGTAAATTACAAAAGACTTCAGGTCAATTAGCAACTACTGAAGAGAGGGGTACAGCTATAAAGGATGACTTTATGATGCCCTGTTGGAAGAGAAAGGGGGAAAGAAAGAACAAAGACATGTAAGCATAAAGATGAAATTAAAAAAAAAAAAGTCTGGGGCATCAGAAATGTAGAAACATATAAATACACAAGTGATTTAAGCAGCAAAAAAGCTAGGTGGCTAAAAAAAAATCTAACTTTCAAAAAGCACAGGAAGCGAAAAACAGGATAAAATAAAAGCAATCGTATTTTAATCAACTGATCATTTGCTATCTGAGGCTTTTGGGAAAATAGTGGGAAGAACTTTCATAGATAAAATACCTAAGAAAACTGCGATTTTTTTTTTTTTTTTTTAAATCCAGAGCCAAACTCCTATAGTTATTTCCGGCAAGACACACCTCCCGTCTTGATTAGTCACAGAGCTGCTGCTGGACAGAGAGATGGACAGTGTGACCTCGACTCTCATCTACTCAACAGCCACCCCTCAGGTACCAGACACACAAAGGGCGGGCAAACTCCCACCCGGTATGCAGATGCTGCGTTTCTCACCGACGGGAGGATGTGCCGATGAATTAGCAGTCAGACACTGACTGTCATTGGTAATAACTTCTTATTATGTCAAGGAATTTACATGCAGATCAATGTGAGCAGTGTGCACTTGCTTATCCCCACCATAAATCACTATCGATTGGCACACCAATTCCTTGCCATAATTAGGAGCTATAGACAGGGCTGCAATATTATCTTAAAATACTGTGTCACTACCCTCCACAGCACAGCTGGCACCCACGAAACTCTCGCGCTGCCACTCTCACTTTTGGCGACATGGCTGCTGTTGTTATCTGGGGTGAGAAGTGGGGAGATTAAGTGAATAAAATGTCCCTGTGAGCAGTGTCTCCTTGAGAGAGTCCCGGTACCCTATTAGAGATTTAAAACAAATGGGAATTCCTCCATATCCATGTTGAGTTCCTGTGTGCAAATGCAAAAGTTGGCAACATGCTGCTCTTAATCTGATTTATGCACCAATTTACTTTATACATTAGGCACACTGTATGCAGGCTGACTGATGCATAAAAATTTCATGCAAAAAAGGACTCACTCCCGCACAACTGCCTTTCAGTTATTATTACCTCTTGTGGTTCCCATCCTACGGTGGGTAGGACAAATGACTCCATATACAAAATGCATTTTGCCCACTATACAAACATTTTGATCTGTTTCTGTTTCCCCTCGGCTCCAACTCCACAGAGCTAAAAACGCTGTATCGTAACTTTCTGAAATCCTTTAATGCTACAAAACACCCGCTTATGCAGATAACTTCTCTCCATGTTCCCTCTCTAACTGTGTATTATCAACACACAAACATGCCCAACAGAGGCAAACAGAGACAGACACATACCCATGACACACCTGGGTATTTCTAGCTAATTTTTTTTTTGGTTCAACATTTTTTTTTCTCTGCATATCATAACCTCCATGCATTCCGCGTTACTTTTCTAATTACCTTCCCAGGGATATGTCCCCCGGAATATTAGTAACAGCAAAAATGCAAACAAACAAAAAAAGCTTTTCGGGTAGGGTTTTAGTTAAGGAAAAACCAGCTAGAAAAAGCATCTTTCTGTATTTTCCTTTTATTAGAAGTCTCCTTTCATCCAAGAAATATGGGGCCTGAAATAAATTGTACCATCCTGCTTTTTTTTTTATTCAAATCCTTGCCAGAGCTAGGCAGTATGCTAATGAAAACAGGTTGATAAATGACTCCCTGATATTTTCCAGACATTTTTCTCTCAGAAGTGCTCTAAACTGATGTAGCTCAAAGAGAATAAGGCGCATTAAGTCATTATATCAATTTTTGTTACCCAGATACTTCAGTCCCAGTTAAGCGCTGACAGCCAATATAAAACAAGGCAAGGGCATCATACGACTCCATCGATCAAATCTTGTCGTAGATAGATTGCCTATTACACAAATAGAACTAGCGGATTCAGTTTGTAGTTTTATGCTCTCCAATTAAAGGATAACAGGGTACTTTCCCATAAATCTGCTAATTGCAACTGAATTAATTTAACAAATTTCTCCAAGCACACAGGAAAAAGCGATTGGTTAAGCTAATGTAAACTAGCACAGGTTGTCACAAAGAGGCTCCCATAACATCCTTTTGCTATACCTTGATTGGGCAAGGTGTCACAAGTATTTAGCTACATTGTGGTTCTCTGGCAACAGACAGCTGACAAGCATAAAACATTGCACAAATAGGAGATAATTTATTTGTGGTACTTTTTTTTTTTTCTCTCCCTCGCTCCCCACTCTCCCCCCACCCGCAGGAGGAAATAACTCCCTCTTTGCATCTAATTAATGTTTCCCTCCAAGTGAAGCTGTTTTTCTAAATCAGAATTACACCAGCCAAAGCACTATGTTACGGAAAGGGGTCCCTCCGCGCCACTCAGCCAACAGGAGGAGTGATGGGCAAAAACCAGAACAGCTGCCTATTGCATTTCAAAGGAGGAAATAGCTCAGGGCTCCTCAACAGAGCAGGGCAAATACAACACAGGTGCAGCACCCACTCTCCCAAGTTCAAATACGCAGGTAACTGTGATACCCCACGTGCCAGAATCAAAGCAGGACGATCCCAAGCCACAAAATAATGCATCGCAGTTGAATTCGTCACCCGCTGTGCTCAGCATTGTGGAGCCGAAGTGGTAATGACTGCAGGGGCACGGGGGCATTGATCGAGGACGCTCGTCTGCCTCTCTCACCTCTCCACCACTCCTCGTCATGCCTCCGCCAGGGATTTCCACGGACTGGCAACTCCCACAACGGCCTCAGACGGCCAAAGCTCGCAGACACACAAGTGAGCAGGGGGTGAGGAAAAGAAAGCATATTTTCCAGATCTGGTGAAATAGGTCAGATTTTAAATATCTAGTCCCGTCGTACCCCCTGTTTAGACTGGATATTTTCAGTGTGTGCTTGCAAAATACCATTGCCATATCCACACTTGGAAGGGCCACCACCACCTCCTACGTAAAGGGGATAGATTTCAGTTCTAGAAGAGGTGATGGGGCCCAAGGATGAGCAAGGAGAAGCCATGGAGCCCCCGGAGAAGGGGGAAGGTCAAGGCAGCAGTAAGCAGGATGACGGACCTCCCACAGTTCAGACTAAGGGCGGGAGTCTCTGGCGGCTCTCCCTTCTCTTGGGATCAGAGCTTCTAGCTTCATTGCTACAGAAGCCCATTCCTTTTTATAGGGAGGGGAAAAAAATCTCAGTAGACCCTCTTTTCCAAAGCACATTTCTCACACCCTGTTTATCCACTAACGGTTCTGCTGATAGAATGACGCCCTGCCACATCACCTCAATGGGACGGCAAGCTGTTTGAAGACAAGAACCACGTGCGTCTCAGATTGTGGGCCCAGAACAGTAGCAACAATGCCTGCTGCCTCTGAGTGTACAATGTACTCAATGACTTGAAACTGGCTCGTCATCTGGCCTAGGGGCAACAGGGTTCTTAGAAGGCAAAGAAGGTGTGGGTTAGGTCCAGGCAGAAGTACAGGGGGTTGAATCCTACAGACTGTTTGCCACTTGGTAGTTAACCAGAAAAGACACACACATACACTCCAAAAAAAGATATTTTGAGTAGGTAAAGATACTGCATCAAAATCATGACACCTGGGTGATAGCCCCAACTTGGCCATTAACTAGTCATAGGATACTGGGATCCCATGTAAGCGCCTCTTCCTCACCCATGAAAGAAGCTATCAGCGTAGATCTCACATTAGATCTGATGGAGGCTGGGAGATCCAGCCGCTGGTTTTCAAAAAGCAGCTGCAGGTGGAATGGCATTCTGGAGTGTTCCCAGCCTCTAGGAACAGAAGGTGACACATCAGGGTACACTGCCCCCAGTAAGGCTAAGGATTGTTTTCTGACGCTTCCCATTCAGATGTGCGGACTGTCATGGGAAATATATTCTTCAGGGTCACAGTCAAAAAAAAAAAACAAAAAACATTTTTTAAATTCAAAGCCACAGAACCAGTCTAACCCAATGACTGCACATGGAGATCCCGCAGCACTATGATCACACACATTCTCATTCAGAGCCAGCCGGCCGCGAGGGTAGGAACTGGCCGGCAGCAGCGCCTCAGTCACTTGTGATGAAAACGAGCTGGGAAACCCCTCATCTTGGGAAAGTCGCCTGGGTGCAGAGAAAGAAGGGAATCCTTTCAAAACGGACCCCAGGGGTGCCTGGGTGGCTCAGTGGGTTAAGCCTCTGCCTTCCGCTTGGGTCATGATCTCAGGGTCCTGGGATGGAGCCCCGCATCGGGCTCTCTGCTCCGCAGGGAGCCCGATTCCCCCTCTCTCTGCCTGCCTCTCTGCCTACTTGTGATCTCTCTCTGTCAAATAAATAAATAAAATCTTTAAAAAAAAAAAGAAAGAAAGAAAGGTCCCCAGCAAAGCCTCCCTCCTGGCTGGCCTGAGGAGCATACCAGAATGAGAGGAGCCGGGTCTGCTGCCCACGCGCTACCCCGTAGAGCCTGAACACCAAGCACCCCAGAAACGTGCAGAACTCCGACCAGAGGGAGAGCACTCACATCTTGTGGCAGCGAAGGCTGGCTCCCCTGTCAACCGTGGGACAAATATTTCATAGGACACGTTATGATTCACGGGCATGCAGGCGCAACAGCACGGCCATGCTCCCCACGATGGACCTGAGAGAGGATGACCCAGAGGGGAGGCCTGTCAGCCTAAAACCATCAGCTGGCCGCCTCTTGAGAATCCACAGAAGATGAAGTAGGATCTGAGGAATTCCCCAAACCCTCCGCCTCTCCAGCTATGCGGAGCCTCCTGCTCGACTATTATTTTCACTGTGCCTTGTTGTGAGTTACGATCTGATGTGCTGGTTGGAAGGAAATCTGAAATAAGAAGTGATTTCATACTACAAACATGTTGTGTTGAGTCAAAGCTTCTGGAAGGAAAATACGCCTTTAGCTAAAATATTTGCTATTCTTTGAATACCTCTAAATGAAGATGGCTTAAGGCGCATGCCACCTGGTTTACAGAAGATGTGGAAGATATACTATGAAAATTAACAACAACAGAGGAGCCGGTAATGAGGAAAGTAAATAAAGGGTCTAGGAACTAAACAGGTAACCAGCCAACAAATATTTATTGAGCACCTGCTGTGTGCCAGGCACTGAACATTAGAATGTGAGGTGAACAGAGCAGATAGAGTCCCTTCTCTCCAGAGCTTACAGTCTGGTCGGGGAGAGAGCTGCTGTTTAAGTAATTTTATAGATAAACAAGCACCAGGAAAGAAAAACAAAAATAAGACGGGGATCTTATTTAGATGGGGGGGCTTAGGGACTGCCTCCCTAAAAAACTGCCCTATTTAAGCTGAGCCCTAAAGGGTAAATAGAAGAGTGGGTAGAGGGCAAGAAGATGACACTAGGCGCACTCCAGTGCTCAGGCCCCCCAACCCCAGCATGCACCTCCCCCACCCACTCACATACACCCAAGGGAGCAATCACACTGGCCCACTCAATCATGCTGGACTTCCCTTGGCCCTTCTCTTTCACACCTCTTTGCCCACCATTCCTTTGGCCAAGGATATGTTTCTGTGCAGCGTTCCTGCTTTCCAGCTTTCTCAGGCTCAAACGCCAGCACTATGCCTTCGTACCTATGTGACCTTAAATGTCTTCATCTCTCCGCACCTCAAAGTCTTCATCTGTAAAACACAGATAACCCCGGGCCCTATACCTCATGTATTCGACACAAGGATTAGATGAAGTGATACAGGTAAAGCATTAAGGACCTGGCACAGAGGAAGCAGCCAATAAATGGGAACCACTGTTGTTGTTTTATGCGTTCTAGAGATTGCTGTGGCTCAAGTTTCTGGTTTTGTTTTCTATATTCCATGCTCTCATACCAGGGTCAGATCAAACTGCCCTTCTACTGCAAAGCTATCCAGACTCCCTCTAGCCTATGTACCCCCTTGTAAGTACACTGTACATCTCTCAATCATAACCTTTATCACATGATACTGAAATTATTCACATATCTCTTTGTTTGCCAGATCAAAGCCAGAAGCCAAGTCTTATTTATCTTGCTTCCCCAGTGTGTGGAAATCAACAAGCTCTCGACGGACACCCTAGAAGACAGATGAATGAGTTGATACTGGGTGGCCAGATGGATGGAGCAGGTCAGAAAGCTCCTCTTGGCCCTCTTTCTTTCTCTAAGGGCATACCCCACCAAGTACTAGAGCAAAGGGGTGGAAATCCTCCTAGCCATCTAGTGACCTCTGGCTTGAAATGCTACTGTCCATGCTTACCGTCATTTGAAAGGCACAGGGGGGGAGTAAACCTGTCCATCAGAAGACAGGAGAACCCTGTAAACTTTCAAATCCTCAAGGAAAAGAAATGTCTTTTCTCAAAACACTTCTAAATAGAGTGAGGCCCATTTGAAGCCTCTAGCTAAAAAGCCTGAGAACATCTTTCTATTTATTGGTATTGTTATGTGTATAGTAACGTTCCCAGAAGCAGGGCATGACTGCACTAGCTTTATGTCTGGCAAAATCAGTGTATTATCTGAACTCAAAAAGACTATAAAATTAAATTTAAGTGACTCACTTAACTAGCAGAAGGAGAAAAGATCCAATTTCAAAACTGAAAAAAGAAAAAGAAATAATTGCTGCCATTTGGTGGGAGTTTATTATGTAAATAAGTAAAGGGCATGTCAACAAATACAGATGCCCAACCGCATTTGCACGGTAATGAGGAACAACTTGAGATAGAGTGGGAAACAAACGTGTTCTCTTCGGTGGGATCAGAGATAACATCTCCTCTGACACTCCAGGCTGTTTTCGGCATCCGCACAGAGCTGGGAAGCCTGAGGCCACTGGGTTCCAACCCTGATATGCCATGAATTCTTTTCATGGCAGGACACGGGGTGCATTAACCCCCAGATAATTTCTCTTTGTCACATTCTTCCCTTGGCATCTCAACATGGCAGGTTCTGAAGTCTTTGGAAAATGTTTTAGCTCTAATTAAAGGAAGAATTTATTATGTCTCAACAGAGTTGAAAGCAAAATTGGACCAGACTGAAGAAGAACTGACAGCGGGTTGTAATAGAGCCTTCGATAAACTTCTGCATGCTTTCTTTTTTTAAGATTTATTTATTTGAGAGAGAATGAGAGAGAGAAAGCATGAGAGGCAAGAAGGTCAGAGGGAGAAGGAGACTCCCCATGGAGCTGGGAGCCCGATGTGGGACTTGATCCCAGGTCTCTGGGATCATGACCTGAGCTGAAGGCAGTCAGTTAACCAACTGAGCCACCCAGGTACCCCCATAAGCTTCTGCATTTTAATGCTACCTTGTAAGCACTAGGTTGAAACAGAGGTCTACAGCAAACCCCAAGCCATAGCTTTTCTCATTTTTTCAGTCCTAGGAATTTGGGCTAAGAACTTTCTCACAATTAGTCCCTTCCTACAGTAAAATCTACAGTTAAAGTCAGGGCCTCCTACAAAATGGACCTGGCAGTAAAATTTATTTTGATGACAGTTACTGGAAAGAGGAGGAGGATGGAAGTAAAAGATAACCCCTCCTATCACATGCCTAGAGTTCTAGGTCTGAGAGAGATCCTTTGACCTAACTCAGCCTGAAGATTCTACTAATTTTAAAAGAGTCTCAAGGAAATTCCAGAATCCTTCATGTGAATCTATTTTCATATTTATCTCACTAGCTGGTAATCTTGGGAGTGGGGTGGGGACATTAATAATCCCTCATACAACTGTCTAGTTAATATTTTTTTTAAGATTTATTTGAGAGATAGAGAGATCATGTGTATGGGGGTGGGGAGGGCAGGAGAGGTAGAGGAAGAGGGAGAGGGAATCCTCAAGGAGACTCCCTACTGAGTGTGGAGCCTGATGCGGGGCTCTAATCCAGGACCCTGACATCATGACCTGAGCTGAAATCCAGAGTCAGCTGCTTAACTGACTGAGCCACCCAGGAGCCCTGTCTGATTAATAATATGAGTAACTAAGTATTTTTGGCCAAACTGGAATGGAATGGCAAAACTTCTCACCCTTGGGCACAGATAATACCAGAAATAATCTCTAAAGATCTTTCAAGGCTGCCTGGGTGGCTCAGTGGGTTAAGCATCTGCCTTTGGCTCAGGTCATGATCCCAGGGTCCTGGGACCGAGCTCCGTATCAGGCTCCCTGCTTCTCTCTCTGCTCCTCCCCCTGCTCATGCTTGCTAGCTCTCTCTCTGTCACAAATAAAATTTTTTAAAAAATGAAAATTTTCTAAGTTCAAAAAAATAAAGATCTTTCAAGGATCTCCTTAAATTATATGCGCGGGTCTACCTCAGTTAAGAATCGGACCCATAGGGGTGCCTGGGTGGCTTAAAGCCTTTGCTTTAAAGCCTCTGCCTTCCACTCAGGTCATGATCCTAGGGTCCTGGGATCGAGCCCCGCATCAGGCTCTCTGCTCAGGAGGGAGCCTGCTTCCTCCTCTCTCTCTCTGCCTGCTTCTCCGCTTACTTGTGATCTCTGTCAAATAAATAAATAAAAATCTTAAAAAAAAAAGAATCAGACCCATAAAAATCTATCAAAAGGGGTGGGGGATACATTCCAGAATTGCGCTGAACTCCCTGCTGCCTACAGATCCAGTCCGAGGCAGCTCCTTGAGGGGAGGAACTGAGTCACAAGCACCTTGGAATCCTCACACTCAGCACTATGTCTGGCACATACTATGTATGTGATCAATCTTGCAAAAATGAAGGAAGACCTTTCATAGGGTGTCTGCCCAGCCACAAATGCCCAGAGCAGACCTCTCCCACATGCCCTAGTACACCGTGATGATAAATTCCAGAAAGACACAAGGCCCATCTCAGCCAACTTTCACACAAGGTAAAGGCAAAAGAAATGAACACCGCCTAGAAACCTCATCTGATGGCCTAAACAGAGTGCATGACATTTTACTCTCCATTAATTTGGATATACAGTATTTCTCTCTGATTACTGTAGCACGCAATGTTCTTATAAGGTTATGAACTGGTTTTGCGTCGTTCCGTCGCCAGAATTTAATACTGTACTAAGTGTGATATATCTCGGCCATGATTAATCCTGCCCGGTTCTGCAGCAAGTTTCTATAAAAACCAGCTTGAAATACAGGACTCTTAAAGCCCTTGCCAAATCTGCAAGATGTGATATGAACACGGCTCCCATCCAGGCAAGCACGTCTAACTTACACTGAGCCCATCTCCACGTTTCCCTTTGTGCTCCTCGAGCAACCCACTATTTATCCTAGCCCTGAAGCTGAGAAAATGCGGCGAGGACTGCCCTGGCCTGGTTTACAACAGCATTATTAATACTGCCAAACAACAAAGTAAAATTACAGATAAAATCTGAATAGGCCCATTATTGGTTATAGGGGGAGCTAAGTAAGCTATATATAATTTCTTTGGGCCTGCAGAAAGCTCAGCCGGGCAACGACAGGAGAAGAAATGTACGCGGCGGCCCAGTAGCCACCGGAGCTCAGCGACGTGTAAATCCCTTCTTCGAACATCGTGAATTAAAGCAGATGAAAGTTTTAAAATGTCAGGCGAGTCCCTGGGGATGGATATGCTTTATGTTTTTTATACAGTGAACATTAATTTCAAATGGAAAGGGAAAGCAGTCCTCTATCTCCCACCATTTGCTCAGTTTTTCTTACGTTCCGTGTGTCCACTTTTAACAGGCCCCGTCTCAGGGGAATTGATGTGGCGCTGAGTCAAACAGTCAGGCTCAAGGTAAAAGCAAAGTCCTTGTAGGAGGAAAATAAAAATTCACCACCCACTTCCGAGAAGCAGCCCTAATCTGGAACATCTGACTTGGGAGTCTGACAACGGACGTCCAAAGCCTACCCCCTTTCTCAGGCATTTGACCTCTGCAAAACCTAGCTTCTCTGACCGTTACTTTCCCTCTGCACAGGGTTATCAGGGAAAATGAGTTCTTGCATATGCGCTATGTGATCTATAGTATGTACATGAGCACACTTACATATGTATGTGTGTATATTTATTTGTGTTTATCACACACACACACACACACTCTCTCTCTCTTCGGGTTGTTGCTTTAAATCCTAACAGCTTTTCCTTCTATTTAACTTCTGTCATGCATTCCCAGCTTTATTTAACTGTTCTACAAAGGAAACAAGACGGTCCTTCATTATCCATTCATTCATTCGTACGATGCATACCATGGAGCTATGCCGTGCTAAGTCCTTTGGGATCCAACAGAAAAAAAGTGTCCTCTAGAACATCACAAGCGACAGTAGTGGTCTCTCCCTAAGTTGAATCCTAAGTGAAATTCAGAAGCCTTGTTTTCCCAGTTCAGGTGAAGCAGTCTGTTTGATACCATGACAATGATGATGACGAATAACTGGTGTAGAGTTACGAGGCCAGACGTCCATGATAATTTGGATTATTGTGCAGCAAACTGTCAGTCCCTTCCTTTCCCACTACGGGCACAGTTTACCCCTCTGTCCCACTGATATTGGTCTAGACCGCGAGACTTGCCCAGGCCAGCGTCATTTAGCAATGCGATGTCAGCAGAGACGCGATGTGTGCTCACGTCACACGGCAATTTGGCTTGGCCCCTGCATTCCACTGATGCACCACCATGAGAAGAACATGCTTCCGGAAGCTTCTACTGTGTCAGCCCAGGCCCTGGAACAAACACTCATGGAGCCAACCTGAAGCAAGCAGGTAGCCTGGGATCAAGGCAGCTTCCCCTACTGCCGAGACCAGAGCCACCCAGTCTAGATCAGCCAAACCACAGTCAACCTGCTCAATGTGAACAAAAAGACAAGTGGGGTGGTTTCTTATGCAGCAATACTGTGGAAATAACTGACCAGTGTAAGGTCTAAGCGGATCCCAACCAGAAAACAACTGCCTCATCAAAAGCCATTTGGCACAACTTAACTACTGAAGCATTAAAATGAGATTATGGTACAAAACATGCTTTCCATGGTCAAATCAATCGTTCTGTCTCAACTCCTCTGTGCTCGGTTTCAGCTCGCTCTCTGTATTGAAGGAAATTAACACAAAATAAGTTGATCTTGATGAGTAGGATTCAAATCAATAATGTTAATTGGGCTCCTGAGCATAAGATAAAATGAGTTCAGATCAACAAAAGGTTAATATAACTTTCCCTTCATGCAGCACTACCTATGATAAATCTATAGTGGTCTGAAATTTCCAATTTCATTAACAACACATTTAACATGCTAAAAAGACAGGGAACATTCTCCTTTCATAATATTTCCTCTGTGCCCACCAGCAGGTTAACTCACTATTGCAATGCATATCCAATTATGTAATTAAATTATACCTAAATAAGCAGGGGATGTACTCAGTGGTGAGCACTTATTTTAAACTTTAATTTTATTATTGTCTTCATGCTCTACCTACTTCCCCCTCCCAATGGCAGTTTACAGAATTACTGGGTATTTTCTTTTACAGCGTATTTCATTCTGACATTATTGTCTAGCAAAGAAAAAAAAATCACTCAACATTCTTATTGTGCATATACAATACATAGGGAGGTGTGAGATGAACCACTATTGTAGATAAAAAGAGATTTTTTTAAAAAACAGTATTGTAAAGTCCTTGTCCTCAAGGGACTTTCAGTCTGTTATGACTTATAAATGACTAGATACCCAGTAAAATACATAACATAAGTGAGTCAGATTCACTGGACAACTGTTGGCTACTTCTCTCTTACCCATCACCCCTTTTCTTTTCCTAAAATTCTCCTACATTTCCCTAAATTATTTTGGGGTGCAATGGACTCCATTCTCCCGTCCCAGAATGGAGCACAACTGCCTTACTCCTATCGGCAGAATCCCATCCCTGCAGCCTGCCACAGTCTAGGAGAGAACCCTTGCTTAGTCCATGCCATCTGCTGTAACAAATTCCCCTAGACTAGGTGGCTTAAATGACAAACATTTCTTTCTCCCACTTCTGGAGGCTGGAAGCCCAAGATCAGGGCAACCACACGGTCAGGTTCTGAGGTTCTGGTGAAAGCCTTCTTCGGGATTGCAGACTGCCAACTTCTCATTATATCCTCAGGGGGCAGAGCTCTCTGGGGTCCCTTTTGTAAAAACACTAATCTCATTCTATTATTATTATCATTGTTGTTGTTATCTTAGTCACCATACAGTACATCATTAGTTTTTGATGTAGTGTTCCACGACTCATTGATTGGGTATGACACCCAGTGCACTAATCTCATTCCTGAGGGCTCCACCCTCACAACCAAAAGATCTCCCAAAAGCCCCATCTCCTAATACTACCCCATTAGGGACTGAGATTTCCACATATGCATTTAGGGAAGGCAAAAACAGCTCACTTCAGACCCCATTTAGACCTATCTGACCAGTGAAATGCAATTGGGGAAATTTTGTTTGAGCCCTAAGGGAACTGAACTCTTCCACTAGATTTGAACGAGGATGTACATATTCTTAACTATCTGCAGTCACCTCACCACAGGACAGAGCCTTCGTGAAGGAAGAGCCCCTGAGAAACGGAGAACAGCTAGACTGTATTAGACTCGGGTTCTGAAACCAGTGCCACCATGAGAACCAACAATGACTCTTTTTGCCTTTAAGACAGTTTGATGAGTTGTTTTTTTTTATTCTTGTGATTTGCCACTAAAAACATCTAAACAATAGAACATGCAACAGAGCTCCAAAGAAGGAGAAATCATGATGTACCAAAAAAAAAAAAAAAAAATCTAAATAAAATCCAAATGGAAGCAGGGTTTCTCCTAAGCCTTGAAAAATGGATAAACTCTCAATTATTGGGAAGAGGGACAGTGATGATAGGATAGAAAGAAAAAATAAAGCAAACCGGCCAACCTAGATAATGCAAACAGAATGATAGTTTGTGACCCTGATAAAGTTTATGATGTTGTTGTTGATGGAATGCCACACGTGTATACATGAGGCACAGAAAACACTACACATGTCACTGTCTTGTTTAATCCTCACAAATATCCTAGGACGCAGACATGACCATCCCCAGAATACAGATCGGAAAAGGAGGCCCAAAGAAGTTTTGTGACTTACGCACTGTCACAAAGGATTGGTTTAGCCTCCCACAGAACTGGACAAGAAGGCTGTGTGAGTCTTCAGCAAGTTACACCAAACTTTCTGAGACTCAGTTTCTCCAAATTAGGTATAACAGCAAACGCCTCTTCGCCAAAGTTGTGAGGATGAAGATAATGCATTTATAAGTGCTTACCTTAATGCCTCGCACAATGAATATGATCCACAAACATCAACCATTATTTTTGTAACTCTTAAAACCACATTTTAAACTTCCAGCAACAGAGAGGAGAATCAGGACCAGTGGGTGACAATGACCAAGTAGAAGCTTTGGACTCAACATAAGAAATGGGTTTCAAACACTTAGTGCTTTCTAGAGGCGTAACAGAGTGATAGTGAACTTCCAGTTCTAGAAGTTTCCACTCAAAAAAGGAAGAGTCTCTGTTTAAGGACACCATGACAGGGATTGAGCATAAGAAGCGTGATTTTAAGAATGTTATCCCGGGGCATCTGGGTGGCTCAGAGGGTTAAAGCCTCTGCCTTCGGCTCAAGTCATGATCCCAGGGTCCTGGGATCAAGCCCCGCATGAAGCTCTCTGCTCAGCGGGGAGCCTGCTTCCTCCTCTCTCTCTCTCTGCCTGCCTCTGTCTACTTGTAATCTCTGTCAAATAAATAAATAAAATCTTAAAAAAAAAAAAAAAAGAATGTTATCCCAAGGGTTCTTTCATCACTGGGACTTTTCCACCCTAGGAGAGACCATTATCCTGCGGGTTTAATTTCCAGTGTAGCCCAAAACCAAGGATAGAGAACCAGACCCTCCACCCGCATCTCTCCAGTCCTCCGTCCTTAACTAGACTTGCAATCACTTACACATTAAAGAACTGTGATACAAATTTGACTGGACTCACTACACCCGCGCTATCCTCCTAGACTGTGAAAAGCTAATTCCAGCTGTCACTTACTGGAAGTAAAATGACAAATATCTGTAATATCTGTCAGGTTATGAATGCTTTAAAAAGAGTTATGCAGCTGTCAACATTCTGATGACAAGAGAATAGTCAACGAAGAACAGGAAACAGCACGTCTGTGGAGTACCCAGTTGCCAAATTTCTCTGTGACTTAGATTAATAAAAATCAAATTACCTCCATAAAAAAATGCAAACAACAAGGGCTTCTAGAGGAAACCAAAAGAGGCAAATCTGTTAATAATGCTGCTAATGCAATAGATGAGATCATCAGAATTAGCTTCAACACTTCAGTAGAAAATGACTAATTCTAATAAGGGATGTGAAGTCTTTACTAAATTTCTCTCCACCGTGATGGTAGTGGAATAAATGTGTAAAACCCCCGGAAAAGAGTGACCAGTCTTATGGAGAGCTTCTTGTCATACTGGAAAACTATACATAAGTAGGTGACTATGCATCCCAGATTGACCGGGAGAGTCCTAATCTGTATCCTAGTCTGTATTTTGGTATCATTATAAACAAAGCATGTTAGTTTGTATAGTAAGTTAATATGGTGTATACATGCATATTTTTATGTATGTGTGTGCAGTTGTGTGTTCATGTATGCATGTGCATGTATGTATGAGTCTGTGTGCACATGTGGGTTTGTGAACTTAATTAAAATTGTGAACTTAATTAAAATTAAATTGTGAATTTAAATAAAATTAAAAGTTAACATGCCATAATACTTGCATATGCTTATATATGAACATCCATGTGTAGGGAGAACTCATTTTCTTCCATTTCTATAGATCTCGTCTATAGTTTAGCTTTAGGGGACAAACACTACATTTTACAAGGATTTCCGTTGTTACAAAACACTGAGTATTTGCCATCCAGTTAAAACAAAATAAATAGGAGAGGCAAAAATAACTTTATGTTTTATTCATATTTTTACAAAGTGAGTGCTACCAACCAATGACCTCTCTGGGAACAGGGATGGGTGCCCGATTTTTAGTTTAGAAGGAGGCTTTTTAACTTAGTGGAGAGTTGGCCTCAATGTAAAACTCTAAACCAAAATTCACGCTGTTCATCATTAAACGGTATCTGATTTTGTAGTATTACTGCTGCTTCTCCACTATCAGAGAAGGACAACACAGCAAATAAGAATCATCAGTGGGAAAATGAAGTCTCCTCTGCGGGCTTGAGGGAACTACTTTTGCATATGGAAGCTGGCTAGTGCTGTCCTCAGTTCATATAACCATTTTCTCACACTTTTTTTTTTAAGGTACCTACTCTATGCATTTTTTAGGTATCTACTCTGTGCATTTTGCAGGATAATATACATTGTGGGTTCACTGAACTGTGACTTTTTTTTTTTAAAGAAATAACTGAGAAAATCCCAACCATTCAAAGTGAATAGGCCTTATTTTTTTACACCTTGATTCAGCCCTGCTATGTTTTTTGACCTGGGACATACATTTTTTGTCAAGCGTTCATGAAAATTCTCTTCCATCCCTCTCCCAGTTTCAAGAAATTAAACCAGATGGGAATCCTTACAGCCATCAGTGTCACTCTCTTAGGATACCTTCATACCAAGAATATCTAAGCCTCTTCTTGCCCTATAAATTAAGTCATTAACAAATATACACAGTTTGAAGAGGAATGAAATGTTCTGCAACAAATCAAATTCCATGTAGCAGAGGGCACTGGCACTATTCCCATAGAAATAAAAAATAAATTTTGTGACAAACCAACATCTTTTTCCAACATAGCATGCACTTTTTATTGTTCCTCATAAATCTGAGAAAATTAAAAGTTAACATGCCATGATACTTGCATTACTAGCTCCAGTGCATTAAATATTCAAATACCAGTAAAGGTAGAGCTGGGGGGCTATGGGGAAAAAACCTCAAGGCTCTCACAGTTTGGGATTTATGGAATAATAGGTGGCAGTACACAAGCAAGGAGAGACCAAAGGTGGCAAATGAGCATGTGAAGAGCCACACTTCCCTCATGGGTTGAGCTTGGAAGCCATTTTTTTATAAGAAAATTATAATGACAAGAATGTAGATAATCACTCCTTTGGGGGAGTTTACTTAACAGAGACATCATTCAAAAAAGTTAATAAAGAAAAAAAAATTGGAAAAAAAATATTGGAAAGGAGGGTGAAAAAGAGAATGGGTAAACAGAGCAAACAGAGTTGTGATTCACAGCCAAATATCATCAGCCAAGGGAAAAAAAAAATACCCTTTAGGAAAAAATGGGAATTCAATGAACAGCCCCAAAAGAAATGTTGCCCTTGAAATGAGAAGGAATGGTGAATTTGTGCCTGCCTGTTTCAGGGAGCTGATGTGATGTGGCCAGATGTGGAGAAGAAACAGTTCAGGGTAAAAATGAAGTTCCCCCTCCCAGGAACCATATTTTCAGATGGGAACTAGATATTACAATAATGTTAAAAAATACCAGAATTAAAAGAAAACTCAGATTGTTTTCATCAAAACTGTCTTCAGTATTAGAAATTTGTCTTGCAATATCCCACTCAGCTTATGTCTAGACACAGGCTAGTCATGGCCACAGATTAAGAAGAATGTCCAGGGGTGCCTGGGTGGCTCAGTGGGTTGAAGCCTCTGCCTTTGGCTCAGGTCATGATCTCGGGGTCCTGGGATAAAGTCCCACTTGATCTCTGTTCCACGGGGAGCCTGCCTCCTCCTCTCTCTCTGCCTGCCTCTCTGCCTGCTTGTGATCTCTCTCTGACAAACAGATAAAAAATAAATAAATAAAAAATTTTAAAAACTAAAAAAAAAAAAAAAAAGAAGAAGAAGAAGAATGTCCAGAAGACTAAGCAATCTACTTCCTGGAATCAAAGAAGAAAGTGCCGTCCCTCAAGCTAAGTGTCCAGAAATGGGGCCACAGAACCTGCATAGACACCAGGCAGAGATACAGTAAAGCCTAGAGGCAAAGCCTGGGATCCTTTCCCCAGAAAGAGAACAAGTTTTTGAAGGACTTGACCCCTACCACCACACCTACCAGTGACAGCAACAAAAACCTTCCCCTGCCTAGAAGATTCCATGTCGATGAACATTCAGAACCTTTCAAAAGCCTTCCATCTTTGTAACACTCTCCAATTCAGCAGAGAGAAGGGTGGGTTACCATGGGCCATGGGCCATACTTTGAGAATCAGTGTTCTAAACTACAGAGGCATGGGGCAGAAAGAAACACTGGGCCTGGACAATTAGGCTTACATCAGACTTGGAAAAGTATCTAGAAGGCTTCCATAAAATGAAGTGAATATGGCTGTCCTTCAAGAAAAATGGAGAACTAGAATGAGACCTTAAAAATCAGCTGGTATGATGGGTGGTTTTTCAAACTACAGGTCATGATCAATGTGACTGTGTGTGTGTTTGTGCTGGATTACAAAGTTAAAATGTTTATTTATATGAGATGTGTAGTTTAAAAAAATGTTTGAGCAACAGTTTCCTGGTACAACCTTTTCATTTCATGCACAGGTCCCCTGCAAGCCAGGAAGAAGACACAACATGTCCAAGGTGAGAGAACTGGATAAATTCAGGAGGAATAGACCCAGCCTCCTAGAACTGCCCCAGGCTGCCTTGGTCAAATTAACTCTATTAAAATCTTCTAAGCCACTCAGGCTGCACATGTATCCTAATCCAAAGGATCTCTGGTCATAGTCTGAAATTTTCTTCCAGACCCATCCTTGGGTCAAGTCCCTACCCACTTGCCCATAGGAATCCCCATTAGCCTAAGCTGCAAGTGACCAAGGTCTTACCTTCTTGTAGGAGAGGATTTTGATGAATCATCCATTCTTTTCGATCCATTGGCAACATTCCACAGGAGAGAAGAGCAGTTAGTAAATATTCAGACTGAGATCCAGCTCACACACCGCCACTTCCAGGGTCGAGTATGTATTTGCTCCAAGTAAAAGGCTTTGCCTTCATTTGTGTCTGTTGTGCCTATAAATAGTAGACTTCATTTGAATTCCATAGCTCCCTCTGAACACCACTCTGAGTTTAAGAGGACCGACGTAAGATCCCACCACCACTGTCAAGGACTGAAAATTATGATGAATACACAAGCTTGCAACCAAACCAACACCGATTTATCCCTCACAACTATGGGGAAAGGAAAAGGCTGTTGCACTGACTTGCCAGCTCTTCCCATATAAAAAGAAGGTGTCCTCATGGTGACCTGATAGAGACTATGATGAGACTTACACATGGAAGACATAACCCTTGGCTGTCCCGTCCCGCCTACTGCCCACCCGCTGAAATAGGGTGCAGAAATAGGATGCCTTAGCCCAGAAACTTCTGACCACAGATCCTCAACACCCATCAGTTCCACACCTCTGCAGAGTTAATAAAACCAAAGGCAAAAAGCCAAGGAAATCCTGACCCATGAGATTCCCTCCCTGATTACCATAAAAGTATTATCATTTGGGCCGTAACCCCAGAATGGCAAGTGCTTCTAAGTGCACAGGAAAGGACAACTATCTGAGGCAGGGGGGCCTCTTTAAGCTTAACTTTATTCAAGACAGAAGAGTCAAACATCAACATTCAATCACTGAGTAAGGACACTTATTTAGATAGAGATAATATTCCCTAAGGAAAAAAAGAAAAATGAAACTCTAGGTTCTCCATACATTCATCTATCTGAACAAAGCCATGAGAAGAAACTTGCATGAGATGTAAGAAATTGGAGCTTTCAAACATGCTGTTTCCACCTTATCATTCTTATCTGCTATAAAAAAAAAAAAATACAAACAGCTGCATTTAAAGATAAGGTGTTGTGTATGTTGCCCAGATGTTTCTGAAATCCGTTCCCTGTTGAACTTATCTCCCCACAACCAAAGACACCTCTAATCTTTTCTAATGGCTTAATCAAATGAAATAAATGGTCTGGCATAGTATCTTCTTTAAAACGTACCCTACGAGTTGTGTGCACACCTATGCTCACCACGTGAACACAACACACAACAGCAGGGATGTTTTTAAATATTTGTTCAAGGAAAAGCTAGCACCAGCCTTAAAGCATTACTCACATAATATATTTTCTCAAAGACCAGAAGCTGCAAAATAAGTCAGTTATGATTTCCAAATCATGTTTTAGTTTCCTAATCCTCAAATTTCTCACTTTCTTCACAGAAGGTGACAATTCCTTTCATTCATTACTCCAAACATTTATTCCATTCCTACTATGTGTTGGGCAATGCGCTAAGAACAGAGCAGAGAAAATAAATAGGAAAATAACATGAATTGGAAGTTAGAGAATGGTTTGAGAGATAAAAGATGGAAAGTTATAAAGAAGGGTTGCATAAAGGGTGAGGAAAGAGAATAAAGAAAGAATATTGACTATCTGTCCAAATGAGGTCCCAGCCCCTAGTATCATCCCCAGACACAAAAGGTCAGAGTGCAGAGAAAAAATATTCTACACCCAATTTGTTACCCTTTTGTGAGCTGGTTTCACATTTCTGCTCCACAATTTATCATTCTGGAACACAGAATTGAGAGTCAAAGGGTCCTTGGAGAATACAGGGGTTTATATCCATGTTTTGTCCCAAGACGAGGGGCCACGAGCGGGCAGGGTCCAGGTCTACCAAGAGTCTCAGAACAGACCCTGTCCTGTATAGGCACTGAGCACGGGCTTTCGTCATTCAACAATTTGTATTTATTAAATAACAAAGTCAAGATACACAATACCAAATATTATATCTGTTTTCTCAGCTGAAAAATAAAGGCTTTAAATCAGGTGACCTGCAAGGTCTTTTCTAGTTCTGACAGTCTATGTGGCAAGGCCTAAGCAATTTTCAGACTTCCCTTTATCCCAAACTTTCAGTGGGTGAGGAAGCTTGGATGACATGGCATGGCTCTAAACGGTTTTACCTGCAACTCTACAACCCACTCACAAGGTTCCATAAAACATACCCTTAATGGGTAATCCAGCAAACAATTTTTTTTTAATGCATACACCAGAAGCATGTGGCTTCTGTCGGGTCCCATATCACACACCAGAAGCAAGGAAGCAGTGTATGAAATGGACTACAGTTACTTACAACATCATTCTTATGAAGGCATCATTTCACCTCTTAAAAGTGATTATAGTCTTTTTAGGCAAAAAGGCAAACAGTGTGTATTATCAGGCAACCCCTTGAGTGGAACTAGGAACCATCAAAAGCCAATGGTGGAAAGAAGAAAGACAAGTAAGCATCACAGGGAAGAAAAGAACAGAAGGCCCCGGCGGTTGGAGCCAACGGTTTCTAGAGAAAGAAACCATACCTCAAAGGAGAAAACCAGTGCCTTCCAAAGGGCCTGTCAGATAAGCCCAAAGAGAAATCATCTGTATCACTCTAGTTCCTAACCCACAAAATCTCAAAGTCCCCATCCTCCACTTGCCAAAATGCTCCTCCTTCTAGGCTTGTCTATGTAAACTATGGAGCTCTCGAAAGGCCACTCAGCTTGGAACAAAAATATTCTTCCCTGGATGACCACACAAGAAAATAAAATAACCTATTTAAGATTATGCTAATAATGTTATAACTCATTAATTTGAAATCCCTTTGTTACTTTCGAGTTTCTTCTGGGTTTCTGTCCCAGAGTAGCTTGAGGAAAATGGAGCCATCACAAATTAAATACGGGGTCTACCTAACCCATAAACCGAGAGAGTAGGTTAGAAAGCTCCTTCTTGTGAATAACAAAAAATTAACGAGAAGCAATCAAAGGACAGCAATGGAGTAGAGAAAGTCCTTTTTAAAACATGATTTACTTCTGAAACCTTTATAATCTCTTTATTGCACAAGGAGTACATGTAAAACCGTGTCCTCTTGAAAGAAAAGTGAGATGGGAATATTCAAGGGAAGGTGCACAGAACACTGGGTTTTTCTTACAGGAAGGCACACAATAATCCACAGGATCAAAGAAAACTCAGTAAGAGGAGCTGTCATGGGAATCCTGGCAGACAACAACCAGAGTCATGACTAAGGATCCTGGCACACTTCAACACTAACTACCCCAACACGCATCAGGCAGCAGCCAAGTCCCTAAAGCCAAAGGACTAGACTTTTTGTAGGTACTGAGGCTACATGATAGGAACACGAAGTTTCATGATACAATTCCCCCTAGCTTGTTTTTAGACATTTTTTTAAATATTTTATTTATTTATTTGACAGAGATCACAAGTAGGCAGAGAGGCAGGCAGAGAGAGGGGCGGGGGATGCAGGCTCCCTGCTGAGCAGAGAGCCCAATGTGGGACTCGATCCCAGGATCCTGAGATCATGACCTGAGCGGACTAGCTTGTTTTTATGTTTGAAGATTCTGATATTAAGTTCAACTTGAAAAAAATTTTTTTTCAAATATTAAAGAGCCAAAAATCTCCCCACTTCCTTCTTGGAGAATGGATTCAGGCCAACTCTGATCTAGAAACCCTATATACCTCTTAACGTCCTAAGCCTCCACCACCACAATAACAGGACGAGGTTTAGCAAGTTATGTCCGAGAAGGACCAAGTGGACTTGCTCCCCTGAGTATCTCACATAAAGTTCCCAAGTCTCCAGGGAAAAAAAGAGGTCACTGAGAGGTGGAATGGGCACATGCCAATCTGTAGGCAAGAGCAGAGAAAGCGGAGGAGTCAAGAGAAGCCTGGTTGCAAGTCCATAGAATTCCCCGCAGGCAAAGGAGACCAGAATCCTCACAGGCCAGGCTCACTCTCTTGTGCTCCACCATGTCAGAAGGAGGAGGAGGGACCTTGGGGCCCCACAATGTACTCCTTTAGGCATTCTTCTCTCTGCCCTCTCCCTTCTTGTTTAGCAGGATTTCAGATCTTTGCAAACAAAACAAGACTCAATCTACAACCAGGAGGCGAGCAAAAAGAACTAATCTAGTGACCCAAGAGTATCTGAGCTGGGGAAATCAGCACCTAAAAGCAAGGCTGCCTGTTTCCCCTAGAGGCCTGCTGTGAGCCAGGCGAGAAGGAGGAATGGAGAAGGCTAGGAAGGCAGGCCCTCTGCAGCCCTTCTTCCTACCAGGAAAACTCCAGCATAGCCACACCTCTCACTTTTTTTCAAGCCTCACAATTTCTGGGCAGAACTTAACAAGGGAAATTTATGCAGCAAATGGAAACAAAAAAAGCTAGTAATGTTTTCCCACTTACTTTTCCCAGTTTTATTGAGAAATAATGGACATACATTTCTGTAAGTTTAAGGCCTACCACATGATAGTCTGATTTCCATACATTGTACAACGATAACCACAACAGGGTCCACTAACCTCCACCTTCTCCATTTTTTTTTTGCACATGTAATGTTCTTAATTTTAAAGGTAAGATAATGAAAATATAAGTTGTTCCACAGTATACTAATATATTATTGGCACCTTTCTAGGTCAATATACATGTATCTCACTCATTTTTAAATGGCTGTATCATCTTTCATATAACCGATATACCATAATTTATTTCAAGCATTTACTTACTGTTAGGTATTATATCAGGAGTCCCATAACATGTCCCCTCAGGCCACCTCTGATTTCGGCTGCACTAAAATGGACAATTCCATGCAAATGCAGAATCAGCTTAAGCTGATAGCATGCTTGGTTTGGGTTGTTTTTTTTTTTTAAACATCCACCGCATTTTATTATTGGGATGTTTGGACAGAACAGACTCCTCCTTTCCATAACTGTTCACACATCCTCTCTACTGCTTTGTTACTGGAACTGTGACCACTCTGTGGACCTCCTCCCTGATTAACATTGTCGACTACTGCATAGCTCGCCCAAACATCATTGCTTAACTACAAGAGGGCCACTCAAGGACTGGGACCATCTCCTCCAACTGTTTCACTCCGTTTCCATCCTCGTTCTCAAGACACAGCAAGTGCTTAATAAACATTTCTCCATTTGTTTTTAAAGGAAAAAAAATAGAAAGATTTGCTGTGGTAAGGGGAAGAGAAAGTGATGACAAGAAAGGTCTTAAAGTCTTCTTCCCTCTCTGCTACTTGGGGCTTCTACAGAAAGAGACCCTGCACATTTCAAAGTCACTTTAGAGCTTACAAAGTAAACACGCATTCCAAGTTACTCCTTTTTTGCTAATAAAGGAGATTTCTCTTTCCTGCCTAAAGGTCATTAATACCCTTGATATTCTGAGAACAAGTAGCCAGTGACCAAGTGGGGACATTATAGTGAGGTTTTATAAAGAGGCAAATATTGCTCCTACTATCACACCAGATCTATAACATCAGACAATATTTCATTAGCTAACAAGACATTTGCTTTCAATGAACGAAAACTATAATAAAGAGTTGCTATATTTTAAAAAGTAATGAATGTAATTTTTGCTCTATTTTATGTTGCTGTAAAAAAGGGCCTTAAGTGTACTTCTCATCTGCTCCTCTTCTTTAACTACCATAATTTATGCAGATAGATGTTGGATGAATTGCATCAAAAACACTACTCAGATTGCTACCCATAAAAGTACTTAGCTATCATTTTCTTTTTCTCCTATTTATATGTCTTTGTATTACAAAAATCAAGTTACCAACATTAAAAATGATATATTGTCACCAAAAGTACTGAGGCATAACACTGGATAATAAATAATTAGTCTTTCAAGGTTAAGACCAAGTTTAAGAGATAGCAAAGCGTTTGCTGTGGCGGGCCCTTTCCAAACTGCAGTTGATAGAAGCTTACAAGTGACAAAAATTGACACCGTGCTACCACTATCAGCCTGCAGATTTACTGTAAAACCCTAACGTACTGTCAAGGGCAGATCAATGTTTGTGATAATTCACAATATAATTTGGCTTTACATAATAGACATAACGTTATATGACTTAGAAATGCAACCCTTGGTGTCTAGATGCAAACATGGGGAGGCGGCTACTGGCTTCTCCACCCTTTCCAGAACCTCAGCCCCTCAGGGGCTCAGGCTGAAGGAGGAGAACAGGCTCCCTCAAGGGGATTCTCACCTTTCCCGTTTTCTCACCCACCTACCGCAAAGAATTTCGTAGGGAAAAAGATCTATCCTCGGAGAAAGCACTGCTCCCTCCCTCATTATTTCCAAGAACAGACTCCAACACTAACAGTGTGACAGAGTAAGAACCAATTTACATGCGTGGAAATGGAAATGATACCAGTCCATACATGAAAGGACTTCCCAAACCAAAGAGGTCTTTGTGGGGATCCCAAATGCTGTATAAGGACCTAAACACATGGAGCAGAGAACGCTAGGAGTTGACAGCACGCTGCTTGTCAACACTTCTCACCAAAACGGAAGTCTTTCAGCGCTAGTACATTGTTTAAGACCTTACGTGCCTTAAGAGATATTTACAAACTTGACCCACCATTTAATCCTAACCCTATGACAGGCAAGAAGGAATCTACTAGACTCTAATCCCATGGGGGCAGGGAGCGGAACACTTGGCATATAGTAGATGCATTTTACTTATTTGTTAAATAAATTTAGCAAAGCAGCAATTTCCAACTCCTTTATTCCCAGGAGTTCCCAGATTCCTATTTCCCCTATCCTCATACTGGAACACTTGAAGAAAGTTGACGTAATCTACTTTATTAACTATGCATTGTTAGATCACCAGTTAAAAGTTCATATTTCAATGACGTTTAGTACAAAGGCTCCTATTCCTTTCAGTAATTCCTTCATGGGGAAAAAATTTATTGAGCCCCTAACTTTATGCAAGGTGTCCTTCCAGGAATTCAGGATATATCCACTGGGGTGGGGGCGGGGGGGGAACACGGACCAAAAAAAAAAGCCCTGAATTCATAGTATATGCATTTGGGAACTAATCTAAGAATACCAATATAAATCACTGACCCCATCAATAAATGTATACTGATGACCTGCAAAGGCCACCACCACTTCCTATGCCTGTGATCATCCCAGACACTGATGACAGATTAGGGCACGCTCTCCAGGAGGCAAGACTGAGGATCCGCGGTACAAGCATCCCAGGCAGCCGCTTCCACTTGTGAGCAAGATGGCACGCGTTTACCAAGATACCATGCAAAGCAGAAAAAGCTTGAGGCATAGATTCAGCCCACAATACGCTTCAGGTCTACTTGAGGAAAAGAGCCTTTCACAAAAAATAGTGATTCAGCCTGATACATGGCGTTGCAGGGGTTACTGCAAAATAATTCAGACAAGAATGGTTCAGATCACAGGTAAGGCTGGAACCACCAATGTGCTGCTCAACTTTCAGCTGTGCATCCCTTCTTTTGAACCAATTGCCACTATAGCCCCAGGAGAGGCTCTTGATGTGTTGTATGTAATTTTCATTTTAGAATTAACAAAGGGAATGGAGGGGACAGGTGGTGATATGAGTGGTATAGTTTTTTTTTTTTATTAACATAAAATGTATTATTAGCCCCAGGGGTACAGATCTGTGAATCATCAGTCTTACACAATTCACAGCACTCACCATAGGACATACCCTCCCCAGTGTCCATAACCCAGCCACCCTTTCCCTCCCCTCCTCCCCCCACCCCCGCAACCCTTGGTTTGTTTTGTGAGATTAAGAGTCTCTTATGGTTTGTCTCCCTCCCAATCCCATCTTGTTTCATACAGTTTTTAATGGACCAAGGACGGGCTTTCTTCTCAGTTATCTACTCGTAACAACCCTGCCCCAAGTTAGTATTAATGGCAAAAGAAAAATCCTACTTTAAAGACTACATAGGAAAGACATTCTAATTAAAGACATTCTAATTAAAAATAAAAGTAGTAAGTTTCTTCATCTGTTGTTAAAACAAGGAATTAGTACCAGGTATCTATGGTTCTCTCCTGCTCTCTGATTCTAAGCAATACAGGCTCTAAAGCTCCATTAACCAAAGTAAATTTCCACATCCATGCATGCCAGGCCTCCTCATCTCCATCCCAGCCACCTTCCAGAAAAGAGGCAGTTAACTGCATTTAACATGCGTAACTGACTGAGCCAACCAGTACTTATGTCCCAAGCCAGGACCTGTGGATATATCCTTGGGAATTTACAGACATGAGAAATTGATATTTTTGGTTTAGGTCTTAATGATAAGCCTAAAAAGTCAGTCCGTCATTATTTGGCTTAATTAAAAGTACAGGGAAAGAGAGGGGCTTGGATTCAGAGATGCTAAGAACTCTTTGGGCTCTGACATTTTAGGATTTAACTATACAGCCCAACTCCCAAGGGTGGGGCAAACAAGAAGCAAGAAGGGAGCACGGGTGTTGGACTGTTTCAGGTTTCTACAGTGGTCAGAACGGTCCCACCAATGATAACCAGAAATGCCCCTCACTGGAGCCTTAATCTCTTAAGATTTTTGTTAAAAAGTAATTTCATTGCTGTATATACATAAATAAATCTGGACCATCTGCCTTTAAAAACACCGTATCACAGAGTACTGCTATGCAAACTATTCTGGCTTTTGCACCTGTTTTATTCTTTTTTTTTTTTTAAAGATTTTATTTATTTATTTGACAGACAGAGACCACAAGTAGGCAGAAAGGTAGAGAGAGAGAGGAGGAAGCAGGCTCCCTGCGGAGCAGAGAGCCCGATGCGGGGCTCGATCCCAGGACCCCGGGATCATGACCTGAGCCGAAGGCAGAGGCTTAACCCACTGAGCCACCGAGGCGCCCATCACCTGTTTTATTCTTAATGTGCAGATCAGCACATTAAGCACACTATTGTATCAAAAGAGCAACAACAAGCTACCAAAACACTGAGCTCTTCCTGGTGTCCTTATAGCTGGTAACTTCTCTCTTGCCTGAAAATTCACAATTTAAAGATTTTTTTCATTTGCATTAGGTTTCAGTTTTCTCAAACTACTAAGTAAATTGTGACTGTATTGACCTGACACCAAGAAAACGATAATAAAAGGGACAACGTACCATGTCTATAATCTTGTTTGAAATCTTCCTAGATTTTATATATTCACACATACACTATATATATATATACATATACATATACACACACACACGCACACATATACACAGATAAATATCTGTATAGTTGTGTATATACACATATATTCAGTTTTTCAAAATGTAGGAATTTAATATGGTTTATCTGCTCTACATGAGCTAACAATCCTAGCAAGTGTTCATGTTTCTAAAGTGAAAGATAGGGACAGTCATACTCTAAAAAAATTTCAGATAATGTAAAATCAGGACTCTCATACAAATCTAAAATGAATACAGGTAAATTATTTAACAAAATTCATAAAGGAATCAACCAGTAAGATGTACCAGTTCGAAGGAGAATTCTAAGCACCACACATATACAAATAATCAGGAATGCTAAAACGATTTTACAAATAGATAAACTATTTTTGTATATTTGTATACAATATATATTGTATATATTGTATACAATATATACAATATATTGTATTGTATATTGTATATATTGTATACATACAATATGTATGTATATTATATCCCTGTGATACACAGGGATATAAACAGTTGCATAATACAGGACAATTCATTTGCATGTCTATGGGAAGGAATTATTGGTATTATTATCAGTTTCTCACAAGTTATTTTACAAAATAACTCAAAGACAACAACAACAGGCATAGATAATCCAGAAAGATGCCTTAGACAAAACACTTAGGAAATTTTGTTGCCAAAGTCGTTCGCAGGTTTTCCTAACATTACTACGTGAGATAGAGAAAGATCATAGTTTCACATTATTTCAGGTCAGACTTAGTTTCAAGCTAGTCCACCATAAATTTATTTTTAAACCTTCATTGTCAGAACGTTGGGATTCTTGTCAATGTCTCATGAAGATCCAAGGGTTTCTTACTCCTCTAACCACAGTACCTTCTGATGGTTCCTATATGAAGACCTGACAGTACCTCCTGCCGATGTCACGGCGCGTTAGAACGGGAAGAACGCCGGTCTACTCCAGCAGCCAACGGGGCTGCAGCCCCGCCTGTCACATTAGTCAACGCAAACAAATCACCTGTCCTCTCTAGACTTGGTCTCCCCATCTGTAAACAGATCTCAACAGTCCCTTCATAGTCTAAAAGGCCAGCATTCTACTGCCGAAAACACACCTTAGAGACCATGACTTGGCATAAGAAGAAACTTCCAGTAAGTGTCAGATAAAGAAACTTCAGGTTCCTCTCCTCCATCAAATCCCAATGCAAAGACCCATTCTGCTATGGAGGGTTGTTTGTTGTTTTTTTTTTTCATTAAGTCCAAATATATGTTGAACTCCAGCTCCAATAAATAGTACTTGGGTGACCCTGAGTAAGTTACTAACCCTCTCGGAGCCTCAATTTCCATGTCTGGAAATTGGAAATAACACTTACATCTCAAAGAGCTGCTAGGCCTGACTCCCCATACTTTCTCTTCTAGTGGTTCCACTTTCACATTTCCCCTCAAGATTACTATATACAGTGGATACTCTTAAGAATATATTGTTGAGGGGCACCTGGGTGGCTCAGTCGTTAAGCATCTGCCTTCAGCTCAGGTCATGGTCCCGGGGTCCTAGGACCGAGCCCCACATAGGGCTCCCTGCTCAGCAGGGACTCTGCCTCTCCCTCTCCTATTCCCCCTACTTGTGTTCCCCTCTCACTGTGTCTCTAATAAACAAAATCTTAAAAAAAAAAAAAAAAAAGAACAATTTATTGTTGAGAGGTGCCTGGGTGACACAGCTGGTTAAGCAGCCAACTCTTGATTTCAGCTCAGGTCATTATGTTAGGGTCCTGGGATCACCTCTATGTATGGCTCCATGCTCAAGAGGAAATCCACTTGAGATTTTTCTCTCTCCCTACCTCCCTCTCCCTCTGTCCCATCCCTATACTCTCTAAAATAAATAAATAAATATTTTTTAAAAAGAATTTAGGGGCGCCTGGGTGGCTCAGTGGGTTAAAGCCTCTGCTTTCGGCTCAGGTCATGATCCCAGAGTCCTGGGATCGAGCCCCGCGTCGGGCTCTCTGCTCCGCAGGGAGCCTGCTTCCTCCTCTCTCTCTCTGCCTGCCTCTCTGCCTACTTGTGATCTCTGTCTGTCGAATAAATAAATAAAAAGAATTTAGAGTTTAATATACTTTTTCCCAGATATTCAGGTAGATTTTTAGTATGTATATCCCATTTCCTCAAATTCAAGTACCGAGCCTTCAACTTTGTTTCACGTTGCCATAGTGTTCCAGGCACTTTTGCCTTTTCGTATTCCTCTACCCTGAAAGAACAAACCTCCCTGTCCCTTTCTTTTCCTCATTTCTCCAATGCATCCTCCAAACCCTAGCTCAGAAATTCCTTCCCCCATGCATACCTCCCTGGTGCCCTTAAATTGGGTTAGTGTCCTTAGAGGAGCTCCTGTAAGCACCTTGCATCCCTTCCTTCCCAAACCCTCCTCCCACATCACAGAACACAGTATGACATAAGTCCAAAACCACTAGGCTCTCTGTCAGAACATGAGTTCCTTCAGGCAAGTCAGACCACCACCCAAGTTTGTATTCCTAGTACCAAGCCTAGTGCCTGGCATAGAGTTGGTGCTCAACATTAATGCTTGCAGATGGGAACGCAGTTCCCTCTAGCACCTAATACAGGGATTTTTCAATTATAAATGAATAAATGATGCTACCACGTGACTATACAAAGAAGTTTCTGTCACTTGGGGTTTGTCAATGTCAGAAAGGGAGGTGGCACATGGTTTTGGACTCCAGAGGGAAGGCTGGTACAAAGAGAGGACACATGGGATCCAATGAGTTCATGGGTAGAACAAGAGTCAGGGGTCTAAACTAAGCACAGAAACAGCTACATTAACTAGAGTGAAGGCTGGACTAAGTCCAAGAGGTTAGAACAGCATTGGCCAAAGTATATTTTCTGGATTACTAAACCCATAGGAAGGTCTCTGATTAAAAAAAAAAAAAACAAAAAAAAAAAACTCATGGGACTAGATCAGTGGGTAAGACTATATACCCTCCTCTTAGACATAGAATGTGCACCCAAGTACATCCTATGTTAACACAAGTATTGAATTTTGTTCTACTTGGAATTTCCACCATAGTCCTCACCACAGATACTATAATAAGGAGGGATTCTATCACACCACGCTGTTGGGACCATGGGTCAGAAATGAGCCCAGAGTTAGACCTACAAAGGAAGCACAGCTAACAAAGCTCAGCCAGGCACTGAGTGGCAGACTGAGCCAACAGACGAGAACCAAGCCACGAAAGCCAGAGATAGGACAAGATGGGCAAAGCCCAGTCCAAAGCAGTTAACCTGGTATCACAGAGTACCCTTCTCCATAGACTATGGGCATCTCAAGGCAGATGCTCTGCTTAGGTTATTACTTTGTCTTCAGGGCTTCAACAAGACAGTCTCTCTGATACGGCTCCAGAGATCTACAGCAGCTAGAGCATGAAAAGAGCCAAGCTGAGCAAAAGAGACGGAAGGTCCTACACTGTGGTTCACAACCCGGATGAACATTAGAATTACCTGGGGTACTACTTTAGGAATTTCAGATTTCCTAGGCTCCCACCCCAGACCAACTACATTAGATACTGATAACCAAGAAATGGATAGCCAGGAAATCCCTCTTTACTAGATGGGGGCCTTTGATAAGCTTCCTATAGCATCCTCTCCCAGCATAGCAAATCCTGCCTCCGCTAATGGAAGCAGCAGAGCCCTGGCCCAAGGAGAGCCAAATGCTAGTGACGATTCCCCGCACCCCCACCCCTGTCCCAAGGGTTCACTATGAAAAGTGACACAAATTTCCCCCAGAAAGTGCCACTCTAGCCTTTCCTTAAAAATAGCTTGGCTTCCTTGGAGGGGTCAGATCCATGGCCTTCAGAGGGAAAAGCATAAACACAACTCTTGCCAAACCAGGCTCTCAACACTTAAATCGGCGCTCTCTCAAGTCCGCACAAAGTTCCAGGAACAAGGAGAGTCTTCTATAAAGGGTTTAACAGCAGACCCTGGTTATGCAAGACATCCAGATCTAGTTCTCAAAATGCTTCATGTTCAGAAGTTCTAATTATTACTTTACCGAACCAAAGTGAGTTATGTACTTCTGTCATTTCGGCCAGGATATTCTCCAAGCTGCCAAAAACGCGAGCTTACCCAAATACCAAAACTATGTAGGAAGGCTACAGAATGTCCTCACCAGAGACAAGACAGATTTTTCACTTCATAAATCAACAACAAACTCTGAAAAGGCAGCCAGTTGAAAAGACAAGCTACCCTGATGAAACATTTTCTTAATTCACCTCATTCAGGATAATTGATTTTTTTTTTACTTCACGAACAAGTAATTTTTAATGTAAATAATAAAGTCAGTTAACCGTGTACTCTTATTGCATGTGGAATGACAAAGTTTTTATCTGAATTAATTAGGTGATTTTTCAATAATACAGATTTGTTGCTTTTACTTAAGACTTTGTTTTTAATCAAATCCCTTCTTGCCCTGACCCTCTCACCCCACTCTTAGCTGAAATGGAAAGCAACAATAGTTAAAATGTATTTCCATGTGTGCTTCTTTCCAAATGATTACAATGGCAAAACCCTTAGCATCAGTACAGAACCTACCCAGCTTCCCTCTGAGCATGTAGTATGCAAATCCCAGGCCATTTAGAATGTGTTTTGGGGTACCTGGGTGGCTCAGTTGGTTAATCATCTGCCTTCAGCTCAGGTCAAGGTCCCAGGGTCGTGGGATCAAGCCCCACATCAGGCTCCCTGCTCAGTGGGGAGTCTGCTTCTCCCCCCACCCCCCACCCAGCCACCCCGACCCTGCTCATGCTGTATCTCTTTCTCTCAAATAAATAAATATAATCCTTCAAAAAATGTGTTTCACACTTATTTCATCCCTGTATCATCACTGTTGGGTACGTCGACCAAAATTCCAACATGCACATTATTGCCACACAACTTTGCACAGCGTAGTTCCTGCTTTTAAGAGTAAAATTAATGACAGTGGGTAGAAACTCAAGCTGTTTTGCCAGAGAGAGTAAATACTTCCCTTTTAAGAGAAGAGACCCCCAGGTTACATTCCCCCCCATATCTTATCTCTAGGCTTTCCATCCTAATCAGGAGGCAAAAAGAACAGAACTGATGGGGGGCAGGGGACAAAATTACTTCCACATCCTGTAATTTGTCTGGTATATTGGAACTGAGGAGCAGGCTCATGAAACCCACACCACAATCTTTTTTTAAATTATTTTATCATTATTACTTTACTTTAGAGCGCTTCTTTTTTTTTTTTTTCTGGAGCAAAATGTTTTCAGCCATTTTAAGTGATTTTTTTTTTTTTTTTTACAAAGTTCAATGAAAAAGTAAAAAGTCCCCATTTCGCCCTCCATGTGAAAGGTCAATCTTTATATCATATGTATCATTTGCCCAGAGAAGGATACCACGTGTGTGCATGCCTGTGTCACTTCTGTGAAAATTGTTTCCATGCACCAAAATCTCCCTGGTCTAGCCAAAGGGGTAATAAAGCACAAATGTGTGTCATCCTCCTGGAGGTTCCATGGATCAGCAGCATCCATGTCCCACGGGACCCTGTTAGGGAGGCGTGGGTTCGGGTCGCAGTCAGACCTCCTGCATCAGGAATCTACACTTTATCAGGGTCCCCAAAAGATGCACACACACTGCATAATATGAGAAGCACTGATCTAGTAAAATCAAAAACAAAAACAATAAACAAAAAACAAACAAACAAAAAAAACCTCCCACTCAAGGTACATAGCATCTTCTCTCCGAAGTTCACCCTGCTTCTGCTCAGATCCTTCCAGAGTCTAGGGGTGCAGGACTGTAAAACCCTAGCAGAGGCCTTTGTGGTTTTCGGCAGAGTCAAGCAGTCATTCCTCAAACCAGGCAGCAAGGGAGGACAGGCAGGGAGAAGCGCCAAGAGGGGTGGCGGCAGGAGCGCCCCCCCAGCCCAGCCCGTGTGTCTCAACACAGCAGAGTCATTAATTAAGATGCGGCCGGCTGCTGGCGTAGCAGTCACTCTGGCGTTCCCTGTCTGCTTGGGACTGGCGTGAGGTGTGAGAATCTGGGTAGCCTTCTCCATGGCTCTGCCCCACTGGCGTTGATTGTGTATGATTAATGATTTAAAGGAATAAAAAGAGAAAGGTCAACTTCTGAGTTCAAGACAGAGCAGCTACATAGGGAGTAATTAAGATACTTGTGTAAGCATGATTAATAAGCACAAACTGGCACTCTGGGCAGTAAACAAGACACAAGCAGATGGTTAGCATGGAAAAGGGTTTTTATTTTTTTTCCCCCTTTCCTAAAAGCAATTTTTCAGCAGCTTGAAACTTGGCTTGTGAATTCTTTTCCTCCCCCCACCATGTCTCAAAAAACTCATTATCTCCACATCCTTTAAAAAAAAAAAAAGTGGTGAACCCCTTTCAAGGCTCACTCATTCTCTCTTTCAAAAAAGATACCTTATTATTTTATTTTATTTTTACAGATAACTAGAGTTTGCTTGTAAAATGGATGCAACTCATCTTTGTTTCTCGCTGCCTTTTATGTCAGGCGTCCCATGCATTGCCAAGCCTGACAAGGTGGTTCACTGCGGAGTCTTTTAACTCCCACCTACCACTCCCCGCCCCCCCACCCTGTGATGGGCAGAACAGAGGCATCAATGGTGGCATTTCCGGAGAGTGCTGGCAGGCAGGTGTCAGAGCCGTCCGGCAGGCGCCCCTCACGAACACTAATCAGCCCTGGTGTTCTTTTACAATCCATATCTAATTCGCAAGTTTCATTCTTTCTGAAAAACAATTACTAGGTTTTGAAGTTCATTGTGCATTTACTCAACTGTCTCTTCACATTAACGTAAAGTGGGAACAAGAGAAAATAGAGTCAGCAGGGAAGGGACATCAAAAGATGTTAAGAGTGGATGAAGGCTTTATTTTAAGAGTAATATAATTACAGATGTGTGCAATATTTTACAATAAATGAAACACAAAAGGTGTATCCCTGTACTTTCAAGATTGTGTGTGTGTGTGTGTGTGTAGAGGCAAAGAGAGACAGACCACGAGACATAGGAGAGAGACACTCAGATGTACACATTCCTGTGGGGATGGGAAGAGAATAAGAGAGACAGGTCATTTAGGACTTCAGAAAGCAAAGATTTTCCCAGGATCATAAGAGTAAGGTATGCAACTCAACTAGCAAAGAGGAAAACAAAATAATAATTTATCAATGACAGAGCAGGTAGACTTAGTGAGGGAAGGAAAGGAGAGGGAAGGACAGAGAGAAAAAGAAATAGAGAAAGATGTAGGGAGGGAAGGAAGGGCAAATAGAGAACAAAGAGAAACGGAAAGTTGGCTCTTAAGCCAAACTGGAAAGGGAATCAGCATACTTGATGAAGAAAGCACCAGCGACCTGGAGTCCTTCTCCCAAATTCCAGTTCTTAAACTTCCTAAAGACCACGATGAGTTCCTAGCCCCGGGACCACTGTCACCCAATTGTGAGGATGACCGGTCCTTGACAGACCCAGAAATTTACTTTGTACAGCAAGCTGCCACGCATCTCCCCAGGATGGCCTCGGTGCAGAGACCAGGTCTGAGCTCCCCACACCCCAGCCAGTGCCGGGGGCCACCCACCTCCCCTCCTGCTCCCAGCACCATCCTGTTGAGCTTGTCCATCCAACAATGGACAACAACTCTGGTCCCAAACCTGAGTCCACATCACTCAGCTTCTATGTCCCCAGGACTGGAAAGTATCACAGGAGATGGCCCCTGCACCTACGCCAGAAAAGGGTCTCCAACAAGTGGCCAACTATGTTCTCGTCTGCCTCATCACAAAAAAAAAAAAAAAACCCACAAACACACACACACACACACCCCACCCCAAGCTTCCCCCAATAAAAAATTATATTATCACCATGATGCTTGGCCTCATGCCTCAAGCCTTTTATTTTCTATTTTATACCATACACCTTGGTAATTCTTATATCAGCACTTTCTGGAAGGTGTTAAAAAAAATAACTGCAAATGTTTGGAATACTCTCATTACTCCAAGTAGAATGGGGTTCTTTTCTGTAGAAAGCTTCAGTCCCTTCAAGATTCTAATGTGCTCTGTGATTTGTCCAGAGGAGCATAAAGCACCTCATTTCCCAAATTGACATGACTTTAAAAGCTACCCCTCTCCCCAAGACCTGGGTTCCATGGCATACTCTTTGAGAAACACAGATCTCCATTGAAAAAATTCTTTGCTGTTTGAGAGTAGTAACTAATTTATCCTCTGTCTTTTCTTTCTCTAGCCTGAACATACCACCTGTCTAAGATTTTCCCTTCAGAGATCTATTTTCTACCCCTTGAATCATTTTCCACCAGCCTGCCCCACCTCCCATTTTTTTTCCACATTCCCTTTGAACTCTGGGAAGCAGCTCCAGAGCTCCAACAAGGATCTCATTCATGCAGCATGGAGTGAAAAGGGCTGAGCACATCTCATTCCCTTTAATACTTTAATACATTCCCTTTAATAATTTAAGCTCCAGATTATACTGAAGTCTTGCCTGGTCACCCCACTTTATCTGCGAGTGCAAACTGAGGGCTCTCTCCAGATAATTCACATCCATAATTCTATTTGTCCCAAAGTTATTTAGAAGTTTCTGGAATAGATACAAAAAAGTCTCAACACTGTGGGGGCAGAGAGAAGGGGAAGAAAGGAAATGCTCACATTTGGCAGGGTCCACACTCCCAGCTCACATACACCCCTCTCAGGATGTACTGTTTAGAAAAAGGCGTATAAAACTACAGCAGAGTATAGACATCAGTGTTCTCCACAGCCCAAGCAAAGGAAAGTAAGAAAAAAAATCAAGAAAAAAAAATATGTATGTTTTTTCTTCATTAGGATCCATCCTTAGTCTAAGACTTATCACCTTGCACCTAACTTGCTTAAAGAGGCTCCCAAGTCAGCTTCCCTAATTCCCATCTCTTAGCCTAGAACTAAATTTGAATGCATGTCAAACACTACTTCCACTATGCCCCTCCTCTACTCAAGCACACATTTCACCTTCCCTACAATCCTAAGACATAGGTATGATTATTATCCCCATTATATGAATGAGAAAACTGAAAGAAGTCAACTTCCCCAAGATCACACAGCTCGAAAGTGGGGGAGCCACGATTTGAACTCTGGGCCCTCTGGTTCCAGGATCATGCTGGCTGCCATGGCTCTCTATTCCCTAGCCCCACCCAGCTGTTCAATAGTAGCTTCCCACTGTCCTAGCACACTGGTACCCACCATGCTTCCTCCAATCTCCCCAACTTCCATTCTCTTCTCTATGGTCCCAGGATTTGTTCATGTGTCACAATGTCTAAGATCTTGCTGACCATTCTTTTTTTCAAGATTTATCTATTTGAGAGAGTATGTGTGCGCATGAGCATGTGCAAGTTGGGTGGGGGGGGAGGCAGATGACCAAGCAGAGTCCCTATTGAGTGTGGAGCCTGATGCCGGCCTCCATCTCACCACCCTGAGATCAGGACCTGAGTCGAAATCAAGAGTCAGAGCCTTAACCAACTGAGCCACCCAGGCGGCCCCCTTTCTAACCATTCTAAGCACCATTGTCCTTTCCTGCGAATTCTCCAAACATGTGGCCTATCGCACACAGCTTCATGCAGAAGGACTTTATGGCTTATATATTTCACCAGTGTTTTTAGTGTTAACGGTTGCTTTATCTCCTCAACTAGATTAGAAACTCCTTAAGGTTTCAAAGTAGCTGCTCATAGGCTGAATAAATAAACGGGCATCTTTCTACTACTATCCAACGTGGCCCTTATTGGGCAGAATACTTTTCTTGCTACCCAATATGTCTCTGGCACTGAGGCTGCCTCCAAAATTTTCTCCCATCCTCCTTTCCTTTCAAGCCTAAGCCTCCATTTTATTGTCTCCTGGGCTGGCCCACAAATTGAAATAGAATATGATGCTTAATTTCACATCAACCAGTTAAGCTGCTTTAAACACTTCAATATTCCCCAAATGTAGTTAAATATATGAACTTGCACTTAGAGTTGTCAACAATGCATTGACAATTTGTTTTATAGTTGCATGTTAATCTACAATCTGTTTAATGCAATCCAATACATTATTCGGGATAGGGATATATAAATTTAAGTCTTGGAGCATGAAATATCATTTAGGATTAAGGCTCTAATCTCCTAACCGAGGAGATGTTCGCTCACAAAAGCAAGCAGCAAAGAAGAGTCCCTGCATATAAAAGGCATCATCATTGCTTCCTGCACCAAGGAAACCAGCTACAGAGAATGCCCCTCATGGAGGGCAGGGGCAAAAGGGAGACAAAAGTAACCTTCTTTCCCACCCCAAAGCAAAAACTCACTAAATCAGCCTCACAAAATGGTTAAAAATTCTGACCCAGGACACTGCTGTTGACTACCTCTTCTTCCTCCGCAAAGTCCTCAGGTTAAGAGAATAGCAGCAATGGCAGTGGGGACTAACTCATGTAGGGCAACCATTCTACTCTTACTAGGTACTCTTACTATTCCCACAGTGTCAGTGGAGAAACCGAGGCAGAGCCAGGAAGGGACCCCGTTGAGCTGGGCAGTCTGGCGGCAGAATCTGGTCTCTTCACACACTCTTTACTCCACCAATCACCCCATACAAGACATCCGTCGTCAGGCTAACTTCCAAACCAAAGTCTGGAGACCACTACAAGCTCCTCATGATAAAATAAGTGTTCAAGAAACACTGTGAGCAATTAAAGAAAACAAAAACTAAAAATATAAGATATTCGCTGTCCTCAAGAAGGTCACAGCAGAAGAAATGAGGCCAATACTCAAGAAGAGATCAGCAGGAGGTCATTAAAATGCCAAAAGAGGGATCAGCAGAGAGGACCCAGGAGGAGAGCTGTTAACTCTGGGGAGACTAGGATGGAGACAGACTAAGAAAGGAGGGCAGGCAAAGGGGCCCCAGCTCCTCCTTTAATGGGGGACCAAGCACCCCCATTAAAGACCTATGGAAAGGGCTAGCCTAAGACTCAGCTACAAAATGTCACTTGTCCATACATGAAACAGCCCACCGACAAACGAAGATGCTGCAGGGCACCTCGCTTTCAGGCGGGGGACCCAACCGCAGCCTGCTCCCTACACACAGCCCATGCAGACATCTCCTCTGAAAGCACGGATGGGTCACTCTGATGGGGCACATCTTCCCACAGAGCCCAGCTCCACTGTGACTAACCGCAACATAAGGACACCATGTCAGATGTTCCCTGTCTGATCTACCTGAAAACCCAGAGACACACCCCAACTCCAGCATGGCCGGAAGCCCTCAGGGACCTCAGACACATGGGCAGATGCTCTGCACGCAGTCAAACGAGCAGTAGGCTGGCCTCGAAAGGTACCCGCCCAGTGAACCAGCAATCCCACTGGGGTGGTTGGGGTGGTCAGCCTCCAAGAACTGGCCCCCTCACAACCTTTATCAACTTCATGCTTCCCTGTTTGGAAGTGATATGTATTTTTAGAAACGTCAAACTGCTCAGAAACGTTTGGTGATAAAATGAATAGGCTGTTTGCTCTCCATATTGAAATACCTGATTTCAGACTGTCAAAGTGCTTTCAGTTATAGTAGGAAATGTACAAAAGTTAGCTTTGCTGGTTTTGACAACCATAAAAAAAAAAAAATTAGCAGTTACATGTACTGGTTGAAGTGCCCAGGTTTCAAAGTTAAAATTGGTGCTAGCCAACTTCTAATATTATTAATGTTTTTTAGGATAGCAAAAACATGTAACTTTTCAGAGAGTTCTCACGGCCTTTCTGAGGAGAAGTTTTTGGAAATCCGGTCCACTTGCCAGAAATATTTGTTACTTTCATGCAGTAATTCGAAAGAAGCCCAAGAAAACTAGAGCAAAGTTAATTCTACTGTTTTGTTTCTAAAACAGGGTAAGTGTCACATGACTAAAAATAGTGTCATTGTGACTTCAGATTCCTGAGCTGTAAGGATTTCCTTTCATTTCCCTCTCCTGTCTTCTCAAACACATGCTTTTTCATTCTGGTCTTAATTGCTTCAAACATATGAAATTCCCACTATTTTTTCTGAAAGCTCTTACAAAGCCATTGTCAGATTACTCACTTTGTCAAACTTTCTCTGAAGCTGCCTTTCTCTTCTGAGACGCTGGTGTTCACATCTGCGGCCTGCACAAGGTCTGGCTTTACCTCCTGTGTTCAACTTATTCCAAGACAAGTAGTTACTAGCATGTCAGTAAATCTTTCAATGAAAGAATAAGGAGGAAGAAAGGAAGGGGAGGGGAGGGAAAGGGACAAAAGCCAAACAATGAAAGAGTCCAGGTATTAAGGAAAATGGAAAATGCAGATGATTCAGATTTTACCAGTTACAGAGCCAAATGCTCAATCTGGTTGCCCCTGTTCGTCTGCCCGTCCCTCTTAAAGGTCCATGAGTAAAACTCTCTAAGCTAATTGTAGCATACTACCAAGGGAGAACCGTTGGTGGTTCCAGTTCAACTTCCATGAACTGAGTAGAATGACTAGCATGACCTCAGGAACTGCCAGGACAACCCCAGAAAGATGTGTTCTCTCTGGGGTACAATAAGGCTCTAGAGGTTGAAAATCTACCTACAGTCATAGAGCTAATAAGCAAAAGAGCCAAGAACTAAACCCTTCTGCCATCTCCTGCTAAAACAACCTGATCCCCTGATCCTGAATTACAATTGCTGCATAGCTAAGAGGGTAATCTTTTCAACCCAACACCTGCTTCCCAGCTTCGCCTTAGCTGTGTCCCTTAGCCAAAGAAAGAGGACACGTTCAGACGATGCCTTATTCCAAAGGGCGGTCACTGACTGCTGGTGTGACTTGCAGCCTTAGGAAGCAGAGGTCCCTACGAAAACCACCATCAGGACTTCACTAAGCAAATCCTGGAGAACGACACGATGCTTAGCAGACGCAGAGGAGGCTGGGTCGGAGCGCTGTGGACAAAAGGGTGTATTCAGAGGACACCAAAAATTCAGAACAGAATGCTAATGGCCTTTTTCTTACAACAGTGTTTACATTTGAAGCTTGGTGTTCTGTGAAGCAGGTGCCCAAACGTAGATATTGGGCTCAAGTTGCAAGGAGTACATTCTCACACAGAAGCATAAAACACTCGGAGCTAGGAACAAAAACTAAATAAAACTAGGCCTTAAAAGATTAACAATGAGTTTGTAGTAAGATGAAATTATGTCTAAACAGCCGGGAGTAAAGCGTATGAGCCCGTGCTGGTCTGAGTCTCTCCCAACGTTAGCACACGCGAGTGGAGCCCACGGACTCTACGAGAGCCTCCACGATGCTGTTTTTATCCTTTATCTTGTACACAACTGGGTTTTTACACCGTCACCTTCCAATTCTCCCACACTCTCCACTTTCTCTTCAGCGAAGGGGCAAATTTAATTAATTGTAATTTAGATTTAATTTAGATTCCTCTTCTGTAAGACCTGACGAGACCTTTAGCTAGGCAAGAGGGAGACGGGAACTACAAAATTCGACTTCTCCCTCAAGAGAGCAGACTCCCACCCATCACCCTCAAGTGGCAATTAGCAGTTTCTGCCGCACGTTATATGAGCAGAACTAATAAGGCAAAGGAATCGAGGGCAGGCTTTTCCCTTCACGATCCTGTCTGAAACTTAAAAGAAAGTCTGAAAACTAATGAATTCTGAATTCATGTCAGCTCAGTAGAGAACAAAGTCTTTTATCTTCACCTGGAATAGAAATGAAAGAAGAAAAGCCCAACGGTTCATCCACTTCCCCTAAAACATGCTCTGCTTCAGTCCTATTCTTGGCTGAGAGAGTCTGGACTCCATTGAAGCTGGAACAGGTCTTAGAAATTGCCTAACGTGACCCACCTTATTTTAAAAGGGAGCAAATTTGAGCTCAGAGAAGTGAAGCACCTTGCCCAGAGTCACAAAGCCAGTCTTCAGATCCAACATCCCTGGCCTTGAGACGCCACCATGCTAGCAGAAGAGGTTTTACTCCAAATGTTAAGAATGGCTTACCCAAATTTTTCCTCCAAGTGGTTCTGAAATTCCAAATCAACATATGTAATATGCGTAAACTCAAGAGAGGCATTAATGGACTCAGACAGAAGCTATCAAAGGGGACCTCACCTCCAGACTATGCCTCCTGGACCACTATAAGGAACACACTTCCACTCCTATGCACAGATCCATGCCCATACAATGCGTTCCTGTAAGACCCAGCTAGAGCATCTCTCATGGATTCCCTAAAAGGAACGCACCAGAACAGTTTGCAAAAGAGCTGACTGCACGTTCTCTGAGAAAGAAAGTCCTAGGCCCGAAGATTAAAACAAAGTATAAGCAGCTCAAAACCCAAGAGGAAAGGCTTAATGCTTCACAGAACTACTCACGGGCAAGTTTAAAGAAGAAGCAGGTTATCAGGCAAAATAGTTCTGCAGGGCACTGTGATGTAGTGAGGAAAACAGCCAGTTCCTAACTAAGTTTATCTGCTCTGACAGCTTCTGTCTCGGCCTGGCAGAGGTTGAGTGTCTACACAATGAACATAAAGATAACCTATGATGGCTACACATCCCCATCCATTCGCCAAAGGTCACTAAGGATTGAGCATTTTGCTTCAGCGCCTCCGCTAATCCAAAGACGTGCCAATCTGCTTACTGTTACACAACATCAGGAGGTTCGGATTTTACTTACCGAGGGATGTCGGACTCGCTTTGTCAGAACTTGGTGACTATTAGCACAAGGCTGAGTGACCATGGCTGCAATGAATTTTTTAAAAACTGTTTGGTTTTAGGATGCCCGGGGAAGAGGATGTGACTAAACAAGATGGCGGGAACCACTGTGAGAACATAAAAGCTGAACAGTGGAGCATTGAGAAATTAAATTCATGGCCTGGAAAACAAGCCAAGATTAAAAAATGTCATGTTGATACAGTAGGTGCTCTTGAGAATGGGGGGAAGATGTCAGAAACTGGATTGATTGCATTTTCATAGCAATGTTGTGTGATGGAGGTGGGGAAGGGTCAAGTGTATCAACACCCTCTAGTGCTTTGGGGGCACATACCATAACTTTCATCAAAACCCTATGCGATGGAAAAAGTCCGCCGTCATACGGCTCAAATTTTTCAGTCACTGGGGCTAACCAAAGACCCTTCCCACAGAAGGCAAAGTAAGATTTGCTGGGTCCTAGGCCTTCGCTTGGGGCCACCAGGAGGTGCTGTTAGCAGCAACGTTCTCAATTGATGGACAACACTGAAGAACAAAGGTTACTGTGATCCCTCCCCTAGTGCAGCTTTAAAATCTCCTTCTATCCGTGTCTAAACCAACATCCTTCCCACTCCTCACAGATGCTAACAGGAGTTCATCTTTTTCCCTGAATGTCCAAAACATAGGCATACATGAAATGGCCTCGCCGTGAGAGGCCCCAAGACTTCCTGCAGACAAACTTTTAAGTCATCCTACTAAGACTGAAATGGGGAGAAAACTCGGAGGGGAAGAACCCAAGGGCTCACAACAGTCTACCTGGTCTTTAAGGGTGAGCGCTAACCTCACTCATGATCTCTTAGGACAACATTTTCTACCCAGACTCGAGCTGGAAGGCAGATCTGTCCATGAGCCCAAGTTTAGGAGCTTGCTTGTCCTTACAGGTTTATGTCCTATCCTCCGCCATGGAGCAACATTTGAGCACAGAAACTCTACTATGAAAAAATCCACCTGGCAAGGGAGGGGGAAGACCCGGGGCTTTCTAGGGTTGAGGGATGATTATGTCAAGAGAGAAAAAGATGGAGAAGATGAGGTAGAAAATAGCAAAGAGAACTTTCGGGGCTGAGTGGCTACTCTTTTCTCTCTCACAACAGTGTAAACAAGACACAAAGAAGCTGCCCTGTCCTGAGGGGAGAGAGCTGCCCTTTGATGCTGGGACAACCATCTATAATGCTGATGAGAGTTTTCTCTGACCCTGTCTGCCCACCATGGGGGCTCATCCTCTGACCGAATTCTCACCTCTGGGGTGACCTTTGTTTAGTCATAGGACTGCAGGAAGAAGGTTCATCTGAGGGTCAGGAAGATGGTAGCCCTCACATCCACAGGAAACCTGAGTCTCTCAGTCAGGAGAGGATCCTCCTTCCCTTTCTTTTAAGGAGTTGAAAGACAAATCCAAATCTGTTTTCTCCTTTGCCCTCAAAAGTGCCAATATCTTCCTTGCTCTTAGGATGGGGGGGTGGGGGGAAGAGAGGCACTATGACCTGTTCCCAAAGTCACAGTCAAGATTAGAACGCAGGCCCCAACTCCTAATCCCAGAGGCTAAGCTGTTCCACTCTGCTGTCTCCCAGTCTCACAATGAAGGTAAGGGGAAGTCAATAATTTTAGGGGGGCGGGGCATAAAAAACCAGTTGGGTTATATAGGACCAAAGCCTTCTTTCTAAAGAAACCAACTATCATTCTACAGTCCAGCTCACTAGAAGGTCTGCAGCTTTCAACCGCCCAGAACTTCTGTTCTTCATGTAAAATGAGGCCATGTCCAGCCCCCAGATGAGACACAGTGTCAGAGAGTAGCTAGTACCAATCGTAACACATGGTCAGCACTAAATGAATCTTAGTCACCTGCTCCTTTCCTAGAGCAAATACTGTCTACCATACACACACACAAATGAAACCACCTTCTTTCTTGTCAGATTTGCTGTGAGACAATTGGCAGCTCCCTTTGATTTCAGGATTACTCTGGATATTTTGCACCGGAAGGCTCTAGAGTCTTCTTCATTAGGCTTGATCATGAGACTTGTCTTTCTGCTCACATCCCCAAGGAGACCAAGTAGACCCCAAGAGATCCACGTGGTCCCATATTTATACCGTACTACAGAAAATCTCGATGCAGCTAATAAACTTCCTGTAAGAGCCCCTTGCCTAGTCTCTACTTGGACCAAATACAACGCAGACTAGACTCTTTTTCTTGAGTTTTCTTTTCTCTGAATCTCAGGCAAATAACTGCTCCACATACCAGCCTAAGCTACAGGGAAATGCACAGCATCCTGGCAAGAGGAGATACAATAAAGTGGGAAGTGTCAAGTTTCAGCGACTTGAAGAGAGCCCTGATGAAAACTCCAGCTCTGCCCCTTTCGGTAATGGAGGGGCAAGTCACAAATGCTTGGCTTCATGTCCCTTATCCATTCAGTAAGGAGAATACCTTCCTGATAGAATAGTTACGTGAAAAACAGAGTATCATAGTCAACATCAGCAGGTTCCTTGCTATATCCCCAAACCACAGGAGCTGGGCCACCCAGAGGGAAGTTGAGCTCCCTTTCTAAGAAGTCTAACATTTGGATAGATGCCCTATCTTCAGACAAACAAAATCTCTGAGGCCATGAGTTACCTTCAGTTTCCTGGCTTTCATGGTTTGGTCGGGGGAGAGATCAATGGCAGCAGAAAGGGGCAGGATTAGCGGGTCAGAGAAAGAGAAATAGGTCAAGAGAGACTTAGACTAGATACCTTGGTCCCCCTTCAAGTCTGATTGCCACTTTCTATGAGGCCCAGCTACCTCGTTGATCTTGGGGTCCACAAGACAATCCATGACTGCCACTTGCTGTGAGGCCCCGCTACATCATTGACCTTGGGGTCCACAAAACAATCCAGCTCTTTATAAATCTTCCATGTATGCAATGCGACTTTAAATGGGTTACTGGTTATATGCAATCAAGAGTCTAGGCCAAGACAGAAATCCAGAACCTAAACCTATACGGGCCATCACAAAATATTCTTGTCTCCACCTCCTTCACCACCTTTTACCTGCCTCCCTTCTCTGTCAAGTCAGCAAACACCAGTGGGATGGCTGTGAACCATCAGACTCAGTCAACTCTTCAAGACCGCAGCTCTCCTCCTCCTGACATTTCCCAGTCATTTCAGCTTCTTTTTCCAACAAGTCTTTCCCTCCCTCCCTCTCCTTCCCTCTCTCTGTCACACACACACACACACACACACACACACACACACACCCACACCCCACTTCTGTCTTGCCTAATTATGCAGAGAGCCAACAGCGACTTGCTGGCATTAGAAGCACGAATTGGCACATCCCTTGTACCCAGTCCCCAGCCTGTGTGATCCCTCATAGTCTCCTACACAGAGCTGGAAACCACCCATAACTGCCTCCATCACAGCCAAAGACTTTAGCAACAATAGAACATTTACGTCTTCAGGGTCTTAAAAAAAAAAAAAAAAGAAAGAAAGGAAGGAAGAAAAAGAAAAAAAAAATGAACATGGCTGCAAGCATTCCAGCTCCGAGTTGCACTTGGTGCAGCCAGCCTCGGGACACATTTCTACGACTTGTTGCAGCTCGTGAAGTTGGGTGAGAAGAAGAGACAAGAGATGCCTCGGAAGAGCCTGGCAAGGAGGACTGGGGAGATTCTGGGGCAAAGAGGCATTGGGCAAACGTCGTCTCCCTAATCCGCGCGATGACTGCCGGCCAAGTTTGCTCTCAGAGCTGTGAGAAGGACCAATTAATTTATCAATCTGCACCTCTTTCTGCCATAACATATTTCCCTCTTGCCAACAAAAAATGTGTCCATTATCAGGCAGGTCCCTGTCCTCCCAAGCAGCCCATGTGGCTGTATAATTACACTTCTTTCCTTGACAACTTGCATGATTGTTTTCCTAACAGTATATTACTTCGTTAGTACTTTCCAATATACGTTATTTTTAAACTGTCACTTTTGCCCAACTCATCCCAATTCACACTCGTCTGTTTATCATAACAATCATTAATAACTGTCAGTCCACGCCATCATTGTAACGAACTCACTCCCTCATTAGCATGTTCTAGCATTTGTTCCGTAGAGGGGGCTGATTATTTTTTACAACAGGCCAAGCCAATTACTTTAGTGAAATGGAATCACATTAATCAAAACTTAACAAGGTGGCAAATTTAAAGATATCAGATTGCAAAAGACAGCCTAACTAATATGTCAGTGTCAGGGGGAACGTGTAGGTACGCGGCAGCTGGACTAAATATATCTCTTCACAGAGGCCACATGAATTTTGACGTTTCATATGATCTGACAACTACCAAAGTGATATTATAGGAGGAGAGAGCCTGGTGCTGCACGGCTCACGATGACTTTTGCAGATTCTGGCAAGGGCAGTGGGAGCGGGGCGGGAGGCAGAAGAGGGGTGAGGAAAATGGTGGCCATGCCGATCCAGGCTGGCAGACGGCAGTGGATCTTGTCTCTCTGTGCCAAGGCATTTTCTCTTACATTTTAAATGATGATAGTCATCCATCACCATCTGACAACTGCATCAAAACCAGCTGCAAAACATGCAAAGCCCAGCAGTCTAAAATATGCTGACACAACCAAGAGAAAAACAGAGGGGGGAAAAAAATACATATATATATTTATTTATATATTCCATAGGAAAGGGAAGCAGCGGCGGGGGAGGAGATGAAGAAAGAATGGGGGGTGGGGTGACTGCCAAGCCTTCGGGAATGGAGTAAAGGAAACACCAGGGCAGCAAAAGAAGGGGAAGAAAAATGAAAGGGGGAGCCAAAGAAAAGGATGCAAAGGAGACAAAGAGGGAGACAAAGAAAAAGGGCAAGTGATGAATGAGGGAGCGAGGAGACAGGGAAGAAAGAGAGAATGAGCACAGCTCGCTGTCAGTATCTCTCTACTGGGGAGGAAGGCGATGTGGGGGCAGAGGCGCTCTTACAGGGAGCGGATTCTCCCCAGCAAGACTTTACCAGCTCAGGCTCAGCCCGCGTCTTTCTTACCCCCCAACACTAGCCACGGGGCAGGGCTCTTGGGCCTGATCCCACCTCCTCAGGCAAGCTCCACTCTGGTCAGCCCGCCAGCATGTGGGCTCCTAGGCACACAGGGGATCAAGTGTAACTCTCCAGGATGGCACACGTGGGCACCTCAACCACCAGGTTGCTCCCTGCTCCTGAGGCCTGCCGTCCCCCCCACCACAACCCACCCTCCTCTCTGGGCTCTTCCACCACCCGGAAGGGGGTTCCAGTCTCCACCCTGACATTTACTGGCTGTGTGACCTTGAGGTACTTGACCTCTGTAAACTCCCATTTCCTCATCTATAACAATGGAGATGATACTACAGCTCAAGCTTTATCTTTCACAGTCAAATAAAAAACACCAAAAAAGCACCTAGAAAGACGTTTGACGCATGAGTAGGCCCCACTGTTAAGAGTGGTCCTGGGGGACCTGGGGGTAGAGACTTTATCCATCTTTCCAGTCGGTACCAAGCAAGAGTGCCCTGAAATTCTGTGGACATGAGCTGGAGTAGCACCCTTCCTTGCAGTCCTCATTTATGGGGTTTACATCCTGATCCTAGGATCTCTCCGGCCATTTCTTTAATAAACTGGGAAACTGGTTGGCCACATGTAGAAGACAGACGATGGGTGACAAGGCCTTCTTGTGGGCCTTTCAAGGGTGAGCTAGATTGGAAAGACACCATGGTCCAGTGTCAAACATCTGAATGCTTCCTTGCCTGGCCCCACAACCCAAATAGCCTAACCACCTTGCTGTTATTATATGCAATGAAGTCTATTTATTTACTTACTTATTCTGAGGAAGCCCAGAACCAGGGACACCAGGCTGGCAAAGGCCCTGCTGTATAATGTGATTAGATTCAGTTATATCACACAGTTCATGAAATTGTGCTATGATTCATTTTTACAACTTAAATAGCTATTTGGTTGGGTTGCCAGGTTGAACGTGATGAATGTGTATGATAAAACAGAACAAAGAGAGGGGCCAGTGTCTGTAAACTGAAACATTAGTCAGTGTATTAACCCCTTCCCTCCTTCATTGTGATGCCTTCCTGGGGGCAGCTATCCCATGGCCATCCCTCTTTAGACCTCATGTCCAGGGTCAGATCTGCACCAATGCCAGAGGTGATCATCTAATCTCCCAGCAAGGAAAAAGCTTTCTCCAGAAGTTCACCATCTATTTCAACCTAATCCTTGTGTCAGCATAAGAGGATAAGCCACAAGTGTTCATGGGTCCTACTTCAAAACCCAGCCGTCTCCCAGATCCCCAACTTCCATTCCAGTCTTAAAGCCTACAGTTCAAACATTTAACTCATCTCCACAAGTCAACATTCATGGCAATACTGGTGAGATAGGAGCCTGCCACTGAACTACCCGTAAGCCACGAGAAAAATAAAGCTGGAATAACAAAAAGAATCACTGTAGTGTAAAATTCAGTTGAAATAACTTAGGAGGGAAAGAAACAGAACCCACATCCCTCCTATCAGTGTCCTTCACATTGCCTAACGGATTTTAGATAGTAACAGGGCACCTACCTAGATAAAGATATCCTCAAGTAGACTCTCAGAGCCTATCATCACTTTGAAAGTTATCATTTTTTAAAGGCAATTGGGTTTTTGTTTTAACGGAGGACATAATTTTAATACTGAAAGAGGTCTCGCCAATTAATTCTCACCCTAACCCAGTATTAGTCATTCTTAGAAAAGGAACCTGAGTGTGGCAGATGTTCCAAAGATGGCTACATCATCTCTCCCACCCAGTATGCTCTTCTGGAATGGGACGTTGTTGTTTCCTCATCATGTGGCAGACAAAGGCCCCTGGCCTCTGGGCAGACCCATGTTGCTTTCAGAGAGAGAGAGAGAGTACATGGAAGTCCCACTGTGGGGCACAACTTCCACCTCCGCACCAGAACACTAATGCTTGGAGTCCTGAGCTGCCATGAAAAAAAAAAAAAAAAAAATCCCACAAATACCCTTGAGGTAGCCACAGCACAAGGAACTTAGCCACGTGAAGAGGACACGTACAAGGCTCCATTTAGTAGTTCCAGTTGCCAAGTCATCCCAACCCAGATGCCAGATGTGTGTCTGGATGAGCTTTCAGGTAGACGACTCCAGCCCCAGCACCAGCTCACCCCCAGCTTTTAACTCTTTCCAATGGAAGCCCCAAGCTTGTGGACCGAAGACAGCCCATTCCACTCTGCCCTGTCTCAATTCCTAATGCATGGACTCCATGAGCACATAATAAAATGGTTGTTTCAAGTCTCTAGGTTTGGAGGTAACACAGCGACAGCTAACAGGAAGACTGAGAATCCAGGGAAGCAAAGGCCAAAGTCAAAACCAAACCCAGGTCTGCTGATTCTAGGTTTAGCGCCATGTTTCCTTTACCACTCTTCCCCTGCAACATTTGCATGACACAAGGTACACCTATGTCAGGCTCATATTTATTTATTTAATAGTAAATAAGGCAGGAGCTGAGAGACATTTGGCCATAATCTCATCAGATGCTCAGGGAATAACATGGAGGTTTCCACTGTCCTTGAAACCAGTCAAATCTCTCAAAATACCAGAAAACAGAAAACCTACATTTACCAGGAACAGCAAAAACTTGGTATCTGGGCATCCAAATAGAAAAAATATATATACCACCCAGCAGTCACTGACATTCACTGGCCCAATGATTTGTTCCCAAGTATAAAATCCCCTGAAAAGCAATCACTGCCCTAAATGGAGGCCCTTATATCACATCTCCCACATATTCCATTTTACTCCAAGCTTGGAGAGTATCAACCATCCCCCAACCTGGTCTTCTGGCCATTTGGATCGGTGGTGATTCAAGTCAGGACATTCAGGATGGATCTGGCAGGGAAAGGTCTAGGCTGCAAATGGAGGATTCGAGACTAAGATTCAAACTGATGAAGGTAACTACGTAACGTCTGAGTCTTACTCTTCTTTGCACATCTTCCCCTGCCACCCTCCACATGGTGGCACACTTTCAGATTTGCCACCCTCTTCTTTTCCCCTTAATGAATCTGTTAAGAATGCCAAGTTTCCTTACCACCTTCTCAGGCAAGTGAACCCAATGTGATGGTCTTTCAAGAAGAGAGACATTTGGACCAGCTCCTCCTAGGTGAATGACCACCACCACCCACCCCCAAGCTTGGCACGTCGGGAATTATGAATACAATCCACTTCCTCCCCAAGTCGCCACCACTTTTTTCTGGATCCGAAATGAAACCTCATGGTCTGACAAGAGATAGTTATCTTTTTTGAAGATTTCTTTAAGTCTTACAGAGGCACAGAAATTAAGTCACACTTCGCCATTTAATAAATTGTCTATTGAAAATAAAAACCAAAATTTTAAACTGTAAAATTAACTTTAAAATAAACTTGTAAAAACTTTAAAATAAACTTTAATAATATACATACATCTATGGGATATATTGGTGTATGCCCATATTAGTACATCATTTGTACGTTCAAGACCATCTTGGGCCATCCGAGACATAAAATTTACCATACGGGTAGTCATCTTCTCTAAGACGCCTTCCCCAGGAGATCATAAAAAGACTGATGGATTCTCCCATCATCTAACCCAAAAATATAGGAAAAAACTTCATGATTTTCTTCCTTTAATCTCCCAGCAGTACCCTGACCCTTTCTCCTTCCTAAGACAATTCACCTCCTCTTTCTTGAGCTCGAGTTTTACATTTCTAACACACTCAGAGAGAGAAAGAGACTTGTCCAAGTTCACTACGCTTAGCAGGAACTTCAACTCTGGTCTCTCTCCACAGATTGTTCGTTTTTACTTCTATTTCCTCGTTTAACTGAATGCTTGTGTTCCGTTGTCTCATGTCTTCCCTCTTCCCTCCCTTCGAACGGCCGCAGCCCTGTAGGGCCCAAATGAGGCGAAGTCTGGCGGAGGAAGAACAGGTTGCCTCTGCCCATCAGCACAAATGGCCTAGGCCCCAAAGTGAGACTCTCACTCAGACTCTCAAATACCAAGCTGGCAGGGGAAAAAACCAAAAAATACCCTCAAAAGGTTTCAAAGAAAACAAAACTTCCCTTTAAACTGAACACAGAAAGTCGCTTGAGGACAGAGCGCATAGGTCCCTAACATTCTCACCTTGCACCAGACACTCCCCAGCCTGACCACTGTGCTAACGGAGAAGCTGCAGATGTGCGAGGGGCCTCTAATTTATTTCCCTCCCTGATTTATTTTCCCCCTGCACATCACTTTGGTATGACAACAATGCATAATTCGATTACACGTGATATATAAAATCATTGCAGCTGTTCAGAAATACTCACAACGAGAACACTGCAGATCCATACTCAGATACACACACAGACACACACAGACTTTGTGACTATCTTGTTAAAAATCACACAGGATGAGGAGAAAACCAAAAGCTCTCTCTTCCTACTCATTAGGTATTTCCAACGTTCCTTGCCCACATGCTTTGTCCATAGGTAGAGAATTAAAGGCACATCCTTAAAAAAAAAATTCCGAGGAGGTCTAATGGGGGGGGGGTGGATAGCCTTTTGGGGTGAAATGATGGCAATGCAACAGAAAGATGAGAGTGTGTATCATTTAATTTTACTTTAGGAGGCTGCTATGAAACCGGGTGCATTTAATTCCCTTTTAACGCCACGTAAAAGTTTCTCTCCCGCCTGCTCACTCTGTGGGCTACATACCGTGCCTAAGATTAATCCCTCAGGAGTTTTTTATTTCCTATTCTGCCTATCTTTCATCTTCACCCCAGACTAAGCAGATGGATGTGAATTCAAAGTTTTCTGATCTTTAGCACAAGTTATGGAGGGTTATCTTTGGCTGTATATCTTTCCGCTGGCAGTGCTCCCTTGGTGATGAAGGATTAACCACCCCAGCTGTCTCTTCCCAGAATGATGCAGTGCCGTGCTCCTCAACACGACAGCATCACTTAATCTTAATGTCCGCTCTCCGAGCGCAGCCGCGCAGGACAAAGCCAATCAACATCAGATGCCACCAAGATGGACCTACTGCTTGGCCCTGGAGTCTCTCACCCTCTCACTCCTATTAATCAACATCATCCAACCCAATCCCAGAGTTCACTTCTCTCCAACCACAGTTAAACTAAGCTGGGGTCCATGTTAACCATCTGAAGCGTGCGGCAGGAGGAGGGGTGGTGGGCGACAATCCCTCGCATCGGGAGCGCAACCCACCAAGCCTCATGGCTGACTGAGAGGTCCGTCCGTCCACCCACCTTCTCCCCGAGGTCGGCATCCATCCTGGAGCACGTGACCCCTCTTCACACAATGAAATTCGCCCGTATGGTGTAGCAGAGACTAGCTTGAGTGAAACCTACCTGTCTTCCAGAGACCCCACAAGATCTCAAGACATAGATGCGCCCATTCCCAACTGACTTCCATTGGCTTCCTTTGCTCACCAGTCCCCACCCCTGCCAGCAGCTTACACATGCAAAACGGGGCCTAAAACTTTAATTCCTTTTGCACAAAAACACTTAGTCTCACAACAGATGGCACAAATGGAAAGCCTGACCCGACCAAAAAGAAGCGCCCAGTTTGTGTGACTGATACATTCACGAATACATTTAATCCTAGTACGTGTTCTACCTTCTCTCCTTCTCCTTTTTTAAGTTTATGTATCACAGGTGGGGAAAGCAAAATGGTACTCTTGCTTTTTTTTCCCTGGCTCCGAGCAATTACAGTAATGTACCTCCCTTTTCTTTCTTAAGGAAGGGAACAAAAAAGTCAGCCCAGATCTCAAAGGCAAACGTAATAAAACAGTAAATTATTGCTAGAGTTTACTAAACAAATGCAACCTAGTTAAATTTGGAAAAATCTTCACTTTTGCTTACATTTGCAATTTTACTGCTGAACTACTGGTATTTCTTACTTATGCAACATTAAAATGTATAAGAAATCCTCTTGTGTGCTATATCCAGCATCTACTCTTGATTTATAATACCCAATTTAGGGGGGAAAAAACACAACTAAACCTGATTTAAATCACAGATTACTCTGTAAAACACAAGCAAGGAACTATTCCAAATCCTAAATGTAATTTAAACATATTTATATTTTACAGTGATATATTTTCCCCATTCCTTGTCTTACGACTGTAAACTTTCTATAATTATATAAGCAATTTCCCTAAGGTCACAACATTGATCATAGTTATAAATTGCTAAAGTACAACAACACTTTAGCAAAAAAAAGTGAACAGTAAAATATATGCTGGACATCACGAACAGTTTCATCAAATCAGGAATGGGGAGGGGGAAGAAGGAGAGAAGAATGGAGATAGAGAAAGGAGAAAAAAGTAACAAACAAATTTTCTGAGAAGTCATTATACAATGTCACATCCCTTCCCCAAAGCCATTTGGAACACAGGGCTTACAAATTGTCCTGAGAAGAGGTTGGCTTAATTTTTTATGATATTCTTAACCCTGTGCCATTTGAGAAGGTCAACGATAGAAGCCACTCGTAAAAGCGCAAGTAAAAACCAGGAAGGGAAACCCTACAAGGTTAAAACTACCTTCTGCCATGAACAGTAGTTCTCAAACTGTATTCCTTAGAACTCTGGGATTGCATGGAGATTATTCTCGGGACAAAGCAGGAGAGAGGAGGAGGCTTCTCCTTCATTCTTTAACCTGAACAACGTCTCTATGATCTGTTACCTCTCTTCAGGCCCAGCCGAAGAAACCTTGCTTGGAAAAAGAGTTTTAAACATTGTAAAAAGAAAGTAATTTGGAAGCTACTGCTCCCGAGGCTGTCATAGTGAAGGATGGGATCCCAAAGAAGCTATTTGAGGGTCTCCAGTAGCCAGCATGTCTGGTATTTTAGGGTAACTTTCCTCTTAATGAAAAAGGATGTGGGTGTTCTCTGCACAGGATGCAAATGGCGTTGTTGTCAGGTGCCTCCAGCGTCCAGGGCTCCAGCCAGCCGGGCTGACAGGCTGGTCACCCCTGATGGCTAACAATGCCACACTCCACTCTGGGCAGCTGCCTATTAGGAAGACAGCTGAGACCCAGAGGGGAGGGAGAAATCAGTGTGTGACAGGCACTGCCTTGCTCAGTGTAAAATAAACTTAAAAAGACCCATGTACTCTGAAGGCTTAAGGAATGCAGCAGTTCCAATTTTTCCTTCGAAACATTTTCCACGTGAGGCTAAGCATCTCTGTAGCTCAGGATCCTGCTCCAGCTCTCTGGGCAAACCACAGCGCTGTTAGTACAGGTTACACAAGCTTTCCACGACGGTAGCCTTTGAGAGATGGACCTCCTGAGCCAAACCCTGCTCCCCATGTTCCTCATATTCTGTACGCCTTCTCTGCACTCACCTCTGCTCCTTCTTCCTCTCCTCTCCCTCTCTCTCCATTTTTCTACTTATTTCCCATCAGTGGCTCCCACATAAATGGTATCTGGCTTCCAGCAACATGACAACTTTGCATAATGTTTACCGGCGCAGGCATGGGCCCGTCGGAACAGAAGCTGGCTGCGAAGGGAGAACAGCTGCCCACAAAGGTGGGCAGTCTTGGTGCCCAACATCAGAACACAGAGAAACCATGCAGCCCACCAGTTAACTGCACCGGCTTCACGGAGTTCAAATCTCTCCTCTACCAGCTTCCTCCCGTTCAACCCTTGCTGATTTAACTCGGAACCTATCTCCTCTGTAAAATGGGTGTAATAGTTCCTACCTGTGAGCAGTAAAGGAGTCAACGCAAGTAAAACGGGAATGCGACATCAGCACTCAATAGAAGTGAGATAGCTATTTCTTCCCCATTCTGTTCTCAGTTGGCTGGCTGTTTCCTGTTTATCATTTAGATTGCCTGAATGTTTTATGGGTTCCCCAACTGACAAGTGAAACAACAGAAAAGCCTTGCAGACTCGGGTCTTCGAAGATGGGGAGCTCTCCAGACCCTGGGTAGACTTGGGGATGGGGGGTAAATCTTGGAACTGCTCAGTTAGAGATGAGGAAGGTTGTGCTGCTGGGTTATCACACAGAGACCCACAAGGGCTAAAGACTCTCACTGGATTATTTATCACGGCAACAGCTTTAAAAAAAAAAAAAGACTATCAGTTTTAAAAATTATACTTATCATTTTGAAAATTATACACATTTTTATCAGAGCAAAGCTTAATACAATCTATGAAAAAAAATGAACTCAAGACAATTAAATTCACCTGTAATCCAGCGGCCCACAGAATTGGTGCTAACACAGCTAGTCTTGTACTAAGAACTTACATACGCCAATATTTTGTGAGGTTTTAGGGACGCCTGGGTGGCTCAGTTGGTTAAGCAGCTGCCTTCGGCTCAGGTCATGATCCCAGCGTCCTGGGATCGAGTCCCACATGGGGCTCCTTGCTCGGCAGGGAGCCTGCTTCTCCCTCTGCCTCTGCCTGCCACTCTGTCCGCCTGTGCTCACTCTCTCTCTCTCTCTCTGACAAATAAATAAATAAAATCTTTAAAAAAAAAAAAAAAAAAAAAAATATTTTGTGAGGTTTTTTTATTACCTATTTGATACTTACAACTCTTTGATGTAGATCATGAGTCTTAAGAGTAGCGAGGTCATTTGCTCAAGGTCACATGACCACACTGTTCCTAAGTGGCAGCACCAGGGTTTGAACCCAAGTCTGAACCCAAACCTATACTCGACTCCACCTAAGATTCTCTCCAGGAAGCCCAAGCCTAGAAATAAGTAGACACAGAAGTAGCTAGGTAGATGGGCAGATCCAAGAAACTCTCACTGAATTGAATTTTACAAAGGATTGATCAATATAAATACTTACACTTAAAATGTATTTGGTTCAGGTACAAAATCTTCAGTCCTACGAGCCTTGAATTTCTCTAATAAGATAGTTGCGGTATGGGCCAGTTTCAGCAATCTCATGCACAAGGACTTTCCACATGGCCTCTCAAAAAGGAATAAACACATGCGAGCACAACCCATGGGTTTCCCAGAAACAGAGCAATGCAGACCAAACATTAAAGAGAAATAATGGGGGGGGTGGGGGACGTGAACTTGACAACACATAGGGGCAGGAATGTCTGCACAAATATTTTGATCAGAAAAAGCAGCTTGGGGCATCCTATTAAATGTCAAGAAGGGCCAACTCTTTTAATCCTTCATATCAAATGCCTCTTGTTTCATCAATTCCTCTAACTGCAGAAGAAGAAATGTTCCCCTTGGGACCCATTCTTCACCTCTTTCCTTGTGGGTGCTGGTGGTGGCCATCACTATGGACAAAAATTAGGCCCACTGGGCACTTTTTTTTTCTTCCAAGCCCAGAACTTGAAATCTGTTCCTGCGGGGAGAATGGATGGACTCAAATCCCCCAGGAAACAAAGACTTTGAAAACAGAAAGCATCCAGCAATTGATAGACTCAACCCCTCAAAAGGCATTAAATAGAAAGGAAATGGGGAAACAAGGCCATAATCCAACATGAGAGGCCAGACCCCATCCTCAGACCACTCAGGGACAGTACCCCAGGACTCCAGCCTACCCTGGCCTGAGGCTGGTTTCTAAGAAAATTGAATCATCCTAACTGCAGGAAAAGAGCTCCTGAAGGAGAATGGAGACCCAGCCTGCCATTTACCAACTACTAAGTCCGCTAACCCAAAACACAAAGGGTCATCAGAGCCTGTATCCCCAGTTCCCCACTTCCTGAGAAACACCCCAGAGTAGCCCCAACTCCTCAGGCACCCATAGCAAAACAAGCCCACAACTGCTCTCCTTTCTCTAAAAAGGGCACCTCTTTGGGGATGGGTTTTCAGTTTGATAAATTTAAACTATTTGGGGCCATGGCCATTTTTGCCCTTGGTCTTATCTTTTACCCTCTTCAGTAAGGTTTTATAGTTTCCATAGAAGTCCTGTATTTCTTGCGAAATTAATCTGTAGGCATTGTTGCTATTACTAATTCTAAAAAAGATGCCGTATTCCTTCTCTTTTGCTATATGAATTTTTCTGTTTTGCCAACTTCCTGTAACTCTCATTAATTTAGGACTTTTCAGTTGATTCTGTTAAGTTTTCCAGCTTCACAATCACTTCCCTCAAAAACGGTATTTTTATCCCCTCTTTTTTGTTATTTATATAACTAATTATATTTCTTAACTTCCTGCATTAACTAAGGCACTGACTGCAAACTCAAGAGCCTGCAGGGCCGGGCAGGTGAGGGGAGGCCCTTGTGACCTAGACAGTGAGCCCCTGGGGTTACAGAGGGGAGTTACCACTCTCCTCTGGCCCCCATGTGACATTCAGGAGCACAGGCCTCATCGTGCTAGACTTCTCAAGAGAAACCCAAGATAAGGGCTTTTCTGGTGAAACCTTCAGTTTCTTTCAAGGTTCACAACTAATTTTTCAAATTTTTAAACATAGGGCAGGCCAAAACAGAGTGCCTAATGGTAAGATTCAGCCCCAGAGTGACCAAAACCTACAGGTGAGACCTTCCAAGATTGAAGAAAATGATAAATTTAAATCATAATAGAAATGGACACTCCTATCTCAGTCCTGACTTTCTCTAATGTCTGCTTTTGACTCAAGGTAACGAGTTTCCATTGTGTTAAGTCACTACACAAGACTAGTTTATCAGCATAAACTAAAAATAGTTTATCAGAAATGAATTTTGAATTCTATTAAGATGATCTGGTTTTCTCCTTTGACCCTAATGTGATTATTTATACCAATAAATTATCTTAGACTGGAAAAGAAAAAAAAAAAAGAATACTTAAAATATACTGTGGGAGAATCCACTATAATATGTGCTTTCAAAGAAAAAATGTAAACAGATCTTTCTTAATTTTTTTTAACTCCTTGATTTTACTTTATTGGCTCAACCCTGAGTTGTGACTTGCTTTCTCACCCATATCCCAGCAACTTAAGCTAGTCTGTCAAAATCCTAGTCATAAAACTGCCACTGACATCATCTGTTTCAAAAAATTATTCACAACTGGACCCATCAACAGCTCAGTCTACACAACCAGTTTCAAATTCCAAAGCAATTCCACACCACCGTCTGTGGAATTCCACACCACCGAATACATCTGTATTCCCAAATCCACTTTGATACAGTTTCCCAAGTCCACTTTGATACAGTTCCCTCTTTGTAAAGATGTTAGAATGACAAATTTTCTAGAAACAGGTTTTGTTGGGGGCTGAGGGGAGGGGAGGCAGCTTTAAATAAAAAAGATGTAACCGGCTTAAAACAGAAAAGACATTCAGTGCATGAATGTGAAAACATCACTAAACTTGGCTTACAAAATTGTTAATTATGTATTTGACAGTGAAATATCGCAAACAGCTGGGGCTAAAGAACACAAACACACCGGGAGTGGGGAGGAGTGGGAAAAAGCACATTCGGACTGGCAAGGCCATCGAAGAGGGTGTTTAAGTTCAATGTCGTCTACTCTAACGACTTTCACACCCGTGTAGCGGGGTCACCTACTTCCACCAAAATTCACAAGCCAACCTTTCAGCTCCTATTCCTAGGCTTCTACATGCGGCCCTGGCTCTCAATTACACGTTCTCCTCCCCCATTTAGAAAGTTGGGCCATACAGTTTACAACCATCAGAGAGAAAGAGCCAGGTCACAATCTAAAAGAATGTGCAAACCAAGGCTGTAAAAAAAAAAGCCATCCCTTTGAGAAGTTCGATCTTATTTTTTTTTTCAAAATATGTAAAGTTGCAATGCCTTGAGAGACTGTTCCAGAGAACTCCCAGAGCCTGACATCCCATCTCCCCTCAAACACATGCTCAAGCGCTCCCCACATCTTCTGCCAGGAATCCACTCTCCTGGGACTCCTCCTTCAACCCACAGGGAGGAGCCACGTTCAGAAGTATGCACATGGAGTTCTTCTGAAAATTCTCACCAGCAGAGTCCATGACAAGGCAAAGCCCAAACCTGACATCTTGGGGCGGGGCTGGGGCGGGGAGCTGGGAGCGGAATGCCTGCCTGATCCTCTGACACCAGGAGGAAAAATTCATAGCAGAAAAAAAAAAAAAAAAACACTCTTTAGGGACCCCTTCAGCAGTGGTATGCTGTAAAAGACACAGGCTCTCCCCATACCGGACAGAAGGACAACTTGGTTCCTGCCCCACAAGACACACCTCGTGGCAAAAAAGAAAATCTTTCTTTAAATCCCCAACACATTTACATATGAGTGGGAGTCTGAAGGTTGCAAGCTTAGGAAGTATATCCAGAACTATTTTAATATTCTAATAAATCTAACACTGTATTAGTAAAGCCCTCCCTAATAATTCAATATTGCTTAACTAAGATGGTAAATTTCAAAGTCCAAAGGTTAGAGCTTTCTAGGAAAAAAAGGGGGGGGTATCACAACAGTCTCTTCTTTTTAGATGGGATGATGAAATATCCTTACTTGTCTGCCTCCAAGTATTTTTATAAAATGCCGAGGACAACCAGATTGTGAATTAAGCTTCTCCGAAAAAGACCAACTACCAGTGTACAGCCCTAATAACCTCCGCCAAAGATTTCCACATCTTGGACAAAGGTTTAAGAGGCTGATTTTCCGACTATATGTCATATTCTCTAAGCGTGAGAGGCACAGAGGAACTCACCTTCCAGGGGAAGGTATCTTCTCTAGGGTACTGACCACCTTCTACTATAATGTAGAAGGGCAGAAATGTTAAGGTTGCTGATGGGCAACGAAGGTCTTGGAATATTAGGAGCCCACAAAAAAAAAGTATCTACACAAGGACAGAACACATTAATGGTGTTCAAAGATGATTAAACAGCCAAACAAACAAACAAAATCATCATCCCAAGCAGCTTAAGAGCAATGTGCCCAGATTCCAGAACAAGGGGAAGCAGTTTAGGGTGGGTCAGTGGAAACAGCCCTACCCTCCAGAAGACCATGGCAAAACCACATCAATGCCAGTCATAGGAGATCACTGTTTTGCAAAATATAAAACTGTTTCATTGCAAATCTATGGAAACAATGTCATAGGGGCCAAGGGCTGTCACTTTGAGTCAAAGAAGGCCCATTTCATTGTGGCGCTGATGGCCAGCGATGTCAAGGCGAATTATACCCCCACTTGCTGAGAAAGAAATCAAAGTCAGGAGAGAACTGTTCATCTGGAGACACACCCACAGGAGTTCAGAAAGCCAGCACTCCTTCTAAGCCATGCTAATCTATCACGGGCTCAAACAAAGGATGTGTTTTTTCCCATTAAGAAATGGAAAGGACTGGTGATGGGACAGTCTGAAGAGAGTGTTAGCAAACTCTTCTGAGGCCAAGACTTCACTCCTGCTCCCATGTGGGGGTGGGAAGGAGGGGGAGCCACAAGGCTCACTGCCTAGTGGAACCTGACTATAAAAAGGGGAGCAATGAGCAGAAACTGAACGATATGGATGTCCAAAGAAAGAACTGGAGTTCTTACCTCAGGTTGTACCCAGGTTCCTGCTTGGAGCTGCTTGAGTGACCTGGTAGGTGGTACAGACAGGATGCATGACTTGGATTAAGAGTTATGAGATCTTGGGCATGTCACAAACTCCCTGGGCCACAGCTCAGGTATAACCAATGAGAAAATTCTGCAATTACATGGTGTCTTGGTTAGTAATTTCTCCTCTAAGAGGGCAGAAGGAAGATCAAAAGATAAGAGCAAGTTCAGACCCAGTTCCGAAGTAAGACAAGGAGGGAAGAGATGTTATGTCAATTCCAAATAAGTAACAATCCCTTATACATCCATAGATATGAGCCAGCATGAAGGACTGGGAGGGAAGCAGACTCCAGTTACACAAATTGTGTTAATATCCATCAAGTCAAACCTAGGGGTAAACTTCTAACGGGCCAAGAAGCAAGCTCCTCAGGCTTCTTGATGTAGACCTAATTTTTAAATTCTTGATTCTAAGAACACAGGCTATTCAAGTCTTTACTTAGCCTGGGACAGACAAGGAATGGCAAGTCTATGCCCATAATTTAAGATGAAAAGGAAAATACAGGCTACCAATCATTAAGTGTCTTCTGGGTACTAGGCACTGGTGTGTGTGTGTGTGTGTGTGTGTGTGTGTGTTTATGAAGACTAACATGGCCTAGCATTGAGCCTACTTAAAGAAAAAAAAAGTTTGAAAAGAAAGGTGAGATTATAAAATTTTCCACACACATTCAAACAGTCATGACTACTGGATGTGACAGAGATTAAGCCATTGAGAGCCACTTGGAAGATTTCTTCTTGGACTCTGACATCTCTTCTAGAAATTCAGCGTTACCAGGCTCCGGAGATCTCAGTTTGAGGAAACGCCTAGACGTCACAAGATAACTATTCATGTTACCCTTGCTTTCCAGAAACCCAACGATAGAGAAGACATCTTGGTTTTCGCATCTCTCCCAAAACCAGAGAAGTAAGACCGGCTCCTAAAACTATGATTGTCTTTGAAAGAGTAGAGAGGGGAAAGGATTCCCCACCACCACCACCAACAATCCCACCATTCCCATTTACACAAGCAGGTGTGCAACACGACAGAACCAGCAACTTCCACTTTAATAACGGGCCAGAGAACGGCCAGCCCAGCAAGGAGGAAACGCAGCAGGAGGGACCACGGGTCTGCCAACCCCACAAAAAGGGATCATCCTGGGCTCAGTCCTTTCATCAGGCAACTTTTAACTCGGAACATAAAAATGAAAAAGTGCCTTTGTTTAAAACCCTCATGAAGTTTCTGATCACAATGATTTATGTAAATAAAATGTTAAATTAAAATGTAGGTGTTAATAAAATTACATATGTGATGGAATGGCTCTTCTTTTTAAAACTGATCTGCAATAAATTTTCTAAATTCTGATTGCAGGTGATTCAGGCCTTGAAAGCTTTGCCAACAATAGCCAGCAGAGGTCTATTACTGAAGTGGTATTAATACAGCTATCATCACCAATTCAAAGCAGATAATAAAGGACTGACACATTTATTATCATTATTAATTAACAGTTTTCTGAGATGGAATTAAATCAATATGCTGCTCTGATATCATTTTAACTAGTTATGCAAATCAAACATTTAGAGCCCATGAACAGATATAAATGCCATTCAAAATTCACTTCACACTTATTACTGTAATATCAGAACTTTCAGGCTTTGCTAGTAAAAAAAAAAAAAGGACTTAATGCTCATTTAATTACACTCAGACATAAAGCTTATGGAATGAAAGTTGAAATAGCTGATTAGTTAGGAAGTCATAGGAAGGCTATAACACTCGGGATAGACAATGAGATAATAATGTGAAAACGTGGGGCTCAGCACAGAGTGGTTCTGGCTGATCCTATTAAAAAGAACAATGACATGTGTAGGAGAATATGTTTTAAAATTACAAAGTTGAGGACCCTTTCTTAAGTTCAAAAGGGAGAAAGGGAAGAAGAGGAGAGAAAAAAAGAGGAAAAGGCTGGGTTGGCAGCAGCGGGGGGGGAAGGACCTACAACTAGTCATTTAAAAAATACAAAACTACCAGGCTCGACTGCCCAGCATTCTTCCAAACTTGACCATGATGCTGATGGTGATTGCAGAGTTCTTTCCATGCAGAATGCTACCTCTGCTTCCCCACTTTTCTTATCTGATGAGCAGATAAGGTCTCTTTCTACACCCAGGACAGCTCTCTAGAGAGTCACAGCAAGTCCGAGTTCTTGGCTTCTGGGTCCAACAAGGGCAAGACAGGAGGCAAGCAGTCTGGCCCTTAGTGATCTGGGTTACTCATCCACAAAAGCAGCTGAGCCCCCCAAGGTGGGCTGCACTAAAAATTCTACCAGAAGGATCAGAACAGCCTCCAGCTGTGGCTCTGTGGGCAACGAGGAGGCTGCTCACAGTCTGGGAGGACCGAAGGCGGTGATGCCAAGAAGCAGTGTGCAAGGACTCAGTGCCTCTCCTGGATCCCTCCACTACTTGGGTGGCCTTCTGGAAATGAGCTGGCCTGTCTACTCTCAGCACCACCGTAAAGAGGTGGGAGTTCTGATGGGCCAGGGCTCTGAGGTCGAGTCATGGACAAACTTAAAGCCCAGGAAGGAGCAGCCAGAGACTTTCAGCACTGCCCAGGTCCTGGCTTTGGCTTCCTGCCAGAGGCTTACACTTAGCGCATTTTTATGAAAAGGATGGAATGTTTTTACAGAGTGAGTTAGTCTGGGCAGTGCCTGGTGCTCTTCTTTTTTTCTCCAAATCCTATCTCTTTCTTCTCAGGGAGGAGTGCACTTGATTTTCATTGCGATCCATTTCAGAGCCAGAAAATGAATGGTATATACACCAACAGAAAATGTGATGCCAGTGTTGTGCTGTGACCCAAAAGGAACAATATAAAAAGGAGAGAATGAAATGTCATTATCCTTTCCGCACCTTCCACCCCCAAACTCATTAGCTTCTTAACATTCTTCATGTGTGTCTTAGAAATCTAAAGCTCAAGTCGCAGACCAGTATCCAATGTTGTACTGCCATTTTCCATGGAATTTTACAAACAAAAAATTGTAAAGAATTAAAACCTTATCCAAACAGGATTCTGCTGTGGGAGGGGGGGGAAACGTACCTATCAGTATGAGTATTGGTGGGCACAGGGCAATTCACAGAGAAAAGACTGGAAAGTGTACAAAAAAATACTTAACAGTAGTCTACTCAGAACAGTCTGGTAATGGGTGATATTTTATCATCATCTTTGTGCTTTGACTTTCCCAATCTTAATATGTCCATTCTTCGCATGAAGAATATTTACCAAGGGCCAGCCACTGGCCAAGCACTGTATAGAATGCTAGAAACTCGACCATTGAACAGACAAGTTCCTGCCCTCTCGATGAGAACGACCTAATAGGGGAGGTAGAGAATTAATCAATGGCATATGTGATGATTTGAGTGATTTACAGGGGGAAGAAAAAGGGATTTACAAACCTGTTACTGCTACTTAAGTAAGATTCTACACATCTTTCCTGGGTCTTGAATAAATCTGAAATCTCCCAGTTTGGAACGTGTGTATCTTCCCAAAATGGCAAGCAAGCTCATAGCGTGTGCCTGAAGCCTGAAAAATCACTATGCTAACTACGTTTTAATGGTAGAGTTAGACTTCTATCCGTAGCCAAAATCCAACCATCTAGATAAACTGCCTTGATGGTTAGCTGAGCTGGCCCTTCAATCCTCTCCATCCTCAGGCTAACCAAGATTTTTACAGACTATTTTTTTTTAATTTTTATTTTTTATAAACAAATTTTTATCCCCAGGGGTACATGTCTGTGAATCGCCAGGTTTACACACTTCACAGCACTAACCATAGCACATACCCTCCCCAACCCAATGTCCATTACCCCACCCCCTTTTCCCGACCCCCTCCCCCCCGCAAGTCTCCCTTCCAAGTACTAACCAGGTCGGGCCTGGTTAGTACTTGGAAGGGAGACTTTTACAGACTATTTTGAAAGATAACAAGACCTGAGGCCTTCTATATCACCTGTAGCCCTCAGCCCACTCCCCCTTCTATACTGAGTGTCCTGGAAGAGCCAGATTCAACAATCCCATCTGTGGACCAAACCTCTTCCACTTCTGACTTTCCAAAAGCCTAAAATATGGAGCAAATTTGCCATTAATCATCCTCCTTAAATACATTATATTTTCATTAAAAACTCATCTTTTTCCATATCTTCAAATATCTGGAGAATACAGAACTCAGAATACTGTTACAGTGCAGAAAGGCTCCAAGGAAAATCCCTAGTTGCTCCTTCCAGTCTACCCCCACCTCCCCCTTTTTCCTAATTCAACCTCTGGATCAGGAATAATACAGAAGTAGTATTTGTATGATGACTAATACACATATATGGCCAAATCTGAGAGTGAATGTTAAGACCTCATAGGTAGGTAAAATACATAGATAACAAAACGCAAGCTCGCCCTGGTAAGAAACTGTAGGTGGCAATGGGAAATGGCGTTTGCAACCACGAGGTCATGAACCAATGGAGCCCACTTTCCAAGGAGGTGAGACCAGTAAGGGAAGCATCCAACCATGAGGAAACCACTCCCTCAGTTTAAGGAACAGTATCAGTGGCAGTAAATGAGGGACAAAGCCCAATGACTGGCACAATATCTAGGACAGCCTAAAAACCAGGCTGGGTTGTTGTAGAAAATGCAGAAGAGCAAACCCTCCAACCCCAGCCTGTTTGCCTCCACATCAGTCAGCACAACCCACTAACTGGCAGGCCACGCAGGCAAAATACTGATGCCCCAGCCGTTGCATAAACAACTGTATATTTCACTCCAGATTCCCTCCCTTCCCTGGTTGTGGATACCCAGGGGAGCCTCTGATTATCCAGTGAACGCCATGGTTAGTAGAAAGCTCTTTGCCTCTGATCCCCTGTTTGCCCTGCAATGTGCCAAGCAGTGGTTTTGAAGACACATTTTAGGACAAGAGATAAGGTAAAAACATCCAAACGTCATGAAGCCCCATGACCCTGTTCCTTAAACCCTTTCCAAGGGGGCCTTCCTCCCTAGCAATTTAGCAAGATGCTCCATCCCCAGCCCCCAGCCAATGTGAAAGACCACAGCTCTTCTCTCCTTGCACCATCGGTAGTCTCTCTACCTGGTCCTCAACTCCACCTTCTCGGCCCAGGAACATTTCTTTGTCCTCCTCAGCACCAGAAACCACTCAAGGTTAAAAGCAGCAAGAAAACCTTCAGCTTGTCAAAAGACTGAAAGGAGGAGTGGTGGTGGTGACCACATGGGACAGTCAAGGTCAACTAGTTCTCTTGTCTTTGGCGCTGCTCTGAATGTACAGGAATACAGAGGCAGGTGGAAAGCAGCTAAAACAGAGCATCGCCTCCTCTCTAAGCTGTCTATAGGAAATACAAGTTCACCACATACTAAAGAAACCCACAGAATTCTCTCAAGATCCTCTGGAGGCTCCTCTGAAAGTTGGAACTCTCCTGGAGAAGGCAAAGAATGGAAGAAAATGGGAGGAGAGAAGAGGATGTTTATCCAGAGGAGAGGGAGCAGATATGTGTGTAATCTTTAAAGCGTAAGGGGGAAAAATAAGCTATATAACAAGAGGTCCAAGTTAGAGAGAAGTTTTCAGAAGCTGATCAAAGTGGGGTATTCACTTGGTAAGGAACCAAGGAAGATTCAAACTACTTTTTGGAAGTAGCTGGTGCCTTCCCAACTGCCTCCAACCCCACCCTACCCTGATCCATTGCAGTCCGGGCTGGAGTCAGGAGCCAACCTCCTCCCAGGATGTGATGCTGCATGTTGGATAAAAACATAGACTCCCCTACCAGTTGCACAAGTCACCTAAGAACTCTGTACCTCGGTGTCCTCATCTTGAAAATGAGAACAGCCATAATCCTATCTCGGAGGTTTGCTACCAGGGTTAAATACATTTGGTGCATGTAAAGGTTCAGAACAGTGCTTGCATATGGCAAGCTCTACCCTTTGGCAACAACCCCACCATCACGGCTGGGGTGTCCAGGGTCAGCAAAGCTTCCAGGGCTGAGGGCAGCTATGTGGACTTCACACGGGATTATCCTGACCAAACCCATGAAGGTGCAAACTTCCGTGAATAAGATCACTTGGAAGCAATTTTGAGGACGTGGTCCTTCCACACTTTACATCACCAATTTATAATAATGGAGCACTGTTTTTTCTTATGACCCAGTGGTCTCCTGGACTGCTATTAGTGCTTCCTTGGTTAGGAAGCTGCAGTATGATCCTGTGACTAGAAATACTGGCATAATTTATTGCATTATTACTCCTCTGAACTGAAAGCAATTAATTACCTGGAGCAGGATGCACAAGTGAAAATTTATCAGAGGGAAGTGATGAAAAATGTGCCCACCGCTTTAAAATAATAGGTGCTTAATGGTTTTTTTGTTTGCTGGCTAATCTCAGGCATCTTATAAACAACTCCTGCTCAGTTATCAGTTGTGAATTCTGCCCCAGCCCCCTCCTTTTTTGCCCCCTTATATTGTTCTATCATCCCCTATCTTCCTTGGAGGACAGGAAGAAACATTTAAGATATTCACTTAAGAGCAGAAGAGAGACCCCATTCCTCTTCTGCATGGTACAATTATTAACATAACATGGAAATGCATGATAAAATATATTTGTATGTTTATCACCCATGTTGGCAGCACAAATGTATCTACCTGACCGACGTCTCTTTCTCTCCATCAGAGCACTGATCCTGAAAACTTCGAAAACTCAGATGAAAAGACATTCTATGGGACACGTGTATGTTAACTATGGTCTCCAGCAACCTCGTAAGTGACTTTCACAGAACCTGCATCTCCAAATCCTCAGATACGGTCTCCGAGAATGTTTTCCACCAAGCACTTTCCTCGTCTTTCTCGGTCATCGACCGAGATCCAGAAAGAAAGAGGAAACAGGGCCAATCATGTGTGATTGTATTATTTATAAAATTCATGCACATGTGAAAGATAGGAATAGGGCTAAATTCATATTTGCTCCTACTTTTCAGAATTATTCACATCTGTATGATTCCGTAATTGTTTCTTCTATAAAGTTATTGGAGTAATTTTGCTCCGTATATCCCCGATCAATTCCCCCTCTCAAGGGCACAGTTGAAAAGTGATATTTGAAAACGGCCTCTGATAGATTGCATGGTTAGTCAGCAGCAGAGACAAACAACCTAATCCAGCACAAATTAGTTCAGCTGCCAGCAATAGTTTTATACAAAGATGTAAATTATGTTGTCAAAATCGGTCGCTTTCTAGCTTGCTGCTCAGCTAACAAGAAACCACTTTGGCTGATAAAGATGAACACTAAGCTTCCCTCTCTTACAAATTTGCAAATCTGCCATTTCAGCATTCTGTTAGCCACAAACAAACAGCCAGCTATAATTGCTTCTTTTCTTCCACGGTGGTATTTTTCCCCCTCGGGTTGTTCCTTCCAGGCTGCGCTTAAGAACAACAACAACAAAGCCCAAAAGCACCACGACAACAAACAGCAGCGACCCCTCAGACGGGAATTTAGGGAAAAGCGGGCTCCGCGCGCACCCACCCCTCTCAACGCATCACCTCCCTCCCCACGGAGCCACCAGCCTGGCCGGGTCGCCCATGGCCTCGCTGTGTGCGGACCCTGCCAGTGTCACTCCCCAGTACTGCTATCCGAAGGACTGAGAGGGCAGGGAAAATTCTTGTCTTAAATGCAAATGGAAATATTCTTATGGCTTTGAACAAGGATTGCCTTTGACAGAAGCCCATCCATTCTTCTTTATTTTACAAGCTCCCGTTGCGGGGAACAGAGGGGAGCAGAGCATCCTTTCAAGGGGCCTAAGTGGAAAGCTCCACCAGGCTGCCTGTGCTCAATTGGAATCAGATAGATCTTAGGCTGGACTGAAAATAATAATGCATTATAACAGTAATTATATCCAGCATAAGTCAAATAAATAAATTATAAATTACAATTACCCTTTAAAGTTGCTAGTCTCACTGTTTGCTTTACAATTAACTGCAGGTGCTTCCGCATGTTTTATTATGGTCCCAAAGTTATATATTTGAAAGAATGGTACAGATGATTCCTGTTTATTTGTTAAATTAAAGCATTGTTGGTAAAATTACGGCTTAATTAATATTATGGGTACCGTATAACAAAATAGTTTACCTTGTACATAATTTATTTCCACATGCATATCTCAGCCCAGACCCATTACAGCTCTAAGGCAGCTAAAATAAAATATTCCTCCTTTGCTGGCATTTTTCTAAATAGCAGTTCACTAAATCAATATTATTCACTTGGTATTTTTAAAAGCAGTGTATCTTAATAATTACACAGCATTAGAGTAGGCAATAATTTTACTTGCTAAGCATATTAAATTTAGCAAACCATCAGTCAAATAGTTTGTTCTTTCTCAGAATGGGTAAGCAGTGAGTGAGTTTGGAATCATGTTCCTTTGGTATAAATGTCACATAGAGTTTAAGAATGCGTCTGTGACTCCCTAAGCTAGCCCAGGACTATATATCTTTATTAGTTTCTGTGGTCAGTGCAGTGACCAGTTGTTTATTCTCATTACTCAAGACAAGGTGAGCCACTCCATAGTGCCTGCAATCAAGGCTAAAAACCTATGACTTTGCAAAAAGTAAAAACTGTAGACAAGACAACTTGCACCATGGCCTGCATGCCTGCTTATAACTGGGAGCTTGGGGGAAGCAAAGAAGATAATCAAACCCAACACACACCACTTTGGGGGCAGGAGCATTTGATCTGTCTTGGCCCTCTTATCTTCGAGATCCCTTACATCTTTTCATTGTTCTTAATTCGTTATAAAACATCATTAATTTCATGTCTGTCTTCTCTGTGCTCACGTCTGCATTTATTCTTTCCCAAGCTCACACAGAACACTTCGTGAACCTTCTCTCTTCTCATGCCATCACCCCTGAAGAAAACAAATCCCCCTCTAAAAAAATCAAACCCCATTCCCTCTCATAAACACACACACACACACACACAGTTTTTTTTCAGAAAATCAATTCATTCACTGCACAAAACCAAAGCAAGCAAATTTTGCCTGAGCTGTAGGCAATTGCTAGCACCATCAAGTCAACATTTGATTGATGCAGGGGCCCCTGGATTATGTGTTTTAGGTACGCCAAAACTGCTTTATAATCATGGAGCAGAGAAGCCGAGAGAGGTGGAGATCAGCAACCAGTGCCAGGAAATGGCCTCTCCATCTGCAAAGAAGAACAGGAGCCCATACCTTCTTCATCTTCCTCACTCCCTCTCTTTCTACTCAGCGGCAGCCTAGACTTTGCCTTCCAGGGGCCTCAGCAGAGGCTGCACCAGAATCAGGCACCAGCAGAAGCTCAGAGAAGCCTCTCTCTGTCTGCTATGGCCAAAGTTCTAAGACACACACACACACACGTGCCCCCAGGGAGTACACTGGACATTAGTGCTTCACGCAGCTTCCTCTGCGGGGGCAGCAATCCGCTTCCACCACTGGGAGAGGGCAGTTCTCTGCGTGTTTCCTCCATGATAGCCACAGTACTTATCCACAGCAGGCAGAGTAGCGAATCCAGGAGCGAAGAATGGACACCATCTTGAGAGAACAGGGACAGATACAGGAGAGGAGGGACGAGTCATTCAGTCCAACCTACCACCAGAAAGTTTCTGAATGTCCACTCTGGGCTGAACACTGCACTCTGGAGAAGGAAGTGTAAGATGGGACAGACACATGTGAAAAAGGAAAACTGTCAAGTTGAAAGTTATAGTTCAAAACTGCAAAAGAAACACCATGACGTTATATGGATTGATGCCAAATAAATGTCCACCCAGGAGGTCTGACAGGAGTGACTCATCGTCACTGAATGGGGTCCTTAAGGAAGCAACCGCAAAGGGGTGTGATTAGAAGTCAGTCTTTAAAAGTAATTTTAAAGAAGCAATTCAATATTTATAGCAGCAATATCACAATAGCCAAACTATGGAAAAAACCTAGATGTCCATCAACAGATGAATGGATAAAGAAGATGTGGTATGTATGTGTGTGTGTGTGTGTATATATATATATACACACACACACACACACACACACACACGATGGAATATTATGCAGCCATCAAAAGAAATGAAATCCTGCCATTTGTAAGGACATGGATGGAACTAGAGGGTATTATGCTTAGCGAAATAAGTCAATCAGAGAAAGACAACTATCATATGATCTCCCTGATATGAGGAAGTGGAGATGCAACGTGGGGGGTTGGGAGGGTAGGAAAAGAATAAATGAAACAAGATGGGCTCGGGAGGGAGATAAACCATAAGAGACTCTTAATGTCACAAAACAAACAGGGTGGCTGGGGTGAGGGGGGTAGGGAGAGGGTGGTGGGGTTATGGACATGGGGAAGGGTATGGGCTATGGTGAGTGCTGTTAAGTGTGTAAAGCTGGCGATTCACAGACCTGTACCCCTGGGGCTATAATACATTATATATGTTTATAAAAAAAGTTTTTTTAATTTAAAAAAAAAAGCAATTCAAAATTTTAGTAAAAGGAAGGGAAGTGCACTCAAGGTAAGCAAGACTTTGGGCACCTAAGAGTAGAAAAGGGGGTTGCAAGGCACCAAAGGCCAAGAAGCACTTTTGCCCACCCAGGACCAAACACAGGGTATGTGAAAGTGGACCACCCCGCATTACTGCTGTCGTGGGCCAACCCCCAGCCAAAATCCATGGCAGGAAAAAAGAAAAAAAAAAATCAGTGAACTCCTTAACCTGAGATCCATTTACAACTGGATTTTCAAAGCTGATATTTTTATGTGAGATATTCTGCCTATAGAAAGAATCTTAGAGCACCTGAGTGGCTCAGTGGGTTAAGCCTCTGCCTGCGACTCAGGTCATGATCTCAGGGTCCTGGGATCAAGCCCCGCATCGGGCTCTCTGCTCAGCGGGGAGCCTGCTTCCCCCTCTCTCTCTGCCTGCCTACTTGTGATCTCTCTTTCTTGCTCTGTCAAATAAATAAATAAAATCTTTAAAAAAAAAAAATCTTAAGAGCAAGCGAGTTTCGTTTTTACATTTGAGCCTGAACTGTGTAGCAAACAGGTACAACTCATTCAATATTTTCCTTCCCTGATACTTACAGTCAGAACTGAGGGGCACCTAGATGGCACAGTCCATTAAGCTTCAGACTCTGGGTTTCGGCTCAGGTCCTGATCTCAGGGTGGTGGGACTGAGCCCCAAGTCAGACTCTGAGCTCAGCGAGGAGTCTACACAAGATTATCTCTTCCTCTCCCTCTGCCCCTCCTGCTCGTGCTCCTTCTTTCTCTCTTAAAAAAACTTTAAAAAAAATACATAAAAATTTTTAAAAATGAAAAAACTGAGGTGGAACAAAAGAATGACTGGCCTCCCCGATAAAAACATCAACAGTCCCCGTCTGTGAACACACAATCCCTTCGAAGGGGCAGGCAACATGCACTCTTGGCGCTTGCACCCCTAGAGGGCCTATTCCCCATGCATTGGCCCAGCACCCTCAACCCTGCTGCAGTGGAAAGCAGACCCTGCACCCACGAGGAACACAGATAACATGACACGGGGCGGGCGGGGGGGGTGGGTGGCGGTGCTGACATTATTAGAACCAAACAGAACAAAATGAAGAGTAGAGAAGGAAAAAAATAAAAGGACTGAATGAGCTCTGCTGGGCATCGGAACATAACACTGCTACACGCACAGACCAGGACGTTGGCCCTCAGGTTAAGCAACCTGCATACACGGGCCGCACAGCTGTCACATCTGCAGAGACCTGGGCAAACCCAGATCTACCTAACGTGAGCTCCAGCAGAGGCTGCCTTCCCCGGCTTTTACCTCAGGGAGAGTTGCCCTCTGACAGGGAGCTGGTGCACACGGTCACCTTCAGAAGGAGGAGACTGGGGTGCCCAATGAAGAAAAGGAGAAATAAAGGTGAGAAGATGAAGGAGAAATAAAAATTGGGAGAGGAACACAGTGACATACATATTTTTCTCTCAGTCCCAGCCAAAGATCAGGAAAATCTTCAGAGCGTTGTTCACATCCCACCACAGAGCGCACATCCCATAACACAGCGATGAACTACCCCAGTTGGTACTGATGAACACCAGCAGCAAGTGCTGCGAGCCCACAGTCAGCCCCAAACCATGGACGTTTCCCCGATACCTCAAGTAGCTTCCCTCCGAGTGCGCTCCATGAACAGGACAACAGGATAGGAGACAGATACACAGACAGACCGATAATATGGTACCAGTGACCGCATACAGATAGCAGCTTATGGTGGAGAGAGGGGGAAGGAAGGGCAGATGTGGAGAGAATCGATCTTGCAATTTCTTCTATCATTTCACAGTGTTATTTCATAATGAATAGCATTTTCATAAGTCAAAAATGACTTGCAGAGGAAAGAAAAGGCCAACTTAGAGTCAAGACAGACTCAGGAAAAGTTAAATAATAATACAGCAGGTGAAAGGCATTATAAGACAGTTAACACAAGAGCGGCCCATGATTAATTCCCAAAGAATATCCCAGAGGCAAGTACAGTGTGTTACTCTTCACAAAGCTCCTCCAGAGTCATCATCTCCTCTGACCTTCCTAGGAGATAGGGGAAGATGCTTCCTCTGGATGTTCTTGTCTTCTAGCAAAGATGGACGCCCAGTGAAGTTCATTTGCCCAAGGTCACAGTCTTTGGTCTAATAACCTTCTCTCGCAGGGAAGCCTAAGGTTCAGACATAGATACAAAGTGGTATGAGGGTTTATGGAGCCAACAGGAGATGGCATGTGGCTTCGAGAACTGTGCGCCACGGAGGACAAGGGAATCCGTGTGCTGACTCAGGGAGATGGAACAGAGTGATGGAAGCTGGGAAAGAACAAGACACGCTTGTGAGGCGGTAAGACTGGCTTGGCTGGAGCAGAAGGTATAGACAAAGGAGTAGGAGGAGAAAAGTCCAGAAAAGAGAGACAGAGTACAGTAGTGAATGCAAAGCTCAAGAAGACTGCACGTGATTCTCTCAGCCAGTGGGAGCCAGTGAATGGGATGTGGAGAAGAAAACTTGCATGATAATAGCAGTGTACTGGAGGGAAGAAATTACTTAATTAGAGGGTAGATATAATGCCACCACTTACCATAGAAGGAGATACTCAAACACACTGAATTGGCCAAATTTTCCTGGTAAGAGGAAGACACAAGCTGCCGACTTGCTCTGAGATCAGGTACTCTTAACCAATCATCTGTTAACTAATCCAGGCTCACTCTTTCTACTTTCGGGTTATGACAGCGAGAACCAGGACAGCCTTCCCTACGTGCCCATATGCTGCCACCCTGGCCTTCCCGGACTATTCCACGCCGCACGGTTCAGCCAGAACTGGCCAAGATCAGGATCTTACCTGAATGCTTCTCAATACTGGAATGCACATGCCTGGGAGTGGACACCACTCCTCTGATAAAATGACCCAAGCCAAGGCTCCAATGGCTGTCGAAGCCAGGAGTGTGTCTTCCACACGTACGTACCTCTCCCGGGCACTCTCAGTGCCTTAACCCAGCAGTTGCCGGATACTGGGGCAGGCCTGGGTCATCCCCGCCCCCACTCTCAGTGTCTGTTCAGTAGATCCTGGATAGGGCCCAAATATCTGCATTTTTTTCAGTGATCAGGGGACTCTGATGCTCTGACTCATGTGAAACCACTAAAAACCCAGAGAACAGAAGTACACTCCAGAAGGGCAGGCATCCTGGCAGAGAAAACAAGGGGCTATATTCTAGCCTTTCTAGAGGTCTTCAAATGAAATTAAATGTAAGAGGGGCCCTTCAGAGCCCCAGCTCCATGTCCCAGACATTCAGGTTTCCTCAATGTCTAAAATCATGCTGTAAAGTTATCAGATTCTTATATATACAGCTATCTTCATGAATAGCTCATTAAATCAGAAATTGAGATCAGACACAACCACACTAAAATTAACTTTGCTCTATTCATCAGAGAAGAATTAAACACAGTAAAAATGCTGAAGAATATGTTTAAACTTTTAAGATAATCGCTGTGTGTGTGTACACACACAAGCACACACACACACATACACACACACACACAATGCATGAATTACCATTTAATTCATAGATTCTGATCATCGCATCCGGAGGGTCACAACTTCCAGTCATCTGAGTACCATACTATAATTTTAGCCCTACCTCTGCAATAGATATTACGGACTATAGTTCTTCTAATTGACTCATTTTTTTCTGCTAATTCAGAAATTAAAATATGAATGTTATAATAGTCATAAATAGATAGCCAATATTATTTAACATCAATACAAGTCAATTATAATCATAAACACTTATTAAAATTTTAGAAGTCCATTCCATGAACCATCTAAAATTATCTCCTATACCACCCACGATCCAACACTTTGAGAAACACCGATCTAGAACCAACCATCTCACTTGACAGAAGGAAGAACTGGCATTCAGAGATCAAGTAATCTAACTGAAGTTAGAAAGCTCCTACGTAGAAAAATCATAGCCCTTTACTCCCCATCCCTACCTCGTTTTTCCTATACTATGAATATTCAACTAATGCATTTGTAGCAAATCACTGCCATATTTTCATTAGAATAAGTACCTGAAGTACTTCTATTCAGCAATATTTAAGATTCATAGTTCAAACATTTTAGGAAGTAACTAATGGGTCTTTTTCTTTTTATAAAAATCTGTCATACAAATTTTTCATTAATTCTTAGGCTTCCCCTTGTACCAATAATTTGCCACTTTTACAGCACATTCCATAAAATCAGACTTAAAATCTCACTTGTGTGCTCTTTGAGGTTGGCCCTCATGTTTTACAAAATGCTATGCATATTTTTAAAGATACTAGTATATGAAGCAGACATCATGTCTAGGACTCAGTTACAATTTGCCATGGAGAGGCAGAACGCCAATATCGTTGGCCAGGCCTCTCCCCTCAAGCCTCAGTCTGTAGCTTGCAAAGATGAAGGAAAGGACAATAGCCACCCCCATCAACCGCTAAGATTCACCCAAGTGGACTGGGTCACATCCACTGACCATAAGCCATGGCTGCTCTTGAAGAATGTGCTACCCCAAGACAGAGTCAAGGTTGGGAAGCACCTGACCACACCCCTCCCCAAGCACCCAGCATAGATTCTCTGCTATAGGCACATTTTCGCTAACATTCTGTATCCTCAGGTGATAAACGTAGCTCATAATTCAAGGAAGAAAAAAAAAAAGAAGAAAAGAAAACCCCACACATGTCCACAGAACCTCCTTGTATATTAAATAGGGCATCATGAGTAACATAGCTATTACTCAGTGAAAACATCCCAATTCTACATCCCATGCTATGTTTTCAGATAAATGAAAACAACACAGGCACTGAAGAAGCACTGAGAGTTGGGGCTGAGGTCCCCACCACCACCACTGACTTCTAGGGAGAGAAAAGGCAGCAACACTGGGGTAGGAGTGGGGGTGAGGAGGAAGACGGGAGAGGAGGGACATTCTAGGAGACAGAATGAGGAAGGAGAAAAAAAGTACTAGGGTTTCTTTCTTCCCTTCTCTTCCCCCTGGTCTGTGGCATGAAAAAACAATGGCTTCTCTGAGGCACAGCACAGACAAGGCAGCTCTGAAAACTAATGGCCGTGATTGATGACAATGGGCTGGCGGAGAGTGGGGACACAGCCGCCACATACATCATGCCTTCCCGTCAGTCTCTGCTCCTCCCTGCCCCTCTTTCTCCTCCCAGCAAGACATTATAAAAACGTCTTATCTGCTCCGGACGCCTATTTTAAAGCTGAAATCGAAGCTATCCCCCCACCCTGAAGAAAAACAAAGAGCGAGCAAGAACAGCCAAAAACGAATGGCACGAGAGGGGGTAAAAGAGGAAAGAGTGAGAGAGAAAGCGAGAGGGGGAGAGACAACGAGGTGATAGGGTGAACAAGAAAATGGCATGTAAAATAACTATAAGATATTCCAGGGGAAAATGTGCAGGCTGTAATCATTCAAGATTTCAGCAACTTGACTCCTCACATGCTGAAGCCACATTTTCAAGGTCTTATCTGCCATATGGTTCCCTGTTTGGATGATTTATTAGGTGTAGAAAGCACACTGATAAATTTTACTGCATTTCCCTGAATAGGCAACCTATGGTGTCAATAACAAAGCTCAGGCGACTTTAATGAAAACTGCAAGCACCAAAGGGTAACCATTTATTTATGAGTCGCTATAGTATTACTAGGACAAAATTTATCTTCCCTTCTCACGCACTCTGTAGAAACCAAATCTGGTCAAAGTAACAGAGATCACATCCATATGTCAGTGGTTTGCTAACATCTCTCCTGCAAGAAACACTGGCTGTTGCTCCGGAGAAATTGTCTGGTGCTTTCAAGTGACCCATTTTGCATAGGAAATCTTCTCTTTAGGAAAAAAACAAGGTGAAACCTGAAGAACTTTGCCAACACTATAGCCTTAGCCATCGCACTTGAAGGCAACTGTGGAACCCTCTCATTTTTCTTCACCCAGAAAATGGGACAGCTGCCCCAGGGGTAGGGAGGGAATAAAGAGAGGGCGGGGTACAGATGAGGAGCAGAGAGATTTAGAGATAGAGTCCAATCCACACATATTTTAAATTTCCCTGTCCCTATAACATCATCCCCCTCTATCCACTCTGGGTCTTGGGACACCAGTCATGACATAAGGCAACATCTGCATTCTGCACTCATTGCATGGTTCCCTGTCCCTCACTGCCCCCAAATACCTCTGCTCTTGGCTAGTGGCTATCTGCAAGTCTGATGTATGTGTTATTTTTGTAACAGAGGAACAATCCAACTTTTTAAAAACTCTGAAGGCAGCAGAAACAAATGACCAAATTCAGAAGGGAAAAACGATTACAGAGGAAGGGAGGAGGAAAGCCAGATAGCGCTCCCTTGATGTTTAATCCTGAGCCACAGTTAACGGCTGCAACAAAACATTTGGCCAGATTTTCAAGTCTACAGTTTTCCCCACTTGGGGAACATGGCTGTCCTGAGTGAAGACAGCCTTGCCCAGGAATGTCAAAAGAAGGAAGGGCGAAGAAGCAGCCCAACCACAACAGCGTACGTTTGAGCAATGCTCTTAGCGCCGCAAACCAACAAAAGCAAAGCGGAAAGTCCAAGCCAAGGCTCTGACCTGAGCAAATCCCAGCCGCCACTTCTTCTGCACCAAAGCTAACACTCTGAAAAATTCCTCCACTAGGTGATTTCAGCCGGGTTTGTTTCTTTTCATACTTTTTTAATTTTATTCAGCTTTTTCCTTGTTCTGCGTCCATACACCGTCCGATACGTCCACAGTGAGAGGGCGTGAAAATTCCTTCATATTTCTCAACCATGCTAAGTCCCCTCTTGACATCCACCACTTCAAACAACAGCAAAACATACATAAATAACCCAACTCTTTGTACATCGAAACAAAAATAATCAACATTTTAGAGAGAAGTTTTTTTCACGTCACACATAATAAACAATCAGAAGTCTTCTTAATCAGTTCAATTACTGCCATCCCTGCTTTTAAAACCTCCTCAGTAAAATGGCATCAATTAAAGTTTAATGCCTTATAAAATATCATCCGAGTATTATAGCAGAATTAGGAGAAAAGAGGTGCTGCTTGGGCTCTGGCCATATTTTTAGAGTTTCTCAACCAGAGAGATTTACAAGAATATCCATTATTGCCTAGATTGCTTTCAATTCAGCCACTGCTTTATTAAAAGAGGTAGGGGCAAGGGCCCAGCACGGTTCAGAGCACACTCAACCAGCTGCTTTTTCGGTTTGCAAAATATTTCCACTAGTTTTCAGAGGCATCATCATTAGTGACACCTTCCACTTGGTTTTCTACACATATCTCCTCTCAATTTTTAACGCCCTGAGGATTTTCAAAGGAAATATAATCGACAGAAGTCATTTGCACTTCGCTCAGGCCTGCTGCCTTCAGAGCACATCTGAACAAACTGTGTTTTCCTAGAAGCCCCATCAACCTTCTCTGGTGGCCTCTGAAAGCCTTTCGATTCTTAGCAAGCCCATTCTGAGCAGAACGAACAAACTTAAACTTTAAACTGGAATGAGGGAATAAGAAAACGGGACTGGAAGAATAGAAATGGGTAACAGGGAAGGCACCCTGCCAGGGAAAGATCATCTCCTTTTGAAGACCTGATGGAAGAGTTCTTCAGGCTGTTGACTGCACAATCATGTTTGGCCACAGAGAAGGGTGGGGACTAAAATCTGTACTATGCTCCACTTGCCAAGTTCAGGTTCGGGCCAGGGTCTGCATCTACCCAAGGAAAGGGGGTGTCTTTTTCTAATTCCCCCAAAGACACCAGATAGCTGATAAAAGTCATGTTAAGAAAACCAGAGTAAATGCACAGAAAGGAAGCCATAACAAAATGAAAGACAATCTACCAAATGGGAGAAGATATTTGAAAATGATAACATCGGTAAGGAGTTGACAGCCAAAATGTATTTCAAAAATTTATATAACACCAAAAAAATTTTCAATTAAAAAAATAGACAAGGAACCTCAATAGACATTTTCCCAAAGACGACATACAGATGGCCAAGAGACACATGGAAAGATGTTCAACATCACTAATCAGGGAAATGCAAATCAAAACCACAAGCTATTACCTCACACCAGTCAGAACTGCTAGTATCAAAAAGACAAGAAATAACAAACCTTGGCGGGGGGATGTGAGAAAAGGAAATTGTTGTGCTCCGTCAGTGAGAATATAAATTGGTGCAACCATTCTGGCAAAGTATATGCAGTTTCCTCACAAAATTACAAAGAGAGCTACCATATGACCCAGTAATTCCACTACTGGGTATTTACCCAAAGAAAATGAAAACACCAATTCGGAAAGATACATACACTCCTATTTTTATTGAAGCATTATTTACAATAGCCAAGATATGGAAGCAATCCAAGTATCTATCCACAGATGAATGGATAAACATGCCATGGAATATTAGCCACAAAAATGAATGAAATCCTGCCCTTTGTGACAATATGGATGGTCCTAGAAGGTATTACACTAAGTGAAGTAAGTCCGAGAAAAACAAATACCATAGAATTTCACTTATATGTGGAATTTTAAAAACAAATGAACAAAAACCAAAAACACAGACTCTTAAACGCAGAGAACTGGTGGTTGCTGAAGAGGAGGCAGCTGAAGAGATGAGCAGAGTAAATCCAGGGGATGAAGAGACCTAGATTCCCAGTTAGAAGACAAATAAGTCATGGAGATGAATGTACAGCATGGGGGATATAGTCAATAATATTTTCATAATGTATGGTGACAGGTAGTGACTATACTTTTCATGGTGAGCACTGAGCAATGTATAGAATTCAATCACATTTATGCACATGAAACTAACATCATAGGTCAACTGTACTTCAATAATTAAAAAACAAAACAAAAAACAGTAAGATCCTAGCCACAAAAGACCAAATACTATATGATTCCACTTAGATGAGATGCCTAGAGTAACTCATAGAGACAGAGACTCATAGAGACAGAAAGCAGGACAGGGCTTGCCTAGTGCTGGGAGGTAGGGGAACAGGGAGGTGTTACTTAGCAAGCACAGAGTTTCAGTTTGGGAAGGTGAGAAAGTTCTGGAGATGGATAGTGATAATGGTTGTACAACATTGTGAACGTACTTAGTGCCATAGAACTGGAACTTAAAACAGTGAAAATGGCCAATTTTATGTCATGTTTATCTTATCATGATAAAACAAAAAAGAAAAGTAAACAAAGAAAACCCAAGTCCACCACTGCCCAGCTACACACCTCTGTGGACTCTCGGATCAAGATTCTGCTCTCAGACAGGCTTTCCGCAAGCCTGGTGCGTTGGTCCCACAATCGAGAGGACTATGCTCACCGCCATAAACACCCATCCACAAGCAACCTGTCCAAAACCACTGCTCCTAATGCCCACCTTCGGCCCCCAAAGGACACCAAGGAGCCGGGCGTCTCTCGAAGGGTCCTTGCCTCCACTGTGCCAGAGCCCTCTCGCCCTGCCCTGCCTGCATCCCTTCAATCGGCTGCAGCCTGTGCTAGCTGCCTCCCCGCCCCAGCCTCACCCCGCCCTGAACCCTGCAAGAACAGAGGCGTGCTTTCTCCCAAGTCCACTTCCCAAGCTCCCCACCCCAGACACAGAACAGTTCATTATTTTACACACTTTAAGTTTCCACCGGTACAAGGCCAACTCAGGAAGAAGAAAAGTTCACGACTCCTATAATTTGGAATTTGTGGTAAAATTTAGCCTAAGCTGGGCCAAAGAGAGGGTTTACTGTGAAAATTCACTATGTAAACAAGACTTGAGGGGAAAATATTCAAGCAAAGAAAGGAAATCATTCTTAAAGGCTTTAGTTCAATAATATGGTTTATGGAAAATTTATTGCCAATTATAAACACATTAAAGAAAACCTATTGGGTCAGGACTAGGAACCCTGGTCCTGCCTCTGCCATGCAAGTGTGGGCCAGTCTTTAAATGCCTTGTCACAGTCATGGTCTCCTCATCCATAGAGATGGATGGAGAACTTCCAAGGTCATTCTGGGCACCATCAGACTAAGAAATTCATATACTATATTTTCTACATTTACATATGAGAGGGAGAAAACACACATGGAGTAACAAGGTCTGCTCTGGGTAGAAACAATTTGTCAGTTATTTTAAAAATATTTTCTATAGGGGCGCCTGGGTGGCTCAGTGGGTTAAAGCTTCTGCCTTCGGCTCAGGTCATGATCTCAGGGTCCTGGGATCGAGCCCCGCGTTGGGGAGCCTCCCCTCAGCGGGAGCCTGCTTCCTCCTCTCTCTCTCTGCCTGCCTCTCTGCCTACTTGTAATCTCTGCCTGTCAAATACATAAATAAAATCTTTAAAAAAATCTATTTTCTCTATTTAAAAGTGGTAAGGCTGGAACTACATAATGGTGATGATGATGATGGCACAACATTGTGACTGTATTAAACACCACTCCATCACATGCCTTGAAATGGTTAAAACAGCAAACTTTGTGTATTTTGCCACAATTTTTAAAGAGATAAAGCTGTATTTATTTTAAAAGGCTAAGTATGTTCACCAGTTCCTAACCTGTAACTCAGTCCAGTTCTTCCAAAGTAGCAGGACTTTGCAGTACTAGAAATATACTACCCATTCCAACTTGATGGGCTTTTAATGCAGGCCTGAGATCTCCTGGATATGCCATGCTTGGGCCAGGAACCAGAGACTGGGCATTCTTTCTGGCCAACAAAGTATAATGCCCTCACCTTCCACCAACTAGGGAGGCCACATCCCTGCCTACCAGTGACTTCCTTGGTAGAGATGACTATTGAAACTGTTCCCACAGCAAAGCCACAGGGAAAGGGCACATTGGTGCCCAATTCCACTCGTTGCTCACACCACATGCTTCCCAATTACAGAACTCATCAACAGCATACAGTCAGGTCTTCCCACCTGGCTCACGGTGGGGCTCATTCCAATGCACCACATGTGTCTATGATGCTTAAGGCCATGTCAAAGCTTCTTATCCCAGTTTTGCAACTTTTTAAGCAAATGAAAGGCTTCCATGAACTTGACCCTCGAGAATTTTCTTGCAAAGGATAAAGTGGCCAAATTCTCCTAAGACATCATATTTACTTCTTTCAGAGTTGGGTACTGGGAGCAGAGACTGACAACTAAGAAGGTATTTATTATTATTTTTAAATTATTTTTGAATTTATTTAAAACTGGAGTTGTATCTCCCCAAAACTGGAGCTTTAAGTCTCATTTAATTGCCTTTGACAAGAATCAGAGTCCTTGACACTTCACTCGTGAACAGCCCTCTAAACGAAGGGGTGGGGGCTAGGATTCTAATGAAGCCCATTTTCAAGCAGTGGTCATTTACTCAAGCCTCCCCAAGGCTCATGGGTATCAATGGTTCTAGATCTGTAGCACAGATGTATCTGCAAATGACATAACCTCTTCTCATGGCCTTTGAGTAAGTCTACTTTGCGGAGTAAATAATGAACTATCTCTAGCAATTCAAGTCTATGAGTGTTTCTTTGGAACTTCCTCGTACCAGTACTTTGGGCTTTTTCCCTTGATTCTAACTCCACCTACCAACATGGAGAGGGCTGACTCCAAGCCACTAGCATGATCTCAGCTGCTGATTAGCGGGAGAGCAGCCCTGTTCTGCTAGGTGCTCTACAAAACTGACTGTGGCCTGTGAGCGAATGAGGGCAGGCTAAGGAGAAAAGGCAAGTGGGGTGTCTCTTTGAGGGGGCAGCACTGGGCAGAGGGAAGGGTCACTGCATTCAGACAAACAGCTGCTGGTGTTAAAGGTCTCTGAAGACCAAGGTTTAGAATGTGGCCCTTGACCAAGAAGGCAAAGCCAGGCAGAAGCGGTAACCCTTTTCCAGGCAGAGAGGCATCCTTTGGAAGAATCAATCAACAGAAAGAACTAGACTCTGGTATGAAGTGCAAACATGATCTACCTCATTAGCTTTATCCTCAAAGGACCAGGTTCCCCACTTCACAGTTACTGGTCCCCACTATCCCAGCTCCTAAATCAAGCAGCTTCCAATCTGCTGTTCACAGATGGAAGACAAATTTAGGTCTTGTCAGCTCTTGGCTTTTTAACCCCTCCAGGCAACCTCTCTGTGTTTGAGTGCCCACCAGAAGAAACCAGAGAGTTGGTTAAAAGAAGACATTCCTGGGCTCCACCAAAACCCACTGAATCAGAATCTCCAGGTGTGGCCTATGAATTGACATTTTTAAAGCTCCTTGGGTGGTTCCCATGCATCCAGTCTCCATACTAGCATTTAGGAATGAACTGCTCAGGCTTTTCACCTGCTTTCACCCAAAGACCAAAAACCAGTACTATCATTAACAGAACCTAAGCACAGCCGGAATTGTCCCGTTAAAACAAAAAGATCTTACCCATACTACTTCAGGGGTTGTTTACAGATGACTCAATATGAAGGAAAAGAAGGCTAGAGATCCAGGAAGATAGTGTTTTAAAAACTAAAACAGGAGGTACAAGGAATAAACTAGAGCACCACAAAATTATCACTTGCATCAAGAGAAAAACAATATAAAGACATTCTAAGAAATAGTGTTATATAAGATGACTTCCCATCTGTATTAGCTCTGATACATAATTAAGACAATAAATCTCCTGAGGGAAAAAAAATATCACGTAGGTCAGTTTTGTTCATTCAAATCTAACAGATGGGAAATCAGCAGAAATCTTAACAGGTGTTTACGTTCCTGTATCATGTGTCAAGCAGGCCATTGTCCCTAACATTAGAACAACCTATAGAAACAGTTAAAACTCTTAAGAGGAAAGTTTTGAAATGTCTTCATCACTTTGAAGGTAGACATTTCTGTGAAATTTTCCAATACTGAGCCAAACATTTTTAACTAGTCATTAAAAAGTGCCCTGAAGAATCTCTACTGTAGACTTTGATATCTAATTGAAATTACTATATAAATTTGGAAGCTACAAAATCAATTTTCCATACAATGTAATTTGGGCTTCACTAATCCAAACTGGCCTTCTTCCTAATTAGGTTGAATTCATGGGGTTTTAGTGTAAAGCCCTGCCAAATCAAATATAAATAACTTGGAACTTTGTGCTATTTTGGATTTTCATACCATCCCTTCCTTCCATTAGCAGGAATGACCAGAGGTTGCTAATACGATAAGTATTTAATGGATGGCAACACTGTCCCTTGGCCCCAGAAAGAGATGCAGACATAAACATCCCTTTCAGATCTATTTGTAACCCCACTTTCTGCCCTCTCTCTTGCTCATGGCTAATACTTAATTTTCCCAATACAAAGAGAAATGCCAATTGAGTCACTCAATCCAAAGGTAAACAGAAAGGAAGAAGAAAAGAATGAGAAAAACATCACTGCAGCTTTGGGAGAAGCAGCGGCTGTGCCAAGAGACAAGCACCTTCTCCAAAAGTCCCCATGGTCCCTGTACCATGGGAAATCCAAAGCACCAGTGGCAATCCAGGACCTCTGGTGGGGCACAGGGAGTCCGAACTACCATGAGCTGACAGGGAGAACTGAAGAAGCCTGGGGTAGGCCCTCCCCCCTTAACAAGAAGCTAGGAGTCAGTGAGAAAATGGAACTTCACATCTAAAAACAGCTATTTTTTTTTCCTTTCCTGATTTTAAAGCTTTCACTGTGCCTTTGTTTTCAAGGCGCTTCAGGAGTTCTGACATTTCTTTTTCCACTTCTGAACCAATGCAGAGGAAATTCAACCACACGGCAAGAGGGTTGACATCACCTCCTCACACACTTAGCCCAGACGAACGCATGCATGAACACACAGACGTGTGGCCTCAGTTTTGCTCTGTTTGAGAGAGCGGGTCACCAGTGCTGAAACCTTCCTATCTCCCAGTTAGAACAGTCAGGTCACTGGGAAGAGACCACTTAATTCCCATGACAGCCACCACCACCATCCTCCTTCAACTCATCACAGACCCTCCACAGAGAAGCCAGAGGGATTCAGGTTTCTGTCCCAGCTTCGCCTCCTCTCGTGCCACCTCACACAGGTTAACTTAGTTCTGTGACTCAGTTTCTTCATCTTTAAAGTGTTGCTAGTTTATTTTCATCCCAGTCATGACTATCCCACCGTCAACATTCTGGCAGAGGAAACTACAATGTGTCCACAAAGGATTCCTTAGGAGAAGGTCCTGGCTGTCGTTCTCAACGCAGGTCCAAGTGTCCCACCAGCGGCTTCTCCTTTCCTCATCCTTCCCAACAGCTGGGGAAGAAACTGTTTAAGTATCCCATGGCAGAAAAACCTTCTGGGTGTTATTCTGCTTGGGGCAAACATGGAAAACTCTGGAACATATCTACAGTGTGGGCATACTGCCTTCCACCTCTGACCGCCAACCAGCCTCAGGAACGCCATCAGGAATAAAGGACTCTGTAAAGAAAACACTCATACCGAAGCTCAGGGAAATGACAGTCGGGACTGAGAACTGAAGTCTCTTCCTACTCAGTTTTCAGGACTTTTCCACTCCACACTATTCACACATGTCAAATGTTTAGCATCTCCTGTTTGGTTTTGTTACTCCTAGAAATAGAGACCCAAGTTGACACTAAAGAAGCTGTCCTCAGTGAGTCTCTCCTTCACTCTTCAGTATCCCGATTCTCCATAAATAGCACCTCTCATTCCAGTTCCCCAGGACTCATTTCCAAGGATAAACGTAAGGATAAACTTCAAGAAGGCAGTCGTAATAACGGGAGATGGCAGAGGGTTAATGATCAAGATGGACACTGACAGAGAACTTGAGTGTCTGGGTCTTCATGGGTCTGAAAAGCAGTTGTCATCTCACACTCATATTCCCAGAATTTCAAGTCCTTCACTGTATTTCACCCCAAGGAAGCTCAGCATTTCTACTGAAACAGATAATCTTTATTATTTCTTGACTCTCTGAGATTCTCAAATTAAACACAAATCCTTTCTAAGAAACAAAATTTGTCTTGACCTCTTCTTTCTGGCATTGGGCTTGATCTTATAAAATACAAGTAGGAGCCAAAAAAAAGGGGGGGGGGAATGGTTAACTGATTGAATTTTAAGATTGAAAGGCACACTGTAGTTCACAATCCAACTGCTCATCCTTATGGATATGAAATTGGGAATGAGGAAAGTCAAATGACTTCCTTGGCATTACACTGTGTGGGTAAAGAGTAGAGCCTGAGTCTCCTGGCTCGAAATTCACTGTTTCTCTATTACATGACATTGCTTAGAATTCCAATAATTCATGGCCAGATTTCTAATAGCCCAGTGACAGGCATCAAGATCCTTGGCTATCCTCACCAATTCAGTAGCAGTGACATGGTATTTACACACATGAGATGATAATTTTACAATTAAAAAAAAAAAAACAAAATTATACTTAAATTTCTTTTAAAAGCTTGATCAACAGTCACTGAACTCCTTCCTTGCTCAGGCATGATTCTCTAAGTGGGCTGCGAGGAACTCAATCTAAGGGGCTTAATCTGGGTTTCTCAAGGACAATGTTGAGGGCATTCCATAAATCTCTGAAACAAAAGGTAAAATTTTATGTTAATATACATTTTCTGGGACAAATGGCCATAGTTTTCATCAGAGTCTCAAGTACTTCACCTTATGACATTAGGAAGCACTGTCCTGAGGCAATTATTTCCTCTTTCCAAAGTCACAATGCCTCATGCCTCTTATGAATTTTATAGTATCTCCAGCTCACCTTCATTCTCCTGAAAGTGCTTTATGTGGGATTAGAATTAGCTCAGCTTGCAGTTTTTTTAAAAACACTCAGACCCTTGGTACATCTGGGTAGCTCAGGCAGTTAAGGATCCAACTCCTGATTTCAGCTCAGGTCATGATCTGAGGGTCTTGAGATCAAGCCCCATGTCAGGCTCCTTCCTGGGTGTGGAGCCTGCTTAAGATTATCTCCCTCTGTCCCTTCTCTCCTTTTATGCACATACATATTCTCATTTCCTTAAAAAAAAAAAAAAAAAGTAGGCATGCTCCTGGAAAAAAGACACAATATTTCAACCCTCCAACATTCTTTACATGTCGCAAAGAGAATTAATTCAATAAACATAAAAAAAAAAAAGCCACTCAGACCCTTACCATAAATCTGCAAGTCCTGGCTAGTAATTACTGGCTAAGTGTCTTGGTGGTTTTGGGTACTGCCATTAACCAGAGTGAACAGCATTCTACTAAAAGTACATTCTTGATGATAAAACAGACCATACACTTGACTCGATTTAAAAGAGAAGCTCCTAAGTGAAATTTTCGTGATTTTCCTTCTTTACTTGAAATCTAGTTTATGAAATACTGACTTTTAAAAAACTTTAAGGTCAGTCTGACTGTATCTAGAATGGATATATAAGCCATTGCTATTAAGCACCAAGATATAAGGGTCTTCTTTAGTAGAAAGCTGGGTTACTGTATATTTGAAACCTAACTATCCATCATAAACACCTTCAATACATTTGAAATAGCAGGGTAGACAGATTCTCTCACATTGAGGGTCATTTATGAAGCGATCAAAGGCTGTAGTGGGAAAAAGAAGTATGAAGAGGGACAGGGCTTTATAGAATGAATAACTTTTCTCATTCTCAATATTTCTTATATTCTTTTACAACAAATTGCTTGGCTCTTGAGAACAGACTCATAAAAGAGGTGAATATATTTTTCTATCCTGAATCTGAACTTTTTTTTAATAGATAAAGTTGTAATGACCCTTTCCAAATAATAGGAGCCAACACTTCAAGAAATTTCCATTGTTTCGAAGACACAAATTACCCTGCACATCTATGTCTATCAACTGAATAAAGAAGGAAAACACATGAAAGTCATTTGAAAGACAACATCTCCTAGGAGTTACGCTTGGAAAAGTCCAGTAATCCCGCTACCTAGATAAATAGAGATTTCCAAATGACTAGGCGGATGAAGGTCGGAACAGGGCCAAGCACTTGAATGTTATAAAAGAGACTCCATATTAGACTTTGGAGAATGAATCCAACACGCAGGTCCTCTATAGCTGGCCAGCCTCTCCGCGATACAGCCCTACCTTGAGTGGAAAGGAACCAAAACAAAACAGTATCTTCAAGCAATTTAAACACAATTCAAATGGAATTTCTCCAAGCTCAGGAAATTTGGAAGTTTATTCAGTCCATATGCTATCCCAGATTTTCATCCCTTCTAACAAATTCCACTTAGAGACAAGCAGCCATTTCTTAGTCACTCAGGATCAAAATCCCTCTTCCAGTAACCACAAATCATTAGTGACAGTCACTGTGCATCATTTGGAATGTTTGGGGATTCTTTTTTTTTTCCCCCTTCTAATAAGAAACTCACTGGAGGCAGTTTCAGAAGTGTCTCGGGAGCCCTACTCGACTCTCCTTCCATGAGCAGCAAACACATGGCATGTAATTTGACCTAGCACTGCATTCCTTAAACCAGGATTTAAGGAAACTGACAATAGTTCCTTAGGGTGATGATCAATCACACAAGATGGCATTCTAGAAAAGAAATCATATAGAGCATTTGTCTCGTGGAAAAAAAATAAGCTTTCGCAGTAGAGTACCTCACTTTCACTACACAAATCAAAAAATTCACACCTCCACAGTGAAGATGCCACAGCATATTCTAGTTAGAGAGAGCCTACATCAAATCCTACTTTTGCCAAGTGACCTGTACAAGTTAATCTGAAACGCAGTCTCATCATTTAGAAACTGGTAATGAGGATAATAACAACACCTTGCTCGTAGGGCTGCTGAAATGATTAAATGAGTTCATGCAGGTAAATCACTGAACACAGCATTCAGAATATGGCTAGCATTCAATAAATGTGAATTTAGCTTATTGTTAGCACTACATTTTTAAGTACCAAAATCAAGGAATAGAGGGCAAGGCCTTAATGTTTCCTTCCTTGATTCTGCCTGTCTGTTCTTGTGCACCAAAGTTTTTATTTGTCTTTGTTGCCAACACAAGAAAAGCGTGCACACATACACACACACACACACACACACACACACACACAACAAAACAAAACCCCACCTCTTTCTTTTGGGTGAGGGAAGTACTAGAACCACACAGATCATTTTAAGAATGTCTAAAACTTTCTGAACAAGTGGATCGTTCTCAATGCTTTCATTCTCTCCTCACATCTTCCGTCCTGGTTCCCAAGGGGTCAAATTAACTTACAAGGGAATCAGCATTCCTGTTCCCCAACTTGAAGCAGAGGAGTCAGAATTCCCAGGCCAGAGATGTCCCTTTGAGCAGCCCGGAGGCATCTCAAACCACCAGGCAAGAAAGAGCAGCCATTCATGGAACAAATAAGTGATTTGCATTTCCAAGGATGTGGGGAAACATATTAGTTATAATTAGCAAACACGCAGAGTCCCCGTGACAGCTTCACTTTACAAACCCTTGAATGTTTGACAAGAAAAGGTCATGTTTTGTAAAATCCTCAAAAGGTCATTCAATAACAAATCACATGAATGAAATCGCAAGGGTTCGGGGAGGTTAACAGAAACACCACAGGCAGTAAAGTGCGTTTTCAAGGTAAACAAGGAAAGGGAAAGTGGCTCTGCCTCAGCTCTGGAAGGGGAGAAAGAGAAGCAATCTCTAATTTACCAAACACTATAATTTCAAGACATTTTCTCTGTGCTTGGTGGTTTAACGCTGAATGTTACTTCTCGTGTTGCGCACACTTGGGAGGATTAGCAGATAACAGCCCAGCAACACTGCAACGGTTCTTCCAAAGGTCTAGGCTGACCTTAGCCAGGGCTTTCTTTTATATGTTTTATTTAATAAATGTCCCAAGCGGGCAGCACTGAAATAGGTGGCCGCCTGTGCAGCAGGCACACACACCCACGCGAGGTCCCCGTGCACCACCACCAACCCCCGCAGCCCCCAAATCTGGAAACTTTCGCCCCAGAAGCCTTTTCTTCTGGCACTTTGACCTGTTCATGACCTCTCCCTTCCCAGGTCTATTTTCTTCTTCAACAAGAGCCAGCCCCACATCTCTCACAGTCAGGAGTAACAAAGACTTGTTTATATAGGGTAATTTAGCTACAGGATCAGCAGGGGGGCGAGGAGGCCTGTGCATCGGATCCACTGGTGGAAGGCACAATACAGATGCAGGGTCCACCATTTAAGGGGGGGTGCTCTGTCAGGGCAAGACCAATGGGCTGGCTGCTTTCCCGATAGTTCGGCCAAGGCATCGGGAGAAAGGAGCTTCTCTAGGCTGCCTCAGACATGGGTACACCCTTGACACATGGGGGAGGAAGCGTTCATGTTAAGAATGCTGTGGAAAGAGCCCGAGGCCAAGTGGACAGGTAGCACAGACCCCAGACTCCCTAGAAAGAGGTCACCCATCAGAGCGCTTGGAAAAGAGACCGCATCCTCAGGAAGAGCCACAGGACACGGAATTGGCCGACCTAGTACCTGACGTGCTCTGTGAGCAGATTTCTTGAGCAGATTTCTCTGACCCTCCTGGGTCTCCCTTTTTGCATTTGTAAAACAGGTCAGTGCTCATGCTCATTTCCCCACGTAACATACGGATGAAACCAAGTGAGAAGGACCAGAGAAAGCCATGTGTGACTCCAGCAAGGACATGATGCCCAAGTCCTGATTCTTAATCCCCACTCCTTTCCACATCCCATCTCCAGACCCTTCTGGAGACCTGCTCTGCCTCATATCCCAGACATGTGTGGTTTTTTTCGACCTACCCTTTAACTTAAATTTCTGTAAGATTTACAGATTTCTTAAATTTCTGTAAGATTTACAACGCAGTTCCTCCGTCATGCAAGCCACGCTCCGAGGGTTCAAGAGCTCCCCGGGGCCAGAGGCTACCACAGTGGGCAGCGCAGGGGCAGCAAGACTCCCATCCCTGCAGGACATGCTATGGGGTAGTGCGGCCTCCAAGCTTGCCCCTGCCACCAACCACCCCGCCCTCTCCACGGACGGAAGACCATCTTCCAGATGCGGCCCTGGCGGATGGCTCGAGCATGCACCTCTCATCTTTACAGTTACCTGCCGACCACAGAGCCCCACCAGTTTGGGGATGGTTTGATCAGAATGACGGTCAGAAACAGGACACCTCACTTTGTCTTTCTTGCCAACTATTTTAGCTTATTTGCCACGAGTACAGGGTATAATTAATATCACACAGGAGCCAGCATTGTCATTTTTCAAATCATTTCCCTGGAAATGTTCTACACCTCCTAATGGCCCTGCTAATGCTGTAGCTGTCATGTTTTGGACAGCTGCACTTTTACAAGACAAACTCTGCAGCGCCAGGAGCCTCTCTGCAGACTTTTTAGCTCAGAGGCTCAGAGGCCGTGAACGCCAGCCGGTAATGGCTCGATGGAAATCTTTGATTAATTTTTTTTACCTCTTGGTACTGACTGCTTCTCAAGTGTCACCTTCCCAGCTTCCGTCCCCAGCCACTTCACCCCTTCTTGCCCTCTGCCCTGGTCCCCCACCCCTACACCTCCTCTCTTCTATGCCACCTGATGGACAGGGAACTGGTGAAATAGGGCCAAAGTCCTACAACTGAAGAAAGCCAGGACACTCCGCCCAGAGGTGCAAAAGTTTAAACATCTGGATGAAAACCAGGCCTCCATGCTAAAGGCCACACACTGAAAAAGCGGGGACCTTCATGCCTAATTTTTAGAAATGTGCTTCTTCCTCCCCGGTAAGTAAGAGACATGTTCGAACGTCTCTATGTCCTGGGCATGTATGGAAAGGACAGGGAGGGCACGGGGCCCTGAAAGCAGGGTTGCATTTGAAGTGTCCCAAGAGCCACACACAAGACTACCAAGGACAATCTAAGCCACACCAAGGATTGACTAAGGGGCGCAGAATAAAGATGATTTTAAACAAGACGGAAAAATTCACCATATTGTTTTAGGTAGTCATGGCGTTTTGCGGCTGCTCTTTATCTGTGAAAACTTTTTTTTTTTCCTTTCCTTTAAATCATCAGTCTCAAGTAAAGGATCTTCTGAGTTCAGTCCAACCACGTCCAGGAGAGCCCTCTCGGCTGAGGCCTTCTGTCTTAAAGGCAGCTGAAGCCAGATCCATCTTAAAAGGAAGCTAAAGCCATGCTAGGGACACAGCTCTCTCTTTTTTAGGCTAAACAGCGGCGTCGACTCACTGCTCCTTTAATACCGTGTTTATTAGTGATTCGCAGCCCACGGAGAGACGAGCTCACCACTTCCTTTCACGCTGCGTCTGCAAAATGCTACAGAAAGTTGGACTCATCAGTGAAGCAGCGGGTCCCTTGGTTGAAACCAGCCAGGCCAGAAAAGTGACATGAACAGGATGCTGCAAAACATGCGCAATTCGAAAATACACACGGTATTCTCTTCTGCATGATTTGCTGCCATTTAAGAGACAATAAACAGCAACTTTAGATTGCTAACAACGTGTCATTTAAGGTTTGCTGTTGCTCAACATCAAGAAAAATCAATGCCGGCTCTACGGGGGCAGCAAACCCTGAGAACTGAGCTCCATTTCAGGTCTGTTTGAACTCATTTCCTTTCTCCACGGTTGCCCCCGCGTCCTCCCCCACAGGCGTCCCCTCGCAGCAGGTTGACAGCTTGACACATTGACAGCTCGCACTGAATGACAACTGATTTGTACAAATTTCAAGCCTTATAAATCTACCTGTCACAACAACAACATAAAAGCGCCCAGGCCCAGCAGGTAATTCAGAAAAAGCTTCCCTTGACAGCACTTTCTGAAAAGCAATGGCGTGCCTCCTGCCAAAAATTCCAACTATCATCCTTGTATAACTTTGAATAAAAATTCAGGGCCCATTTTCTTGCCAACAGGCTACCAATCGTCTTATTTAAAGATTAAAAAGAGCGAACGGGAAAGGGGGGGGAACACATCCATACTATTTCATTTTATACTGATATGAATGTAACACCACCTGCTATGCCAGGATTACCATGCCGGTTTTTCTCTCGGCTGCTCGGGAGTAAATGAGGGAGGCTTCTTACGGTATTTAAACAATATTCCAGATTGCAGGGGCTGTGCCTCCTAGGACCCTCCCCACTCACCTGGGGCCTGCCCGCTGCCAGAGCTAGGCAGTTGGACTAGAGATGGGCAGTGCTGGGAGGCAGAGGCTAGGGGTAGGTCCACCAGCCTCAAGATTTCTCTGAGACAAAAGGTCCTTCATGTGTCTATTAGCCCCACCTCTCTTGACCATTTTCTTACTAAAATGATCAAACTGTGTCAAGGTAACCTCTTCTCAAAATTCTCATCTTATTCACATCAACACAGAGCACGTGCTTCATGACTGCATCTTTATTACAAAATAATCACAAGTTGAGAACTTGGTTTTTAGGCATGGTTTTATAGTCGTGTGTCCCACAGAAGAAAAAAAAAAGTGTTGCAACATCAGGGACTTGAGAGAGGGGAAAACACTAAGGACATGAGCACTTAAACAGGAAAGAGCCCTTTATTAAAATTTCTGTTCCTCTCCACCACCCAAGCCTTTCCAGCTCCACTTACTACGGAGAAAGGTCTAACTGGAAAGTGACTGGTATAATTTCTCATGTACCTCATTCGCTCCTGCAGAATCTCTCCACCCTCACAGATGGGAAAATGAACTTAGTCCTGCCTTGGAGGCTTTGCTGCAGGGGCGTGCTGAACGGGACGCTGAGATAAGTCCTAGGAAAGAGACACGGGACCAAGACACAAACTGACCACCCATCCAGCAAGCCGAACTCTGAAACAACAGCAATGCCAGCAAAGCATCCTGTCACAGTGCGGGTCACCTCTCCGCAGGGTCGGTCTAGGCAAAAGTGAAGAACTCAGGTGCCAGGGATGGACGTTCTGCTTTCAAAAACTGGCTTCTCCGCTTACGAGTCATTTAACCTTGGGCAAGCTGTATTCACACTCTATGCTTCAGTTCCATCACCGACACCTGTCTGCCTCACAGGATGAGGATTAAATGCATCTAAAAAGTTCCGTTCATAGGAAACAATACCTGTTCATTTATTCATTCATATAGATACAGATACACGAACATATGTAGAAAACATGAAGTGGTAAGTGCTATGGTTAGGAAAAGAGCAAATTACCATATTATATTATAGTATTATCAGTACTCCCTTCAAGAACTTTTCTTCCAGTGGAGTGTAAGCTTGCAATGGGGGGGTGGGGGGGTGGTACGATACAATTCCCAAAAACGCTTTAAGTCATTTGGTTAAAATGTGCAGATAAGAAATCATGTAGCTGGACTGAATTTCTTTCCTACCCCTTTTTAAATAGTCTTTCTCTACTCTTTTCAAATTGCTTCTCCATACACTCATAACTAATCAAACCAGCCATTATGTGTTGGAAACAAATTAATTTAAAACATATCATTTGGGGTGCCTGGGTGGCTCAGTGGGTTAAGCCTCTGCCTTCAGCTCAGGTCATGATCTCAGAGTCCTGGGATCAAGCCCAGCATCGGGCTCTCTGCTCAGCAGAGAGCCTGCTTCCCCCCCCTCTCTCTCTGCCTTCCTCTCTGCCTACTTGTGATCTCTCTCTGTCAAATAAATAAATAACAACTTTTTTAAAAAACTGAATAAAACACATCATTTACACCACTTTACCACCCAGAAATACAATGACTATATGGATTATAAGAGGAAAGAACATAGACACATGCACATAAAAATGTGAACACACACTAATATATACCATGAAAACAATTTTTAGCCCCAAAATATAGCTGATGTCAGTATTAGGGGGCTAATCTTGAGACTGAGATTAAATATCAGGATTATCATTTACAGCAAAGCCCACTGTCAACATCAACTGAACCCTAAAATATAACTGAGATTAGGATTATCCCCATTACATGAACTGACATCCCCTCTGTAACATTCTTATCCTCCTTCTCAATCTGATTAACATCAAGACTGGCAAGAGCTGACTGCACTTCAGATGCCAAGAGAGAACAACAATCAGCAAATCCATAATTTTATAATTATTCATAGGATCGAGATCAGGTATTTTGATTATAAGCCATTAGTGGCCATTAGCACATAAAATTGGGTTTGAATTTCACAGACATGTTTAAATGCCCAACAATTTGTATTTCATGCTAAGAAGCCTGAATCAAATGTTTTCAAGTAATAAAAAAAAACTGACAAACCAAAACTGCACATCAAATCTTTATAGAATGAGATAGAGAAAATATCTATAAAATTGATAAAAGAATGGTAATTTACATTAACTAGACCAGACTTTTTCATCTTTCATCAATCATAAAGTGAACAGGGGAGTAGGTAAGGCAGGGATTGGAAAAATACCACCTTCTAGCCAGAGGAAATAAGTGAGATGTTCCTATTTTAACCCTTCCCCTGTCAACAATATGTGCTTGGCCTAACAAAATGATAAATGCTGTTTTTGTTAGCTATTGTCTTCCTGACATCAATCACCAAGATTTAACAAACACTCTCACATATGCCAGGATTCCCCCCTACTATGACCAGTTAAATAACCCAATCATTAAACAGAGAAGTGCGGGGCTGACAAAAGCAGAAGCAAGCGCAGTGCTGGTCAGTTAAGATGCACACTGGCCCAGTGAGAGTTTACTTTGAAAAAAATAGGGAATTTTTGATGCAAAACACATGACACCTTACTCTATACTTTTATCTGTGCCTTTGTTGTAACTACCTATTTCCCAAAGAGCAAGCAGTGCTTTCAAGCCCGTTGGCCTTCAGTGCCTACAAAATTTATTTTTTTCTTATTTTCCTGAGCTCTTTATTTCTTCATCTCAATAAGAGCCACACCTGGGGTTTCAGAATGCCATCACCTGTAAGCCAGGGTTCCGTGGAAGCGGACAGGCTTTAAACCAAAAAGTCATTGTCCTTGTGACCTAGGAGAAAGCACCAACTACCACTCCCTGAGAAAATCCCCCAAACAGCTTCGCTGTGCCCCAGCACTGGGCCCCCTGACTCACAGTTTCCCAAAGTACATTCTACATCAGCCCATCAACAGGTGTGCCGATGGTGACCAAAGGCTAAGTTTGCAGTCCTTTAACCACTTTAGAGAAGTGGCTGATTTTCTACTGCCCATAGTCTCTGTCTACATTTGCTGGGACAAAAGGACCAACTTCACCCAATCTTGCCCACAGTATGACTGGTCACAAAGCCATTTTCCTGCCACATGAGAGATCATGTGAGAAGCATGCATCATGAGTCATCATAGCCTTTTCAGCTCTGCTAGCAAGAAAAGCCAAGTGTCTGAGATACTTGGTACTCAACCAGGTGCCACCAACCGTGCTGAAGGCCTCACCAAGAGTCCAGGCATGGCTGGTCTGGCGCCCCCAAGAGGCAAGATGGCAGAGCTGGCCTAGACAGAAGGGAGAGAGGGAACCACGCAGCCTCTGGCCTGAACTTCCATGGAATCAGTAAATTTTTACCACTTAGGAAAAGCCATGTTATTTGTAACTGTCAGAGGAAGGAAAATCTGTAATTGTTAAGGGGGATGAAGCCTGTGCAAATTCTTTCCTGTGCAAAGTGAACAGTCAATCACTTTTATAAGGACAGCAACAACTGAAACTATCCATTCGTATACTTTCCTTTAGTCAACAATATTACCTTTAGTAATCTGGGGAATGTGCATCCATAAATTACAGAAAGTGTTATTGCATTGCTGAATAAACAGCAACATTTCCATCAGCAGCAGCAGTGGCAGCCCCACAAAGGTATAACAAACAGACTCAATCATTTTCTTGTCAAGCTTTGCAATGACTGCAGAGTTTACTGCTGGAGATAATGTTGCTTTCCTCAGCATTGTGTGCCAAACTGCAAACTGCTTATTAAAACAAAACCTCTTTTTCGGAGCAGCGTGAGTTGGATAATCACTTATTGCACTCAAGAAAAAAAAAAACAGGTTTGGTGCCCAGAGGAGGTTAGCAATCAGGCATATGTGTTAACATTTGGTTGGTAAAAACTGGTTAAAAAAAATAAGTTATCTGACATTGGGGTGGGGGAGGGAAGAAATTAACTTATTAATAACATCACTGTCCCCAGATTGCCTCTTTTCTTTATGATGTTCATTCGAGTTTTTGACAACTTGTTTCAAAGTACTAAGCTAGACTGCTTGATGGAAGCTTTGGGGACGGGGGAGTGCCGGGAGGAGGAGGAAGGGTGAAGATGATTCTGGAAGGAAACCAGAAATAAAATACAGCCTGCTTGTCTCCACAGGAAGAAATCTCTAGAAGAAACTATATTGCAGGGGCAGGAGATAAAGCTGAAGAAAGGGACAGGAGGGAAACAAGTAAACTTTAAGAACTAGGCATTTGTGACTCAACTATTTCTGAAGACAGCACCTATGATTACTCTCCAAAGAAATTGCTTGACATAACTAAGCCAGCGATGGCACTGAAAAACCATCCTCAATTTTCCCCCGCTTAAAAGAGATTGACAGCCATTTTACTGAGCCTGAGGAACAGGTATGTGCAGACGGAGCCGGGGAGGCCTGCCCTGCCAGGAGCGCGGCTCTGTGAGGAAACCCCTTATACTTGCCCGCAGAAGAGCTGCCCCAGTATGTTTTCCGTGTTGTTGTCTTTCCATGCCCATTGAAGATGAATTAACATCAAAGTAGTCAGGCCCTCTCTCCTCGGCCCACCCCTCTGCTGTCTTGATGTTGCTGATAGCCTTGTGGTCCCAGATATCAGCTACAGAAGAGGCAAACCTATACTTTGGACATCCCTATCAGTACAGGAAATGAGACTTTGAAGACTTTATTATAACTCTGGACAGCATATGAGATCTGACTCACATCACTGCTCTAAAATGAGAGAGAGTAGAAAACAAAGAAAAACACCACAAATGTGGAGTGGAAAGGCGACCCCACTAAGTCATTCAGCTCTGACAGCAGAGGGGAGGCATGTGCAGGTCACCGACGTACCCTGAGTCTCATTCCTCGGAGGGCAGTCAGTCCCCAGCTCTCCCACTCCCTTCCTGTGCTTCAAACCTGCACAGGAAGTACCATGCCAACCCAGTTTGTTCCTCTTCGCCACCTCAGGGCCTAAAATCATGCTGTTTCCTCCAACTGGAAAGCTTTTTTCTCCCCTTTTCTCAGCTCATTATTCACTTGATGAGGTATTTCGCCTCCTCAGAGAAAGGCCTTCCCTCACCTGACAACCTAAACTAGCCCCTGCTCCCTACCTCACCCCCAACCATCTCCTCCCACATTTCTTCTGATTTCTTCAGATCACTGTTTCTACCTCAAATTATATCATTTATGAATTTATTGAAATATTTGTTACCTGTTTCCTCCTTGACCAGGTAGACTCTGTGAAGGGAAGACTTAATTTTATTCAGAGTAGGATCTCCAGCACCAAGAATAGTGCCCAGCACCCAGTAAGCAAAAGCTCAATAAATAGTTGAGAAAATACTCAAAGTTGAGGAAATATCCTTTGAACATAAATCTGAGACCTCTGTCGACTCAAAAGGTGGTTTCTGAGTGGACACTAGGAGTCCTGATCATCTGAGGGATGGTAGAGAATGTTTAAGAAATCTTTATTTTCACATTTCCAAGAACGTACAGTAATAAGTTACTACTCCTGAATTAAGGGTGAACCACAGAAATTTGGGTTTTATTTGTTCAAAGTACAAAATAAAGGAAGGAAACTGCCCATGACCTACCTCCCTCAATAGAGGAATTAGGAAACCTGATGTCAATATCCACCTGCCATCAGATATAATGAAGGCCTGATGATCACTGGGGCACACCTGAACTATTTTAACAAAGGGTACAAAGGCCTACTCCATTTGTTTTTAAATGCCATTTGCAATGCGTAGTTATTGGCACAAAGAAATAAAAATTAAAAATACTGGATCTACAACACCTGTGTACCACCCAAGTTTATCAAATCTTAACATGTGGAGCCATATCTGTATCAGATTATGTTTCAAGAAACAAATATTACAGAAAGAAATGATTGCCCATCTATTTCACTTTGAGGATTAGGTACACCTGAAGCCCTAAAAATATTTAAGTCACTATTAAATGCCATGTATTATAATAAAGACTTCCAAAAGCATTTGTCAGCAATTCTCACGTCTCTCCTCCTGCCAGCATTTTAATTCCCTCTTCACTCCTCATCCATGCTCCTCACCATGATTTCTTTTTGTTCATCTCTCCTGATCTTTGCCTGATTCCATATACCAAAATGAATTCCAAGTAAGAAAGCATTTTGTTAAAAAAGAAACCAAGAAAGTACTAAAGAAGAAAAACTAGTGAAGACTGTTCTACTCTAACAAAAATTCCCAAAGCCATAAAAAATGATAAATTCAACTGCATAAAAATCAACTGCATGGGAAAGAACCTAGATGTCCATCAACAGATGAATGGATAAAGAAAATGTGGCATATATATATACACATAGATAGATAGATAGATAGATATAATGGAATACTATGCAGCCATCAAAAAACGACCTCTTGCCATTTACAAAGATGTAGATGGTACTAGAGGGTATTATTATGCTAAGCAAAATAAGTCCATCAGAGATCAATATCATATGATCTCTCTGGTATGAGGAATTTGAGAGGCAGGGTGAGGGGTCATGGGGGGTAGGGAGGGAAAAAAATGAAACAAGACGGGACCAGGGAGGGAGGCAAACCATAAGAGACTCTTCATTTCAGCATAAAAACTGAGGGTTTCTGGGGGAGAGGGGGGTTGGGATGGGGTGGCTGGGTTATGGACATCAGGGAGGATATGTGCTATGCTGAATGCTGTGAACTGTTTAAGACTGATGATTCACAGACAGGTACCCCTAGGGCAAATAATATGTTCATTTTAAAAATTAAAAAAAAAATCTAAAAAAAAACAACTGCATGTGAAGCAAAAATTATGCATGAGAAAACAGAAAATGAAGCAGATGAAAAGTCACCAAGAACAAATGAGAAGACAACCAGAAGCATGCAGAAAAAACCCGCAACTCTACCCCAGAAAAAGGACTAATTACATATGCACAGGATACACAAATCCATATGCACAATTATATACACATATGAAAACACATGTACACAAAGCACTCCAAAAACAATCAGAAAAAAGACAAAACCCCAGTAGAAAAGTGGACAAAGGATACACACACACAGTTCACAGCAAAGGAAATACCAATGACTCTTAAATGTATAATAAGATGCTTAACTTCATTCATAATAAGAGAACTGCCAATTAAAACACTGAGAAATCATTTTTTAACCTACCAAGTTGGCAAGAAGCCAAAAATTTAATAATACACTCTGTTGGTGAGTCTGTGGAGAGAAGGCATGCACCTAACATTGTTGGTAGGATAGAAAATTAGCTTAAATCCTGAGAAGTGTAATTTGGCAATGTCTATCAAAATTACAAATGTATATGCCCTTTGATCCAGCAAATCTATTTCTGGGAATTTATCCTCTAGATATACTTGCAAACATTCAAAAGTGACAGCTTAAGGTCATTGATTGCAGCTCTGTAATAGTACAAGGAAGAGAACAAGAACAATATCCATCAATGGGGCTGGAGAAGCAAATTATGATGAATTCATACAATGGAACACTACACACCTATAAAAAATTGAGAATGCTCTCTACAGACTGAAAATGGAAAAGTGTTTTTTGTTAAATGAGAAAAACAAGAATCCTAAGATTCTATTCTATGAATAGAATGGTATATGCCATATAAATGGGAAAGGAATCATGTATTTAGTTTTGTTTATACATACAAAACTTCAGAAACTCTGAAAAAGATATAGAAGAAACCAAAAATAGTTAGCTTTGCAGGCTGCAGTGGGAACTGGGGAAGATAAAGAACAGAATGGGAAAAAAACTTTTCATAATCTTTCCTATCTTTCTTTAGCTTTCTTAATTTTCAAATACATGTGCCTGTTACCTATGCAGAAGTTGAAATTGGCTGAACCAGGGACAGAGGAATACTCAGCTGAAGAGTGGCCATCCATTGGGGGCAGCAAACTATCATGTTAGATTGGGGCCATCCATCTGTCCAGCCTGCCACATCAATGGAACCCAATTCTGTCACTGTCATTCAAATCTACTGAGTGGACATTTGGGTTGTTGGTCAGTAGTTTGTCATTCCAGATTCCTCCCTGCTTCAGGTTATCCTAAGATCCGACCAACTGACTTAGTCATGGCAACCCTCACAGACCTACAGATGGAGGACTGTGATATACCATTACTGACTACAGAAATGCCACTGGATCTATTCATTTTATAACACACATGTAATTACCAAAACTGTATTTTAAAAGGTGTGTGCGGGGCACCTGGGTGGCTCAGTCATTAAGTATCTGCCTTCAGCTCAGGTCATGATCCCAGGGTCCCGGGATCAAGCCCCACATTGGGCTCCCTGCTCAGCGGAAAGCCTGCTTCTCCCTCTCCCACTCCCCCTGCTACGTTCCCTATATCACTGTGTCTCTCTCTGTCAAATGAATAAATAAAATCTTTTTAAAAAATAAAATTAAAAAAAAATAAAATAAAAAGGTGTATGTATGTAAAAGATAGGTTAGCCAAGTGCTGTTAAAAATGTGGTTTTAAAGACTAGAATTACAAGATAATAATGCATTATTTCAACATTATTTGTCTTAGGGGGTCTCTAAAGTACTCAGTGGGTTTCCCTTAAGTAGGAAAAAAAACATACAAGCCTGTGTATTTTTTTTAAATATTTTATTTATTTGACAGAGAGAGAGAGATCACAAGTAGGCAGAGAGGCAGGCAGAGAGAGAGGGGGAAGCAGGCTTCTCGCCGAGCAGAGAGCCCGATGCGGGGCTCGATCCCAGGACCCTGAGATCACGACCTGAGCCGAAGGCAGAGGCTTAACCCAGTGAGCCACCCAGGCGCCCCAAGCCTGTGTATTTTTAACATCCTTTGCAGACCACTATCAAAAGTTACTATGAACGGTAAATTTCAGTTTAGCCTTGTGTGCAGACCACCCCAAGTTCTCTATCGATGGCATCCCAATGGATGAGATTTTACTATAGGTGAAAAATAAATATTGACAAGTGTGTATACAACTCTGCTGATGGAAATATGATTTGGCACAAGCAATCTGGAGAATTCTTGGCAATGCATACCCACAATGAACACCATCACTCCATGACCCAGCAATTCTGGTATGTATCCAACAGAAATGAGGATGGATGTTCACCAAAAGACAAGAACATTCATAGCAGTCATACGTAATAGCCAGAAACTACTGACCAACAACCCAAACGTCCACTCAACAGAAGAGCTTTTCAAACTCTGGCATATCCATACAACAGAATACTATACAGCTAGGAGAATGCATGAGCTGTTCCTACATCAACATGGATGGATTTCACAGACACAGTGTGGAGTCAATGAAGCCAAAACCAGAAGAGGAAATCTTATAGGATTCCATTTAAGTAAAGGTTTGTATGGTGACTAACATAACATTATAATAATAATAATAATAATAATAATGATAATTAAAAACAGTCCTCTGCTGTTAGAGCACAGGACAACAGTCAGTTACCCTTGGTGGAAGAAGTGGTATAAACAGCGCTTGGGATGGACACTTGGGGAGCGTCTGGCTCTGGCTGCCCGCAATATTCTACAGCCTGATCTGAATGCCAGTCCCACTGGCATGTTCACACTGTGGTAATTAACCAAACTGGGCACTTACGATTTGTGCACTTCTTTGTATGTATGTTATACATCAAAAAATTTTTAATATTTAGAAAAAAAATTGCCTGTAATAACTCTTCAAAGCATCAAGTACCTGAACTGCTGCCCCAAAGTTAGAGGGACCCTTAATTCCTATCATTAGCTCCTGACATGTCCAAATGATTCTTTGGCTACTTGTTAATAATGGAATCAAAAGGCACTAATCTCATTATCGCCTGTCAGCGGGCGCTGTCAGAACGTTGTTGGCCATTAGTCGCCTGCTGCTGCAATCAGTCAGAGACTTGCAAAGCACCCAAAAGGAGACACAAAATACTGCCAGTTTAATTTTTCTCTTGTCCCACTCACCTTTCTGCAAACTTATGCCAAATCCTTGAACCTCCCCTACCCCCCATATTACAGGCTGCCATCTCCAAGAGACCATCCCAGAGCTCTCTAGCAACCACAAAACTCCTATTCTCTGAAAAAAAAAATTGCTGCATTTACTACTTTACTCATCCATCCATCCACACATCCATCCATCCGTCCATCCAAACATTTACTGAGCACCCACCATGTGCCAGGCTCTGTGCTCAAGATACTAAGTAAAGCCTAATTTCTTCCCAGTATTATATGGAAAACAGACAAAAAAAACTAGGATTACAATAAACACACACACACACACACACACACACACACGAGAACAGCGGGAAAATAGGAGAGGAAAACGTAAGCCAGCTTTGGGGGTGGGAGAAAAGGAAATAATTCCTACAGGAGATTTCACATAAAATATGCCTTAAAGGATAAGTGGAATTTGGCCCATCAAGTTAAGATAAAGGCAGCTCCTAGCAGAGGGGATCTCAGGAGTAAAGACACATTGAACAACGTGTACACATTATGACCCAGCAAGTCTAACCCTAGGTACATGTTCAACAGAAATGGGTATATATGTTCACCAAAAGACTGTCAAGGATGCAAGAAAAAGGTGGGGAGGGGCTAATGTGGGATGTGCTTGCTGGCATGTGGGAACTAGAGAGAGTTAAATCTGAGTGAGGACAGAGGTCAGCAGGCAAAGAGCAGAGCACAAAGGTCTTTGCAATGTGAAACAAAGATTCCATGCCAGAGAGGAAGGGCAGTCAGTAAGGGTAGTGAGCATGAGAATGGCAAGGTTGAGTTTGTCATCAAGGCACTGCATGGAACATGGAACTGGAGAGAAAGAGGCAAGTAGATTTCAACAAAGATCTGCTTTGAGGCTAAATACTTGGAGTGAGGTTGGAAAGGAGAGAAATTCAAGAAATGTTTAGGTGGTAAGATCAGAAGAACCTGTTGACTGATTTGTGTGGTGTTCGAGTGGGGAAGGTGAAAGGGAAGTTGATGAAAACTAGAAGATGTTTGACAGCAAAGGAAAAATACACAAGAGGAGGAGTAGGTTGGGGTGGACAAGAGGGAAGGTGAGGAGGTCAGCACTGGGGGCATTAAATATAGGGACTTCAGAGAGTATGCCCAGCAGGAGCGAACACCTGAGCTTGACAGGAAGCAGCTCTGGTTAAAGGTAGAGATGGATTCAGCAGCACACACTAGAAACTGAAAGCCTGGAGCCTATGAAATCACAGAGTGCATGTGGTGAGCAATTAGAGACCAAAGGACTCTTGGTCCTACCAACATTAAGGAAGGAATGGAGGCAGAAGGGTCTAGAAAGAGGGCAGGAGGAGATGGGCAGAGAGGCGCTCAGTAATCAGAAAGTATGATATCATCAATGCCAAGACAGTGGGAAGTTTTAAAACCTGAGTCACTGATCAATAGTCCCAAATGTAGTAGTCAGAGGTCCAGGAAGGTTAGAACAGGAACAATTCCACTGGATTTGGCAATTGCCAAGTCATTGATGACTTTAGTGAGAAATTTCAGACTTTAGGTAATTTCTGGCAACAAAGCTGACTAAGCTGATAAACCCACATCACAACACTTAAAGAAATCTGGAAAAAATATAACCCTCCCCTAAAATCTTGATACATAGCAGAGCTTGGGATGGGGGAGGGGACAAGAAAGAAATGGTCAAGCAAGAGAAACCAAGGCTAAAATCCAAGCCCATATACCACAGGAGAACATGCAGTATCAGACTTTGATATAAACCATAGGATCCTGGTGTTTAATGTCCTCAAAGGGATAGGACATGTTGCTTTGGGCCCACACAAGATGGGGAAGTGGAACTAATAGTTCTACGTAAAGCTGAACATCTGTGGGCTGCCCAACATATAAAAAGGGGACAAGAGAAACTACAGGCTCAGAAAAGCAGTAAGAAAGCATGGTATTTCCCAGGGGTTTGAGCAGAAAAAAGGCCTCCTGCAAGAAACTAAATCTCTAAGCCTGTCGTACCACAGACAAAGAGTCACAGTATTTCAAATCCAAGCTGTCAAATAATATAAAACTGCTGTTTTATATTATGAAACTTTTTCAGAAGTAGTAACCCTTCCACAACCTAAGATATAACCCTTGACAAAGAGAAACTCAGAGCATAAAATAAAAATTATAACACAAGGAAACAAGTAACTATGAGGGAGAATCAGCCAACCACAAACAAGAGAACGAGCAGTTACAGAAAAACCTGACAAACCATAAAACAGGAATTTAAAATGTATAGAAACTGTTATGGACAGATTTGGGGAAAAAATTACATATTTTTAATACATATTTTTATGTATAATTACATATATACAGATACAGAATATCTTAAAAAGTCAAAATTTAAAATCTGATGAATAGGTTCAACAAAATATTCTATACTAAGAAAAAATAATTTATGAACCATAGGGTAAATCTGAAAAAAAAAAAAAATTTACCCAGAACTCAGCAGAAAGAGGTAAAAGGCAGGGCATATATGAACCAAGATATGTGGCAAAGAGGAGAGAATAAGTTCCATGGTAGAATCTAGTCATAGTTCCAAAAGCAGAAAACTAAGAATGGAGGGAAAGGTAGTCATCAAGAAGAATTGCTAAGAGTTTTCCAGAAGTGAAAAAAAATTTAAATACATAAATTCTTAGATTATGTAAGGTCACAGAGTCCTGAGGATTTTAAATAAAATAAATCCACACATTGATACATAGTACTGTAATGAAAAACCTAAAAGTAAAGACAAAAGTCTTTAAAGCAAGAGAAAAGGTTATTCTGAAAGGAATTAAAAATTTAGAGCAGACTTCTCACTGTTAACAGTAAATTCCAGAAGACAATGAAATCCATTAGCCTGCTCAGGCTTCTATAACAAAATACAACAAACTGAGGTAAAAAACTAAATGTCACAACAGACATTTAGTTTTTCACAGTTCTGGAGGCTCAAAGACCATAATCAAGGTACTGGCAAAGTTGGTTTCTAGTGAGAATTCTCCTCCTGCCTTGTAGACAGCTGCCTTTTCACTGGCTGCTCACATGTACCTATGCACGAATGAGTACAGAAGAGAGAGAGAGAGAGATCTCGGCTATCTCTTCCTCTTATTAGTACGTCCATTCTATCTGACTGAGGTTCCACCCTTATGACATCATATAACCTCAATTTTCTCCCTAAACGCCCTATTTCCAAATAAAGTCACACTGATAGTTAGGGCTTCAACATATGAATTGGTGGGGGGAATGGGGGGGGGAATGTAGAATTATCTACAATTGCCAATTCAGCCCACAACAGAATATCTTCAAACTGTTTGAAGAAAAATAACTATCAGCTAGAATTCTATACCCAGATAATGTATACTTACCCTTCAGAAATAAAGCCAAAGTAAAGACATTTTTAGACAAAGTGAGAAAATTCCTACATCTAAATCACTGAAATATCTACTAAAATAGTGTCCTGCTTAGCATTACACTAATTGAAACTGGAAGAATAAATAGAAGCAGCAATAAATCAATTAAATTGGTAAGACAGTCCCTCAAATATCCACTGAACAGTGTCTCATAAGTGCCAGACACAGTTCTCTTTGCTGGGGATTCTACAACGAATACAAGAAATCCTCTGATTTGTTACATATAATCTGGCAAGTGGTGATAAGTGCACTCAATGAAAATAAAGCAGGAGAAAGCATCAAGGAGTAAAGATAAAAGTTTTACCCTGTACGCTAAATCCAAATGTGTACTGAATATTAAAAAGTAATAATAGTGGTGAATTTTCAGGGCTTAAAAATAAGGGGTTCCGGATAGGAAGATAAAGGCAACAAGAACCACTTGGATCAGACAGGTTTAAGAGACTCCGAAATCATGCTGGAGAAAAGAATAGAAAAATAATCAAAGGGATATATGCCCCTCAATATTTGTAGAGCATTATCTACAATCGTCAAATTATAGAAGCAGCCTAAGTGTCCATTGACTGATGAATGGATAAAGAAGATGTGGGGTGTGATATGTATCCACACACAATGGAATATTACTCAGCCATAAAAAAGACTGAAATCTTGCCATTTGCAACACCATGGATAGGGCTAGAGATTATTATGCCAAGTGAAGTAAGTCGGACAATACCACATGATTTCACTCCTATGTGGAAGTTAAGACATGAAACAAATAAGCAGAGGGCAAAAAAAAAAAAAAAAAATAGCCAGAGAGAGAGAGAGAGAGAAACCAAGAAACAGACTCATAACTATAGAGAACTGATGGTTACCAAGGGGAGGTGGGTGGGAAGATGGGGAAAAGAGGTCACGGGGACTAAGTAGAGCACTTGTGATGAGCACCAGGAGTTAGAGGAAGTAAATTACTAGATTGTACACCTAAAACTAAAATTACAGTATATATTAATTAACTAGAATTTAAATAAAAGCTTAAAAGTGGAAAAAATCGCACTGGAAAATTGAAGTTTCTAGATTCTTTATTTCCCCTCTGATACCTCCTCAGAATGCCATATTTTCCTCAGACTATCAGACTCCACAGTTTAAGATGACTGGAGTTACAAAAGTTCTTGTATGAACTCAACAGAATCTAGTGGAAGGAAGAGAACCATCTCTTACTTGTAGCTCTTCATAATAACAAAAGAAACCTTTCCCCGAAGCTCCTTGGCAGACTTTCCCCTTGCTAACTGACCAAGACAGTGTCACATGCCCCTATCTACACCAATCACAAGCAAGGGAAATAGGATCCCAATGTTGGTCTGAAAATAATCCAGACTTAACTCTTAGTGATGGGTTTGAGTAACAAACCCAAGAAATGTTCGAGGAGGAGAGACAGCCAGACAAAATTCCACTTTTTCCATCAAGGAAGAAAGCAGTGTCTACTGAGAAAATCACATACAGCATTTGCCCTACCTCCCATCTGCCTCAAAACTCACCACACGGTGGGGCACCTGGGTGGCTCAGTCTGTTAAGCGTCTGCCTTTGGCTGGGGTCATGATCTCATCAGGGTCCTGGGATGGTCAGGCTCCCTGCTCAACAGGGAGTCGCTCACCTCTCTCCCTCTGGCCCTCCCCCACGCTCGTGCTCTTGCTCTCTAATGAATAAATTATTTTTTAAAAATTTCACAGAGTAATGACTACGTGACACTGTGATTACACTGTCATACAACATGGCAGAATATAACCCTGGAACTTGAAAAGAAACCTTATGTTAATCTAATTTTCTCTACAAGTCCAACTGCTTTAACCAAAGCATGTGCTCAGGAGCCCCACACATGTTAACCAATCTGTTTCTTTATTGTGCTAATTCAATAACCAAACTATAGGGACAGCAAGGCCATCCAAATCAGCCCTTGAAGATGGGAGCCGAACATCTCCTGTGCATTCAGCCAAACCACAATCTATGAAGATATTTAAAGGTTCCCAGATGCCCCTATAAAAATTCTCTCTTCAGGCTATAGAGCCAGTTCCAGATTAGCTGAAATGTCAAAGAAATGTGCCTTTCACTAAAGACCATTTCCAAATTATTTCAACATTATCAGGTTGGAAAGAGATTGTGCAAATGAGTGGCTAAAGTGGATTAAATGCTTTCATTTCTCTGAGAAATTGAAGTTATGATAATGGAATTTTAGAGCCAAAAGGGACTTCTCGGGGTATTTATAGGACTCCCACATCTTATAGATGAGACTTTATGCAATTTGGTGGCATCAAGGCTGGCAATTTGATGTAAGATTTAATCCAAGAGAAACCTTTTAAATATATTTGTTATCACACTGTCCTGAGAGCAAGAAGGGATATATTAACTCAGCAGTTCTTTACCACCTTTGTGGCAAGTCACAGACCCAAAGTTGACGTCTAATTTCAGACTCTTCCTGAGACCTCTGAAGTTCACCAAGGGATCTTAGGATTAAAAGTCCATTAGATACAGTTAACATAATCAGTTCAGAGAGAGCCACTAAGGTTATTTTATCGTTATTTACATGTAAGAAATAATTACATGTTAATTTTTTCTGCGCCTTGCTCAATCCTATTATGTTTTACCCAGTTAGTATAAATTTAAGAAATTCTATCTATTTTTAAAGCACTGCAAGAAAAATAGAGTACCATAAAGTGAGGTCAGTAAGTAGGAGCCTCTGCCCTCCTTCCAGTCTACCACTGCATCCCTAGGTCTAACAAAACTCCTTACAGAAAGTAAGCTTCAATAGTAATAAAATAGGGGCGCCTGGGCGGCTCAGTAGGTAAAGCCTCTGCCTGCAGCTCAGGTCATGATTCCAGGGTCCTGGGCTCGAGCCCCACATCGGGCTCCTTGCTCAGCAGGGAGCCTACTTCCTCCTCTCTCTCTGCCTGTCTCCCTGCCTACTTGTGATCTCTCTCTGTCAAATAATTAAATAAAATCTTAAAAGGAAATAAAATTAATAATAATAATAAAGGTCTTTAAGTAAGTAACTAGATCAACCTAATATTTTTAACCTTTTAAGATACTGACATAATTATCACCTCAAATCCCTTACCTTCTAGGAAGGACCAGTTTGATTATTCCCACTTTAGAGATGAAGAAATACAAAGAGACTCAAAGACTTACCTAAGATCATATCTCTAATTAAGAGAAAAAATTGAGGGTAATACCTGCGTTTTCTCATTGGCGTTTCCAGCTCTTAAGTCAGGGGTACACAACAGCACTTCGACTGCAAAGAGCCAGCCAAATATATATGCTATGTTCCTCTCAAGCTAAAAACAGAACTTTCTGGTGGATTATCTGCTCACTCTGAATTACCCATGCAGCTTCACTCCACTAGCCTGGAGAATAGCACTGGCCATGCCTTAAATCAAACTGCCTCCATACGCATGAGCTATCCAGGCAGCAAAGGCATAAAAATTAGTTTTTCCATTGGCCGGCTGACCACAGCTGACCTCAACAGCCTCCAAGTGATCCTGAGTAACTTTTGCGTCGCCTTGATCTGATTTGTGCGAAAACTAACCCCTTCAGCTTGGGCACAGTACGGAGAAAACAGCTGTATGGTTTGTCTGCAGACGCTTCGCCAACTTGGATCACGTTCCAGTTCGTTTTAGCTGGGTGAATAATAGCTCGATAGGTAGCACCTGCTAAGTGAAATGAAAATGGAAAATGTTTTAAACGGTTTTCACTTAATGTCTTCACACTCCTATAAATGTATGAAAAGTTTATATCCGAGTTTTTATTACTGTTGATTGCTAAACTGACATGGGAAAATAATCCAAGCTGGCACGTTAATGAAACATGATTTTCTTTTAAGCGCCTTCTTTTTTTTTTTTAAAGAACAAAGCTAAACCCAATTAAATGGTAAAAAGCCACTCCAACTTGTAACTCTTTAAAGATTGCACGGTAGCTAGCGGATTGTCTCTACAGGCTTTCTAAGCCACTTCCCTTCACCTAGAGAACACTGTCTTCTGATACAGGGGCATCGGCAAACCCAGCCTTGTGTTTGCAGGTTTGCTCTCACACCATCACTATGTCCCTCTCCAAATGAATGTCCTTTCAGAGCCCTCAGAAACATGCCTACAGGGGCACCTGGGTGGCTCAGTGGGTTAAGCCTCTGCCTTGGGCTCAGGTCACGATCTCAGGGTCCTGGGATCAAGCCCCACATCGGGCTCTCTGCTCAGTGGGGAGCCTGCTTCCTTCTCTCTCTCTGCCTGCTGCTCTGCCTACATGTGATCTCTCTGTGTCAAATAAATTTAAAAAAAAAAAAAAAAAAAAAGAAAGAAAAGAAAAAAGAAACATGCCTACCCATTCCAGAAAACAATGACAATACAGGGAAAAAGAGTAGAAAAAGACTATCAAGACTGTGGGCCTATGCCAGGAGAGGCTCCACTGAGAGCAGACATGCCCTCGGGAGAGAGGCCAACATTAATCCGAGTCTCTCAGAAGTGGGTTCAGCCCCACCAGGGACAACAAAGAGGAGTCCAAACTCTTCCGACAATGCTCTCTCTCACAGACACTCATGAACGACTTGCTTTAGAAGCGCACATTCATCCAAGAGGTGGTGTCAGCGGTGGAATTAGTCACACCTGCCAGTGAATAGCAAACAACAGCTGTAGAGACACAAGTGAGTTATTGGTTGTAGGCTACAATCTCCCAGGAAGCAAACTATGCAATTTCTGCTGCTTCCAGGCCAACTGAAAGGAACTTAAATTTGCAAATGATTAAGTGTCTTAATTGTGTCATCTTAAAGCATTTCATTACCATAACCAACACCAAAAGGCTGGGAGAAGACCAGCTGTGGTATTCAGAGGCTCTACCCTAAATTTTAGCGGCCATGACACTTTCCATTCCACTTCTCCCTCATCATCAGATCCTGTCTGCACGTTCTAACTGCCTGATGCAAACTAGTTTGTGGAAAAGGCATCCCTAGAAACCAAGGCTTCTGATCCCAGAGTCTCCCCCCTGCCTCACCACACTGTTCCCTTGTTTTTATGTAACAGCAAAGAGGAAATTTGAGGAAGAACTACGAGCTGTTTAATGGGTTTCTCCTAACATTTCATTTCATGAACTCACCCTCGATTTAAGTACCTCTTGAAAAATCCAACCCCAAGCAAGATGCTGAGGACAATATACTAAAAAGAAACATAACATGTGTCATGTGCCCTCAAGAAAGTTATGTTCAGGGTCTGGAGGCAAAATCCATCATACAAAATTCATTCACCAATATTTATTAACAAATGCTATGAGCAAAGCATTGTGCTAAATGCCTTTGGAGAAACTACAATAGGACAGCAATTACCCTCCACCAAGGAGACAATAACTGAGTAAAGCTGGGCTTGCCAAGGAAGGCAAAGACCACCCAGTGAGCTCTCAACACTCCACCACACCCTGGTCTAACAACTCTGGTTATGCTCTGCCTAAGAAGATTCCAATTCCTCTAGTCCCAACTTAAAATGTAGGGCCTAGAACTGAACACAGTATTCTGGGTGTGGCCTTCCTCCTTTTTCAAGATAATATGCTTTGCTCATTGAACCTACAATCTCATAAGCTCCTTAAACACTCATATTCAGATTATTTGAAGATGCCGAATAAGACTTGATTTTTTCCACATATCACCCCTATTCCGGTACTTTTCTTTAACAGTTGATTTGGGAGCCCAAGCCCAAGTATAATCTTCTTAAATTTAATCTCTTCTGATTTGGCCATATTCTGGATGATCAAATATTAGGTCATCGTGATTCTAAGATTTTATTCTACTGTCTCCAGTTCTATCTCCTACAAATATGACACATGTGCTTTTTGTATCTTTTACCTAAGTCACTGATAAGTATTTTTGCCAAGTATCAGCTATAAAATTAAGCTCTGTGGAAAGACACAAGAAACATTCCTCCAGAATGTTCCTCCAAACATTAGCTCCATTCAGGTGCCCTCTTTTGATAAAGTTGTTTAGCACAAATTCAGAATTAAACTTCTTAACTTCCTTAAGTTAACTTCACATGCCCGATACTTAACACATTTCCCTTATTTATTAAGTCAGGAAAAAAGAGGGGAGGCATTGGGGAAGATCATATGACCTGATCATTCACAATGAACCCAGACTGACTCAGCAACAATTGCTGGTTTACTATCCATCCTTGTAATATGTATTAAAATCTCATTCCAAATTGCAAAGATCACCTTGTGTTGGTGGGGGAATCCCAAAGAGAGGAAATGGGGCTTCAGTTTGGCAAAACACAGAACACTTGTAGGGAATAGTAAAGGAAGGTACTGGGATCTTAGTACAGAAAATCTTGAAGCCTCTATTAAAGAGATCAGACTTAACTCCAAAGGTAGTGCAGAAACAGTAAGTGCTTTGGTCCACAGGAGGGGCAGGATTAGAACACCCAGAAAGAACAATCTGGCAGTGGAAGGCAAAAGAGCCTAGATTCTAGGCAAAGGCTAGGATTATAGAGATCAGGCCTTGATAATGGTTTCAGAAAGTATTTTAAATAACTTGACTAAAATGGGAACATCAGAACACGTGACAATGACAGAGGTACAATCTGGTGACAGATTAGATGAGGAAGGAAGGAAGGAAGGGAAGAAATCAGTGATGACTCTGAGGCCCTCCAAGGATGTCACTAAGGAAGGAAGGCCAAAGGAGAAACTGCCTGCCCAAGTAAAGGAAAATATTCCTTAGTTTCAAAAGAGTAATCATGAAGGGACACTCAGTGTGGACCTGCCCCAAAGATAACTAGTAAAAATGGACCTTGGGAGAAAGATAAAGTGGAGCTGGAGACAAACTGGAAATATCTATATTTTGTAACTGAGAGGAGAAAATGAGCCAGAAAATGACCCAGAGAAAGAAGGATCAGAAAAGTATGAAGATCTAGGTAGAGTTATGTTAGAAAGTCAAAGACAGAGCATCTTTGAAAAAAGAAAACCAGGTCCAATGACAGAGTGGTCAATGAGAAGCAAGACCCACAACTGGCCATTAGATTTTTATGCCTAGAAAACCATCTGAGATCTTCCAGAATTTTTAACCCTAGAAGTGCTTCTCAGACTTTACTGGACCACATATCATTTGAGCATCTTGTTAACATGAAGATTCTGACCCATTAGTTCTGGTGTGGGACCCACAGGTGGGCATGTCTAACAATCTCTCAAGGGATGCCAGTGCTACTGGTCCACAGACCACACTTAGAAGACCAAGAGTGAGGGGTGAATAAGGGATGGGCATGAGAAGGCTGCAGGCAGAAACACTTTCAGGAGGCTTGGTCAAGGAGAAGAAATAAGGAATGGGATAGAGAATATAGACTGTGAGTACTGTAAGGATTAATAATCTGAGGGTAAAAAAATCAAAAGCACTGTTTTTAAAAAGCCTGTGTCCTAGAAGTTCATCCTGAGAGCTTTGCTGAATGTGCTAAAGAAATGCAGTATATGATTCAGTTCTTCTGTCTTGTAACCTGATTTGACCTGAGTGATTTAAAGTTTAAAGCTAAGTAAGAAATGGAGAGTTTGGTGACCATGTTGGTCAGCAAAAAATTAACATATGCCTCAATGACCCTACTCACTGGCTGATTAAACATCCCATTAGCTGCCCCATTCTCCTTCCAAGATTCTTCCTGACAAGCAGGCTGCTCCCACAATTCCGTTCTCTCATACTTCAGCCCTAAGCCTCCTCGTCTCATCCACACCTGTTTGATTAGGACTTAGTCTCTGTTGACAGATTTTTATCTTTGGAAATGCCCCTGGCTATGCCAAAAAGACCAAGTTAAGCAAAAGATTAACTAACACACTCTCACTGATGCAGTCAAACCAGCACCCAGGTAAGAGACGGAAAACTATTTCAGGTAAGAACCCTGCACAAATGGCTGCCAAAATACCCCAGTAATCCCCCAGTGAAAGAATTTAGCCCCTGTCTTCTGACAAATGTCTTTGTGCTTTTAAAATGCAAACTCTATTCTTGAGGGAACTTTCCTATTACCTTGATACACCCAAGAAAACAAAACCATCCCCCCTAAACCCACAAAGACTATGTGACTTGCCCTGGTCATGTGATGGTCCTGAGGCAAGTCCTAACCGCACTATCTCCCCCACTTAACGTGGTATCACAGCTATTGCTTCTACAGATGACTAGAAAATTTTTGTGAACTATTTCCATTCTCTGGGATGGCCAATCAAAATCATTCATTGTTGAGAGAGACTGCCATAGGAGGGGACCCAAAGGATAGTAAATAAAAATATCATAGGATCCTAAATGGACTATTCTATTTTTTTTTTTATTTTTTAAGATTTTATTTATTTGTTTAACAGAGAGATCACAGTAGGCAGAGGCAGGGAGAGAGCGGGAAGCAGGCTCTCCGCTGAGCAGAGAACCCAATGCGGGGCTTAATCCCAGGACCCTGAGATCATGACCTGAGCCACCCAGGTGCCCCCTAAATGGACTGTTTTAAAAGGGAGAGTTTATAGGCAAAACTCACTGTTCCTGCCATTCACGCAAAATCACAGAATCACAGAGTGTTACAACCTGGAGAGGCCCTTAGACAGCGAAAGGATCAGCTCTGAACCTTGTTAAAAAACAGATTCCCAGGCCTCATCCCATACCATGGGCTTATTGACCCAGACTCTCCAGGGGTGTGCAATTAACTTTATTTTTAAGATCCAGAGAAGTGGTTTTCCTAAGATCCTTGGTGTTTATTTCAAAGTATATTGCACCTCATTTTAAAAGGGACCCAAGGCTGAAATCATAGGGCTGCTAATGGTATCAAAGACTGAACATAGGCCCTTAAATAGGGTTCAAGTCAACAAATACTTTGAGGATTAATTTCATATTATCTAGTTCAAAGTCTTACTGAAACGTAGTTTTGCTCTCTGATCCAGGTACCTGAAAACAGCATTCCTCTCCCAAGGGAACTAGAATTCCACTGTGCCAACACTCTCTTGGTCACACATAAACCCCAAACTGTCTTACAGAGCCAAATTTTCAGTCAGGCGCTTTCAAAGATTTTAGCGGATACTAGGGAAATCAGACAAGAAGGGGGAAAAAAAAAAAAAAAAAGAAAACAAGAAATCACACCACTGACCATCATCTAATCACTCTTTTCCCCCAAGCTGGATGAGGGGGGGATAGGAGTGTTGGGGAAAGGGTATGTGGGTATCAGTGCCATTTGCCCAGTGAAGCAGTATATTTCATACCCCTTCCTTTATCACAAAACTAAAATCATGCCATTGTGCTGACTGTTTCCTCCATGCCAGAGGTTTCTTGGGAGCATTTAGACACCACTTAATAAAGTCACTCACACCAGGCCTCCTGCTTATCAGTCTGAAAGGACACATCAAAATACCTTGTCCTTAAAACCTCTTGGGGGCCCAAATGGAAGACAGTCGGACTTAACAAATCAACACACAGCTCCATCCCTTTTATGGCTTTTGAGAGGGGACAAAAGAAGAGCTTAGTGAAAATAGGAACAGCTTGCTTAAAGATGGACGGGATGCAGCCAGGCAAGCAGGAGGAAAGACACAGGCGTCTTGCCCCATGCTCTGTTCCCAACTCCAGATGGCTCTTTGAGTCAAAGCAGACCTGAGGTCCACTCTGACCCAAACTGCACAGCGCTGAATCAGGGCTAGAAGATCGGGACAGAACAGAACCCGTGCCTCCTATCAGCCTTAAAGAGTTCATTTCCTTTTATCTGGTCCACTGATACCCATCTTGCAAGGCTAAACATGGGTTTGCATCACCACACTGTCTCCTGAAATACCAACACACTTCCACGGCTATTTCAAACATTCCTGAGAACTAAAAAGTCAGGCATTATCAGTCCCATTCCAACTGGTACTCAGTCCATTAACATCTCATGTAACTGTTGATATGGTGTGAGTCACGTCAACCATATTACCTCTGTTTTGTCTATTTTTCGTTCCTTTGTTCCTCCTTTCCTGCCTTCTTGTACAATTTTTTTAAGAATATTATTCTAGGGCGCCTGGGTGGCTCAGTGGGTTAAAGCCTCTGCCTTCGGCTCGGGTCATGATCCCAGGGTCCTGGGATCGAGCCCCTCATCGGGCTCTCTGCTCAGCAGGGAGCCTGCTTCCCCCTCTCTCTCTGCCTGCCTCTCTGCCTACTTGTGATCTCTGTCAAATAAATAAATTTTAAAAATCTTTAAAAATAAAAAAAGAATATTATTCTAATTGATCTGTTGGCTTTTGGGTTGTATCCCTTGCATTTTTTTAAAAGTTGCTCTAAAATTACAATCTACATCCTCCATTTGTCACAATCTGCTTACAACTCTTATTGTACTCCTTCATGTAAAATGAAGAAATCACACAACCGCAGGACTCTGTTACCCCAGCCCAAGACTTAAAGCCACACTTGTCACATATACTGTATCTACATACATTATCATCTCTAAAATTAGAATCCATTAGAGTTTGGGGACTAAAGGATCATATGCATTTCTTTAAAAATCAGAGGAGGGGCATCTGGGTAGCTCAGTGGGTTAAGCCTATGCCTTCGGCTCGGGTCATGATACCAGGGTCCTGGGATCAAGCCCCTCATCGGGCTCTCTACTCATCCGGAGCCTTCTTCCCTCTCTCTCTCTGCCTGCCTCTCTGCCTACTTGTGATCTCTCTCTGTGTGTCAAATAAATAAATAAAATCTTTACAAAAATAATTATAAAAAAAAAAACTCAGGAAAACGTCTTTTTCTGCTGACCACCTATTTGTCACCTCTGATGCTCTTCTTTCTTCTCGAGGATGAGTTTCCATTCTTTAGCCTGGAGAACCATGTTTGTTGTTTCTTGGCATACTGATGTGCTAGTGATGATCTTGGTTTTCTTCTTAGTGAAAATATCTTCATTTTACCTTCATTCATCAAGGGTAATTTTGATGAATAGAGAATTCTCAATTTACAGAGGTTTTGGTCCCCCCCCCCAATGCCCAACCCTCATAGGCCCTTTAAACATGTCCTGCTATTTTCTGGCCTCTGGTTGTTTCAGATAAGACACTAACGTGATTCAGGTTGTTGTTCTCCTGTAAGCAATACATTCTTTTCTCCATTTTTTTCAAGATTTTTTTCTTTATCTTTTTTTGGGGGGGGGGGGATATGGGGAAGGGGGTATTTTAAGACATGCCTGGGTGTGGTTTGCTTTAAACTAGTCCTGCTTGGTGATCACTGAGCTTCCTGAATCTGCAAATTTGTGTCATTCATCAGATATCTTCAGCCATTATTTCTTCAATTTATTATTATTTTTTTTTTTGCCCCATTCTTTTGTTTCTCCTCCTGGGACTCCAAGGTGTCAGATACCATCTCACAGGCCCTTGTGTCTCTGTTTGCCTTTTGTTTTCCTTTTTTTCTCTCTCTTTCAGACAGAATAAATAAAGTTGATCTTTACTTTCTTTCTCTGACATCTTCATTCTAGCATTAACCTCATCCAGTGAATTGATAATTTTTAGGTCTAGATTATTATTATTCTGCTACTATTAGAATAATCAAATACTATCTCTCTTCTGAAGAGGTTTCCTGTCTTTTCCTACATTGTGAATATTTTTCTCTTCATGTCTTTAAGCATATTTGTAACAGCTACCTTAACATCTTTGCTTGCTATCCCATCACCTGGGTCATCTTGGAGTTGGTCCCTGTTACTTTTCATAATGCAATAAGTAATTTTAGATTTTTGTCTTGGATGTCTTGGATGATACGTAGAAATTCTTCATTGTGTAAAGTTTCTCTGAATATCATTTTTTTAAGCACGCAGTTAACTTCGCCGAAAGAAGAATGCAAAACGCTGTCTCCCCTGAAGCAGGCAGCAATGCCAATTTCAGTTCAATTGTTTTGGCCTTATTAGTGGTCCATCTAACCTACACATGGCTCAAGGTCCAACTATAGGTAAGAACAGACTTTATCCATACAATTTAGAGATTTCATGTATACAATTTTATACATGTACATAACAACTGACTCACTCCTCTCAGGGATTTCCCCTCTTTCCAGAGTCTAAGGTTGCTTTGAATTTTAATCTCTGATTATTCAAGCCCATAAAAATAATGCTATCAAGTTTTATCCTTCCCGCACAGCATTAAACTGAAGTCTGTCTTCAAGATGAAACCTGTAGAAAATTAGAAACCTACCCTCTGCCTCTCCCTTCCTTCAAATGTCAACAACTTCTCTCTTATCTGCCTGCTTCTCCCTCCCCTAGTAGAGATCTTGTAGTTGGTCTCCAGTTTTCTTTAGAACTGCCTTACAGGACAACAGAGCAGAAAACTATATAGCCACTAGATTCCTCTCAGCAGAATCAGAAAGTGTCTCTCTACATTAGGTATATACGGATGCTGACATCTCAGACACTTGGGATTTACTGGAAGGGATCATCAGATCATCCCATCCTATCTCTTATAATGGTAGGAATCCCCTCCTACACATACTCTAAAATTTAGCTGATGATTGCTACATTGTAATTATCTTTACTGGCCATAATTCATAATCCCAAATTGTGAGCCCCTGAAAGCAGGGACTATATCTTACTTGTATTTGCATCTCCAGTGCCTAGCACAAAGTAGAGATGAAGAGAACTGATCAGTTAATTGATTAATGTCATTTCAAACAACATCAATAGACATCTACAACTACTTCATCATGGCAGGTTTATACCTAGTTTGAGGGGCTATCATTTACTACATTCTTCTCTCCAACAAAGTTTCTCTTCTCCACTCTAAATGTCCTTTGGTCATTTTAATTATTTCCCATGTGGTAGGATTTCTAGAATCCTCTAACCTCTTAGACACACTACCACTGACCAATGTCACTTAAAACCTCTCAGGAATTCATGCCTTCTCAAGATAGAAAACCACAAAAGAATATCACTCCCACACTAAAGAGACAAAGCCACATAACCTACAAAATCCTAACTTTTCTCTACTCCATCAGAGAGCTGATGTTACAAGGCAAACAAGTAAACTGAATTCCAAAGTATGACTTGTCCCTCTCCAAGGGGAGACAGGACACACAAACTATCTCATGTTTGGCAGAGCACAGGTTGAAGGGGGCAGCCACTACAAAAGTAAATAAAAAGAAAACAGCTGGAATTTTAATACACTTGTAAATGCTAAATGTGAGCTAGCCACAGACTTTAGAATTCCTAAGAGTCCCAGACACAAGAAGAGTCTTTAGTCACTCATCAGCTTTTCTCCATGCTGCTCACAAGAGAGACTAAGACCAAGAAAAAGACATAGAAGAATCTCCTATGTTGTGTACAGGCTTGAAATCTTGCCTACTTCCCAGACCCTTCTCTTATGAAAAACAAAACAAAATGAAAGCACACACAAGTCATAAGCCTCTGAGGAAGAACAGTCCCAAGTAAAGGTCACTGCAACTAAAGGAGGGCTAGATGCAAAACATGTCTGTCCCTGACAGGAAGGAATAGAAAACCACGTTCAGGTACAGCATCTTGCATATATAGAAAACAGGGGCCTGATACCACTGGAAAAAAATAGCAAATGCTCTTCTACCCAGGAGTCCTTACCAATATGAGAGAGAACCCTATTCATGCCTCGGACCTAGAACCACAGCACCTGCCTAAGACTGAGCCTGGAGCATGGGAAAGAGCAACCCTGCCAACCACCACAAGCTTGACAGTAAATAACAAGCAACAGCAGGCTAGCCCTCAAGGAGGGGGAAAGAAACAGACATCCATTCTTTGGTGTGGGCACATGGCCCAGTTGAGAGATGGATAGAGGGAGAACATGAAGAAAACCCTGTTTCTCAAGTTCCCTGCTAAGCACAGGTATCAGCAAGCTACCACTGGAAGAATCTGAAGTCTGCCCTACAACAAGAATTCACATCCGGTTCAGTTACTGACTATATGAACTCAATTCCCCACAGTAACATCACAACACAAGTGTCTCTGTTTCCAGGTATCAATATTTTTACCTCAGTCTCTGCTCTTCTTTTACATACACTGTCCAGCATTTAATCAAAAATTACATGACACACAAAAAGAAAAAAAATAAAATACGCATGGTCGAAAGATGAAGTAGCCAACATCACCAGAGCAAGATGTGATATAGACATTGGAACTAAGAGGGGCTTAATATAACTAATTTTTTTTAATCTACAAGATGAACATCATGCAAGAACAGATTGGTAATTTGCAAGGGGAAAAAAGCAAACTATTAAAAAAAATTTCAAATGAAAATGCTAGAAATAAAAAGGCATGATGATACCAAAGAAGAATTCCTTCAATAGGCTTATCAGTAGAAAAGACACAGTGGAATAAAAGATTTATGAACTTGAACTCAAGTAAATAAGAACTTATCCAAACCAGCAAAGAAGAAAAAAGCAGAAGAACAAAACAGTATCAAGAGCTATGGGATAATCAAATAGTGTAAGGTAAATTTGGAATTCCAGAAGTAAATGAAAGCAGAAAGGAAGTGGAAAAAATGTTTTAAAAAAATAACCAAAAATTTTCCAAAACTACTGAAAACATCAAACCACAGTTCAAAGAACCTAAGAAATCCTCAAGTGGGATATGGGGAGGGAAGAACATAGGCACATTATAACAAAACTACTAAAAAGCAAGTAAGAAAATCTTGGAGGCAGTCAGAGGGAAAAATATATATATACATAAAAACAAAGCTGAGAAGGACATCAAACTTGTCAACAGAACAAATGCCAGGCAGAAGATGATGGGATGACACCATTTAAGTACTGAAAGAAAAAACTAATAGCAATTTTGTACACACTGAAAATATCTTCTAAAAACAATGGTAAGATAAGAATGTTTCAGACAAAGAAAAACAGAGAATTCATAGCCAATATTCATTACCCATACTAAAAAGATGTTAAAGTTCTTCAGGCAAGAGTCAGATACCAGAAGGAAATCTGGATCTACATAAAGAAATAAAGTTCTCCAGAAATAGTAAAAATGTGGGTAATATGAGAAACATTTTCTTCATTTTAATCTCCTTAACAGATAACTGGCTTCACAAAATATATTTAGTTTGCAAACAGACTAAACTAGAAAAATTTTAATAGAATATTTTAATTTTCCTACTAAAGTAAACAAATAGAGAAATATCTTCTCTAGTTTTTAAAAAAGGGGTAGTGCTATCTGAAGAAAAAAAACATCTGGGAGTTTATAACATACATAGAAGTAACACATAGGACAACCATTAAAGGATAGGAAGAAGGAAATAGAAGTACACCATTGTAAGATACTTAAACTGTACATAAAACGATGTACTCTTTGAAAGTTAATTGTGATAAGAGATACACTATACACACTAATAAAACCACTAAAAATTTTTAAGAGAAAAACATCTAAGGTTTTCTGGAGATAAAATAGAATCATAAACATATACAATCATAAATATAAGCAAATAATCTAAAAGAAAAAAAAGGAAACAAATGGGATAGACAAAAGAACTTACAAAATGTTAGTTCTAAAACTAACCACATCAATAAATTAAATTCAATGTAAATGGTTTGAACATTCCAAGTAAAAAGGGGAACTCATCAGATTGGATAGGAAAGAAATTCACTATAAATATAAACACACAGACACATTAGAAGTAAAAAGTAGGGGGCGCCTGGGTGGCTCAGTGGGTTAAAGCCTCTGCCTTTGGCTCAGGTCTGATCAAGCCCCACATCGGGCTCTCTGCTCAGCAGGGAGCCTGCTTCCTCCTCTCTCTGCCTGCCTCTCTGCCTACTTGTGATCTCTGTCTGTCAAATAAATAAATAAAATCTTTACCAAAAAAAAACATGAAACATTCACCGAGACAGACTCTTTTCTGAGCAAATGTTTATAGTTGTTTTATGTACAGTAGCCAAAAACTTTAAACAACCCAATTGCCAAACACATGGTGGACATGTCAGCACATCATGGTACAGCCACACATGGAACAGTATTCAGCAATAAAAAGTAATAAACTACAGTTACATGCTACAACCCAGGATCCGTCTCAAAAGCATCATGCTTACGGAAAGAAGGCAGGCAAAAAGGCTACATACTGTAGGATTCCACTGTTATGATATTCTAAGGAAAGGCAAAGCTACAGAGAAAAGTTAGATCCGTGCAGGCCAGGAGCTGGGAGCAGAGAAAGAAGACTAACTGAAAGGAGCACAAGGGAACTTTCTCTGGTGATGAAAGTATTCTATCTTGATTGTGTGGTGACTGCGTGACCACGTGCATTTGTTACAAATCATCTAAATATTCATTTAGAGAAGGAATAAGGGAATTTAATGTAAATCATATCTCACTAATCTGACTTTTTTTTTAAAAGACTTCATTTATTGATTTGACAGAAAGAGAGATCACAAGTAGGCAGAGAGGCAGGCAGACAGAGAGAGGGAAGCAGGCTCCCTGCTGGGCAGAGAGCCCAATGTGGGCTCCATCCCAGGACCCTGAGATCATGACCTGAGCTGAAGGCAGAGGCTCAACCCACTGAGCCACCCAGGTGCCCTCACTAATCTGACTTTTAAAATGAAAAATAAATACCATCACGCAAGACAGAAAATAACAGTAATAAAGTAAGCTGAAAATCATAAATAAAAAATCTTTTTAAAAAAAGAGTTTATTTATTTGACAGAGATCACAAGTAGGCAGAGAGGCAGGCAGAGAGAGGGGGAAAGCAGGCTCCCCGCCGAGCAGAGGGCCCGATGCGAGACTCAATCCCAGGACCCTGAGATCATGACCTGAGCCGAAGGCAGAGGCTTAATCCACTGAGCCACCCAGGTGCCCCTGAAAATCATAAACTCTTAATATGGTCAGAGCAGCACAGGCTTTGACTGACCTTCCTGGACAACAATTGTGAGGGACTATCTGACCCTATAACCTCCCACAGAACTTCATTAAGGCTTCATCACAAGGAAGCCCGCACAAGGTACACATATTTCCAACACATACTTAAATCTCTTTTATGCCCAGAGACCAAAGAGATAAGAAATATTACAGATTTCAATAACATGAAGGCATATGGAAATAGGAAATATTTTCCTATTTGTAATGGATCACCAGCATCTGATTCTGAGCTGTCCTCCCTAGTGACAATGAGCATTCAGTAGGGAGTTCAGGGAAGCAGAAGACCATCTGGGGAGCTTTTTTGAGAACAGAAATTATCCTTCACCACCTTGCATCGATAGCCTTGATATCCTATTGTTAAGATATTATGGGCTGTCCAGGGCAGAAGGAGACTAGTTAGCAAGGAACGAGGCCTAGGCTGGGTCCTCACCTCCTGGGTGCAGCCCAGGGTATTAAAATAAAGAGTTCAGTCTGGGATGGGAAGGCACTCCCAGATCTCCTCGGGCAAAGCCAGGGAACAGAGGTTGCCTTTCTGCAGAAAATGAAGATGCTCACGAAAGCTGCCAGGGCTTTGCTGGTTCTTGCCAGGGGATATCAGTACTGGACACTCTTTATTGTTAAAGAGTTATTTATTGTTAAAGAGTTTATTGTTAAAGGTTAATCTGCAAAAATATTCAATGCCATCCTGCTCTGAAGAGGAGAGTGTCTGGAAAAGTTGACAATGTTACTGCTAAACCCCAAAATAACTTTCTTAATTACCCGTTAAGGGCTCCCGACAGGCCACCTCTAGAGAAACATTTGTCCTGTGAATGTTTTTTCTTTTAAATGCTATCTTTCACCACTGTGTTTCTACTTGCCATGCAGATACAGTGTGATTAATGCAGGAAAAATACATATGAAAAGCCTTACAATCAAATTAAGGAGGGTACTTGATAAAATGAGCCCTCTTCTTGTGAGTAATTTCAAAGAATAACTGTTTTTCATTATAACCTCAGCTCCCAGCAGGTCCTACATAAACCAAGCCAGCTGCGGTTCAAGAAAAGGTCCAAAGAAGGACCCACTGGAGGTGTGGATAAATCACAATTGTGATCACAGACTGGGTTTCTCTCTTTTTTATCCCCCTTAATAAATTGGGCTTGACCTGAAACTCCAAGAAAGTTAATTTATAGCAGCCAACTTTTTTTTTTTTTTTACATCCTAGCTCACCTTTCTTTTTCTTTTAAATTTAAACCATTATGACAAATGGAGATTTATTATATACCATAAACACATGTGGCTTGAGCACTGGTATTTAGTCTGGAAACTCAGATGGGGCAGTAGGCCGCTGGCACAATCAGGAAATGCCACGTGACGTTCTTGATAAAGATGAAACACACACATTCCACAGCACTTACTGTGGGCACTGTGGTTTGGGCCATTGTGGGGGCACCACGGACGTGGGGCAGGCTGTGAACTGAAAGCTAATTCCGTTAGGTCAGGGAGAGGTAATTTCTCAGGCCACATTTACCCAAATCAGTGCTAAAATCTTCACAAGGGGGACTGGAAGTTTTAGAGATGTGCAAAGACAGGCAGTTTCCCAAGACGCTTCTCCAACCTTGGCCTGGTCTCTCCGGTTTTATCTGCTCCTAACATTAACCCCGCAAGTGGTACATGGGTTTCGGAGACACTCAGTAGTGCTGCACAGAATCATCCCGAGACATCAGGCTGGGTTCACTGGTAAGTAAATGAAATCTTGGCGGAAGATGGGTTAGGAACCTATTTGCCATCATGTCAAGGCGAGGATGAGACTCTCCTAATCCTTCTCCCTTCTCTTGACAAAGCTGAAATGATCTCTTCCTTGCTGGGTCACTCTTACAGTTACCCACTCGTGATAAACACTAGGTGATTTACCAACTAAACAAGGTTTCATGGAAAATAATATTAATTTGTGGTTAAGGACATGAACTTTGGAGCCAGTCCTGGCTCCCCCAGTTCCTGAATTCACTCAACCTCAATTTTTCCATCTATAAAATAGGACTACTAGTAAGTACTCCATGTATCCATTGGGAAGATTCAGTGAAATAATACATGTAATTCACTAGTGGCCATAACAAATTATTAAAAATTTAGAGATTTTTCTATCATAATCTAATCAGCCACATAACTGTTCCATAGTTAATGATAGTTTTACTGGAAGCTTTTATTTTTTTTTAATATTTTTTTTATTCATGCCCAACATGGGGCTTGAACTTACAACCCTGAGATCATGACCTGAGCTGAAATCAAGAGTTGGATGCTTAACCAACTGAGCCACCCAGGCACTCTAGCTTTTATTATTAATAAACTTTCCATATGCCCAAATCTTCTTCCAAACTACAATATAGGTTCCCTGAGGACAGAAACTCCATATTTACTCTTCCTTTGCTTCGCTTATAGTTCCCAGGCATAAGCAACTTATTAATAATTGCTGATCACATCAATTCTACCAACCAAAAAACCCTTTAATTACTTATTAAAAAAAAGAAACCAGTAAAAATACAGATAAAAAGGAGAATTAAAATTAATCTTGATCTCAACACCAGAAATAACCAGTTAGTACTCTGATGTATAATTATGGTTGGGACCCAGAGTGTATACCCAGTTTCTTAACCTACCTTTTTTTTTTTTTTTAAGATTTTTATTTATTTATTTAACAGAGATCACAAGTAGGCAGAGAGGCAGGCAGAGAGAGAGAGAGGAAGGTGAGCAGGAAGTCCAATGTGGGGCTCCATCCCAGGACCCTGGAATCATGACCTGAGCCAAAGGCAAAATCTTTAACCCACTGAGCCACCCAGGTGCCCTTAACCTACCTTTTTAACTTAGGAATAGTTCATGGATACTTTCCCCTACCATTGATTGTTCAAAAGCAGGAACCTTTGAAAGCGGCATGGTACACCATCCCGTGGTTATATCCCCCATTGTTCTCATCTACCATCTTCAAAATGGAGAATACCTATGATCCTAAAGCTCAGTAAGACCACTGAAACCAGAAAACATGTATGGAATTACTTGGCACTTTGCCTAATACTGGTTAACAATAAATGTTCTCATTCTTCCTCTGGGTATCTGATGTCTTAAAAGGAATTTCATCAAAGATTTCCATTTCCACCATGAAATAATGTTTCTCAGCACTAAAAGAACTGAAGCCTAAGACCATCCCCATAAGACTTCTACTCTTTTCCTTTAATTCCAGACAAGATTCTGGATCCTAAGAGATTCCACATGATTTTCATGGTCATTATAAATGATAATCTTCCTTACCTACTCCAGTATCTTTCCAGAATCCAGATGTCTCAGACTGGAAACTGTCTCCCTAAATGTTTCTCTAATTCAGACATCGACCTTCCTTCCCAACCGGACTTCAGTTCTAAACCACAAAAGGAAACTTAATAGTGTCAAGAATACAGGACTTGGGATCAGGAGATAGGATTTCTAGTCCCAACTTTGCCACCTGCTAACATTTTGGGTAAATAACCTCCCTTTCTGGGTCTCCATTTTCTCCCCTATAAAATGGAAGAATCCAGTAAAATAATCTCCAGATTCACTGTCAGAACCTTTAGGGCAGAGACCAATTTATACGCGGGTACGCATTTACTTACTAAAGTCTCCTTTAAACTAGACACTAGCCCACAGACTTTACCTTATAATAATAGCCATCCTGTCACTTGTCCCAGCAGAGAAGGAAACTGAGGTTTCCTAACTAGGGTTAAACAACAATCCCGAGTCATGCAGTATAACCATCATCAGAACCCAGGTGTGTGTCTAAAACCAAGAAGCTCTATGCTTCTCAAACCCTTTTGGTTCTGGGTTCCCCACAGCAGCAACAAGCAACACTTGTTGATTGACAGATTGTGGTTTTTGCCTCAATTCGTGGAGTTTTACTGAGAGCTTATGTCCCTATGTCACTGTGCTAAATAATATTGACATTATTAGACCTGAGGATTCCTTATTGTGGGGGTTGTGCTGTGTGTTTCAGAATGTTTAGAACATCCCTAGCCTCTACCCACCAGATGCCAGTAGGACTCGCCCTCCTCGATGGGACAATCAAATGTATAGAGGTGGGGGGGTAAGAATTGCCCCCCACAAAACACACTGAAAACACAGGAAAGACAGGCAAAACAATCACACATTAGACTGATGTCCATATAAACAGTAAGCCAAGTGATCCAATAATAATGAGATTAACTATACATCCCTAGTTATAAACACCTACCTTCTAAGCATGCCCTACACGCCCTACATGTCCTACAGCTAGGGCAGTGGGAAGCATTTATACTCTTGATCCCATACCTCAAGTAGAGTTAGGGCCCATCCTTTTGCTGTTGGGATCACAGGAGAAGAGGGACTTTCTCCCTCTCTAAATTTTAGACAATGAGGAAGAAGAAAAGAGTAACTGTTTTCCTAACATCCTATATCCTATATCCAAGTTAGGATTCTGAAGGTATTTTCCAGTAAAATCAATGCTATAAAGGTGAGGTTTTCAGGCTAGCCCACAAAAGTATATTGTACCTAACTCTTGTTTTACAGAAGTGAATTCTGTGAAATAGCCTAGAAACCTGCCCTTATTTAAACCGCCATTTCCTATGAATTATTAGTTCTAAATATGCACCACCAATTAGTAATAAATTTGGGAAGCGAGAGACTAAGTGAAAGGGAAATACCACCACCAAATCTTTTCTCTACTACTATTCACCCAGAAGTTCCCATCAGTCTTAATCTGTCTCCTTCCCTCTTGGGTTCTCCATCAAAACTCATCATGTGAGTATGAGAACACATGTATGTACTTTCTTTTCATTTCTTAAGTGAATGTATAGTTGAGTTTTAAGGATTTTTCCAGGCATTTTGTTTTGTTTTGAAGTTGGTTCTTCATGTGAAACTGTGTTTGGACTGAGGTGGGGTGAGGGACCCAAACTTTAAATACACTAGAAAGCACAAGCTACAGTGTAGAAACATACTCAGGGACCCCTATATCAGAATTAGTAAGTTTCTGTCACCAACAGGAGTGAAAAATCCAGAAGTGCTATAGATCATCAAGGACATTTCAGCTTACCATCATATTTTACAGACAAAATTACATTCCAGGAAGGGGAAGAGGGGCGAAAAGAGAATAGGTGGAGCGAGGGAGGAAAAGCCACATAAAAGTTCTGAAATATATCAATGTCCGGAAATGGGAAAGGAAAAAAAAAATTTTTTTAAAAAGAAACCTTTGGAGAATTTTTAAAAACATGAAATAAAATATCTATCTTATTTCAGAAACCTGGAGTAAATAATATTTCTGATGCCCCCATAGAGAGTCAAATGCAGCCAGCAAAACAAACACAAATACAAATAAATACTGGGCTGGCGAATTAGGAAAGGGACACAGAGGAATTCAAAAATAGGATGAGGATTTTGTTCAGAAATGGGATCCTTCCTCCCCCCCACCCCGATTTTTTTTCTTGAAGTAAAATCCATTATTTTGAAAACATCATTTGAAATCCTAAAGAAATAGCAAAACACGGTATTGTGGTATTCCAAAGTAATATCTCTTGTTTATAACCATATAAATTTAGCCCCTGGCACTACAGGGCTTATATAATAGAATAGAGTTATTTTAACAGCGCCCTGTTAAAGAAGAAGCAAAATGTTCAGCTCATTTTCTCCAGTGGGAGGGACACATGGCCTCATGCAAGAGAGGGAACATGCCTAAGTCATTACCTCGGGAAAGCAATCCGTCAAAGCCGGGTCGCTCTGGCATGGCCAACACCACTGGCGAGATCACAGAGGCAGCCTCTGCTTGCAATTACCAGGGAAGGACCTTGGCTCTAGGCAGCCTGCTATCAATTACTGGCCTGGCCTCGCTGCTTGGACTTGTCAATTTCCCAGTGTCTTCTGTTTTGTAACAGTAAGAAAAAGGGCTCCTCCTGACTGATTCTTGGAAGTTTCTCATGTGTTGTGTCACTCCTTGGTGTCATTAACAATTCAATTAAAACTTCACAGCACACAGGCAGGCAGCACCGAACAGGGGTGGGAAGGGGCCAGTAGTGGAGATTTCCAAAGAACCTGCAATGCAGCCACGTTGGATGAAGTGAATCCAATCTTGAAATTTCTTTGACTTCACAAGTCAAGCTTGCATGTGTCTCCCATCTGACGCGATGCTGGCTGTCCTCTTGGCAAGATGACATGTTTGATGTTCTCACCCCACTGGGGGTGTACTGATGGAAAGGAATTTCAGGCTGGCTAGAAACAAAATCTCGCACATTATTTTACTAAAAGTTCTGGCTCCGTAGTGGATAATTATAAATATTCATAATCAGCTCTATTAACCCGCAATGGATGTTTTGTCCATTTGTTGTTTTTTTTTTTTTCTTCCTTCATTGGGTTCTCCTATCTTCTTGCTTTTCAGAGTGAGGCTGTCTCAAAGAATTTAGAGGCACAGTGTAAATCACAATTAAATTCTTTCGGAAGGTGGGTGACTGGGAGTGCTAAAACGCGATGGCTGGAAACAAGAAAGACCCACTACTGTCATTATTAACTCTGTGAAAGTGCAAACACTCCTTTGTCCCACTGAATGATGGAGCTACACATGCTCACGTGCTTTTAAGCGTCCCAAGGGTTTAGGGCAAAACCCAAAAAAAAAAAAAAAAAGGTTTCAGGCTTAAGACTTCTGAGGCAGCTTTCTCTCTAACTCTCTCAATGAGTTTAGTCATGCAAGGAAAGATTCTTTAAAGTTACCAAAGACTTTGTTTAATGCCCAAGAAAATGCAGACTGTCAGCACCCTTTGTCAGGTTTTGGTGGCTTAAGTCCATTTCCCAATACACTGGTGACCCTCCACCCCTCATTCACTAGTTTCTTTTTGACATCAAGCGCTCCATAATTGTTTGATTTCCTTCTAGGTAAAAGGAGATTAAATGCCCAGCTGCAACAGCTGACATACAAAAGGGAAAATATAGTTTAACCACCATATTTATCAAGATAATTTTTCTTCCACACACTGATTAATAACATTAGCCAACATCCCTTTTGGCTTGGGGGGAAAGGCGGTGGGGAGAGACATGTCCCCCTCAAGAGTATCAGAAACAGGAGTTGACAGTTCAAGGGAAAAATGATTTGCATGTAAATTCTGATCAAAAGCAAGTCTGCACCCTGAAGTTGTCAAGTTTTGCTACCAATTTGACACTTAAATGGGCTATAGCAAAACTTGATTTAAACTGAAGAGGAAAAAAACATGGCAACTCAATTACCCCCTAGCAGATCAGATCTGGCAGCTGAGGTCAAACTTTTCACCCTGCCATTACATTTCTCAATACCTGATGCTTTAAACAAACACTATGTATTCCTCCTACAATCCTAGAGGAAAATGCATTTCTCAGGACTCCCTACTGTGCCCCAGATTAAAAAATAAAGTTTCACTTGTGTGGGATCTGAGGCCATTTTCTCCATGTAAATTTCTGAATAAATCAGGACTTAAGAAATGGCCTTTTACACTGGGAAAAATAGTCTTGACCTAAAAAAAAAAAAAAAAAAGAAGAAGAAGAAGAAGAAAGGAAAAAAGGGAAAAAAAGCTTCGTGGGGAAGATTTGTGGAGTACTAAAAGATGATTTAAAAACAAATATTCCCATAGCATTAGAGGCAAAACATTGACCTGTTTTTAGTTTGCTTTTAATATATTTCATATTTGAGCTTCAGCTGAACAGCACATTAATTCAGCTGGGAGAAAAACAGCTAGCTAGTTCCAAATCAGCTCCAAATTTATGGAGGACGAACTATCTCATAAGGCCCTGGGATGAAGACTCAAATGCGGGAAAGACCCAGTCTAACGATGCAGCTGGCCCCTGGGGATTCCATCCCCCTCAAGTTAGAACGCTGCAGTCTCCTGGGCCACTTAATCCTCCATGAGTTTTCATTCCTGCAACAATTTTTAAACCAACAACTGTTTAAACTCTAATAAGCGCCCAAAGCAGTTCCAAAACTGTTGTTTTCTTTTTCTTTTTTTTTTTAAGTCTTATTTCCCTAAGTTGGTTTTAACCCGCTTCTGCAAAACCAAGGAGGGTATTGACTTTGCATTCACCACAGTTTCTAGTACTCATATTGGGCAACCAGGTAATGTGTAGAGAAAGGTCTTGCTTAATTTAGCCAACAAATATACTGAGTATTCACCAGATGCCCATCACTGTGCTAAGCACAAACATGAGTAATGGCTGCTTATGGCTTGGAAAGACAATCCCATACACAGCTCATTATAATAGTGTGGGGTAAGCATTGTCAAAGAGTAATCTTCAAAGTGTGAGATCAGATTTAATAGAAAGATTCATTCTGAGGGAGTGAAAGTTTAAAATTCCCCTAATGACTGAAACTTTATCTGTATTGGCATCCAGTGAATGGTGGAACAAGAATGCCAATGGGGATATTTCAATGAGATATTTCTATGGGAATAAGCAATGTGGAAATGGGAACGCCTCCTCGGTCAGACTCTAGGTAGATGAAGATAGTATGAACAAGACAACTATATATCAGACAAGCAAGCAAAACCACAATCCACTTGTAACTGGCCTCCCTGGAAGCCTACCATATCTACTCCTGCACTTGGAGCACCCCCACCATTGCATTCTCTGAAATGCACTGGCCTTTTCACTATTCCTCAAATATGCCAAGCTTGTTCTGGCCCCAGGGCCTTTGCTCCATCTGCCAGGTACCTCTGCATAGCTCAAGCCATCTGATCATTCGGCAGTTTGCTTAGATGTCACTTCTCAGAGCAATTTCGTCTAACACCTCTGTCTAAAATCACTCCCACACCCACTTCTCTGAGACACTAACTCCTTACACTCTATTTTCTTCATAGCATGTATCACTACCTGAAATCATATTATGTCTCCCTCTCTTTCTCCTTCACTGGGTTGTAAGCAACATGGGGATCAGGACTGTATCCCCAACTCCTGGTATAACAGTACAATAACTCGACAGTAAATATGTTAATACCGATTAACTCTCTGGTGACATAAAGCTAATACCTCTGAATTCATGCCACGAAGAAAATTAAGGCCCTAAACCACAGTCACCACAGACCTTGACGTCTAGGCCCTTGCATCGGGAAGAAATAACAACAAGAAATGGAACATTTTTTAAACTCATATACAGTCAGAAGAGAAATTACCAACACACCAAAAAAAAAATAATACTAATAACCATTTATCAGAAATCTCTGAGATCCTTCTGAAAAAATATACATTTAACTTTAACCAGGTTCCCAGGCTTCCCACAAATCACCACCACACAAGGGGAAACCATGTGAGAAGTTATGTTCTGCTTCTGAACATTTAAGCATTTTTATCAATATTATTTGCCAGTATAAATATTTTCCCCATAACTTTATATTTAAAATAGGAGCTCACCAAACAGGGACTTATAATGTGCAAAGGAAACAGTTGAGTCTAAGGTATTCATGACTTCAGTCATTCTCTCATAAAACAACAGATGAAATAAAACGTATGACATTCCCAAAGAGGGAGTTTCTCGCGTAATTCATCTTAAAATGCAATGTTCTGTCATCTCAAGTAACACTTACTGAAAGCAACCATCAATACTTTTTGTCAAAAGCCCGTACTCTGTGTAAAATGTTCCATCAATCTCTATTTACATAAAAGAAAAAACTTCCAGTGTGACTCCAACACACAGCCGAGAAGTGTCTCTGTCTCCGGCTTCCACACTCTGTTGAAAAATAATTTGACACCGCAAAAATAAAGATGACCCCTAAAGGAACGCTTTTAGGAAGGGAAAAGCTACAAGGCAAAACACCTTACTTTGTTGGGCACATGTCCTATTGGAGATTTTTTAACCCTAAGGTACATTTTCTCTTAAAATAAAAAATACCATTTGCCAGGAAATTCCCCAAAAAAAGCTTTCTTTCAACTGTATGCAAGCAATGTTCACCAACAACTAATGGAGAGATGGCACCCTGCCGACTAAATTTGAGTATGCGACCTGTACCACTCTATTCCAAGCCAGGATTTTTAGTTTTAAGTCCTGCAGAATGTGAGTATCACATGAGGCTACAAGAAGGTCATTGCCTGGGGATGTTTATAAAACACACAAATTAAGGTATTAGCCTTTCACCTTGAGGGTCTGAAGATCAAATCCCAGCTTAGGTAACAAAACAGAAAGTCTTTCCAGCAGTCTTTTTCTAATACTTGGTTGTCGAAAACATACAGACCCTTTCATCTGACCCGAACTGGCGAGGGCCTAAAAGAGAAAGCTAAGAAATTTCAGGTCAAAGCCAAGACAAACTACTCGGTGCCCAACAGAGACATTGAACTTCACGCCCAGTGACCCTTTCTGCCATTCTTCATCCTACCCCTAGGACTTGAGCCCTCTAGAGTTGAGGATTAGACAAGAAACAACAATGCCACATACATTTCTTGAATCGCAAATGTAAGATCCATTAGAAAATCACTCAGCCTTTGCTAATTATTCCTTGTAGTCACTACCCAGCATGTGTGAACACCCAATATGTGAAATGCACGGTGTAGGGCTGAGCAGGGGGACCGCAGACTATTCCAAGTAGCACTGTGCTGCCTTGGCCCAACCACTGTCCTCCGAGTCCCTGCAACTTAGCTTCTCCACCTATGAAATGAGAGAGCCTGGCTAGACCGGTGGTCTTCAAAGTGAGTTCTGCACTGTGCACTGTTCCACAAAAACCCTCATGGGTTCCAGCCTCCCTTTGACACTGCAGCCTCATCATTATCCGCTCAGTATCTCATGAGCTAAGAAAGCTGAAGGCTTCACTTGTAACCACACCCTTAGACCGCAGAGTCCTTTCCAGAGCCTTGATTCTGTGACCTGACACTGTGGCAAGAGCAGGAACACAGACGTACACCTCACCTCCCATGTGATGCACACCAGACGCTGGGGTAAGAGGATGGAGAGAAGAGTGTGGTTCAGTAAGCCTCCCGTGAGCTGTGTGTGGACAACCAGGGCACAACCACTGTCAGGATCTCGGAGGACGGAGACTTGAGGTAGGTTGGAAAAGGGCATTCTACAGAGGCTACAAACCAGGGAGGACCGAACAGCACAGAGGCAGGGCCGGAGGGCATGGGAAGCACGGGGCTCCCCCTAACCCAGGGGAGGAAAAATTGAGAGAAGAAAAAGCAGAACCAAAAAAAGAAAGAAAGAAAGAAAGAAAGAAAGAAAGAAAGAAAGAAAGAAAGGGCAGAACCCTGCATGCCAGACTGAGGATTCTAGACTCATTGAGCTCAAGACACACTCCCCACTGGTCATGAATGCAAATGCCCCTTGAGCAATGCTAGCTTTCTTCAATGCTTTTCATCGTGTCTGCAAATCCCAAACACACTTGTCCCAATCTGAATTTCTCTCCTTAAGGGCCTGGCTCAGGTTTTCTTACATTTGATAGTCAATACAGGCTTTGATAATAAGAATAATGAGGATAGATTACGGGAGGCATCGTGTGAAGAGCTGTACAGGCACGGTCTCATTGAATCCTGACAGCCTGGGATTTAGGCCTGTCACCATTTCATGGGGGAGAAAATTAAGGCTTAGAGACTCACAGAGCCATCAAGAGAGCAGAAGTCACACCCTGACGTACCTGGACCAAACCCAGGCTCCTGGCCATGCTGCCACCCTCAGGGTGACTCCCAGAGGCTGGGTCAAAAGCAGCAGCCACAGCAAGTAGAAGGTCTCCAGGTGATGGACAGGACACTTCAGATCACATGTTAGAAAAACGGGACTGACAAGGCTTTGAGCTCAATGGGGCGGGGGGGAGAATCCCACCCAAAAGATAAGTAACACAGGAAAGAGAAAGCTCATCAAGCTTACCTAGATCAATGGTGAAAAAGAGCCTCCTTGGGTAGTTTGCGCTTAAAACGTCTTTCTTTGCTTTTGCTCCCAACATGAGCCTGATTTCAGTGAGCAGTTGAGACATCAGAGCTTTCATGCTCCCTAGGAATTCTAGGCTTCCATCCTCGACCATCAGTGGGACACCTATCATTTGTCCAGCTTACTCTGGGGGCCGTGCGTGACATAATGAGCACTTTTTTCCCCTAAGGTTCCTGTAGTTAAATGTCGAGCAAGCCTTGACCACAGTCCCTTCCAGATCAAAAAATACCACAAAAAGAATGGCAAGCAGACCAATATATAGTTTTGTTAAAGAAGTATGGGATGGACAACTATAATAAAAAATTCTGAGAAGGAATAGTGCATTAAGCACTGGAGTAGCTAGCAAAGCCCTGAAGTAATTTCAGCTGGTCCTGTAAGAAGAGCTTAGATTTCCGTAGGCTAACAGAAGGCAATGGAGAGGAAGAGAGGCAGGCATCTCCGTGAGCTACATCATCCCCAGACAGTGAGGCTGACAAGAGCAAAGCCAGGTGAGGGAGGGGGTCATGAATCCAGCATGGCTGAGCCAGTGACAAGACAACAAGTCAGATAGCAAGGAGGTGGCTTTTCCTGGCATCACACAATCCCAATCATCATCCAATCCAACCTCTCATTTTACATGATGCATAGAGTAATTCAGAGTCTTGCTCAAAGTCATCAAGTCAAGTTAGTAACAGAAGTAAATCCGAACAGCCTTAATCTCTGCCTCCTAATCTAGGCATTGTCCACTCTACCACACTTCCACCTCCTACAAGTATGACCCCGTGTTTGTCTCTCCAGCAGCAGGGACACCAGGAACCTAAGGGAGGTTAGTTCCAATGGTGACAAAGAACCCAACTTCATCCAAAATGCTCACTGAGCCTTTTTTTTTTTTTTAAATCACATCTAATTTTTCCTAGGGTTTCATTTTGAAAACTGTTGAATGACCAAGTTCTCTCCAACAATCATTTCAGGTTCCTACAAAATCACCTTGGGATTCTTTGGCCTGGGCAAGGCCTTAGTTAGTTCATCTGCTTCCCAAAATGCACTTGGAGCACAAGAGAGATTGAGAGGGGAAAATTAAAGAGAAAGAAAGTACTTGAATTTGAGTCTTTGCCTTTCACAGATGGATCCCTGACTTGAATAAGAAATCTCTACATTATGGCTGACGTTACACTTCATGAAAAAAGAATAAAAGAAACTAAAGGAAAGACAGATGTAAACTGGAATTCTAGACAGACAACAAAGAAGTCTTATTACTTATTTGAGGTTGGTGGGTGCCAACAGTACAAGAAAAGCTCAAGTGAAATCTTCGTGAGGTTTCCCATCATGGTAGATTCCTGCTAAGGAAAAGGCACTGAAGAATAACAGGCCGAAGAAAACAACAACAACAACAAATTAACAACAATGAATTCCCCATCTGGAAGATGAAAACAATAGCCTTTTATCAAAAATAGTAAAAGATTCTGAAACATGTTCACTAAATATTTTTCTCCTTTAGGTCTATCCAAGCCCCTTCATGGTAGACAAAGATTTGCAAATAAATATATTTATTTTAGGTTTGGTTTTTAATGAAGGTTGTGGATAAAAGAGAAATCCTGGTACATAGTTTAAGCTCTTACCAACAAAATCTTCCCTAAATCTGACCTCCATTACCTAAGTGTAAACCTAATTAAGCCTAAAAGGGGAGGGAAAAAAAGAAAACATCATGTCCATTTCCTTAAGAGTCCTATTTTGGGATTCAAATTTCTTCAAAAAGTCGAACTTAAATTATTCAGCCATTCTGTGGTTTGAGTCAAGGTTTTATGAGCATTTTCTGTCTATCAGCAATCGTGGGTTGAGGAAAAAAAGAGACATCGTAATTCAGATGCTATTCCGGGTCTATGTACATGGCCCAACACGATACTCAAAGTCTGCTCACCCGCCAAGAACTAACATACATTTTGAAAAGCAGTCATTGACTTAAAAGCTAAAGATTAGAAACTACCATCATCTTCCATTCTTCCTCCCCAAGCTGACTCATGAACACAGGGCACCCCCTGCCAAAAACACACCCACAACACTGCAGAGAAAGCAAACAGAAATTTCCAGAGTCCGAGCAGCTGGAAACACTTTTACGTGCCACCCAGTTTGGTAATACAACTTTTTACATTCTTTTTGTTAACTTCAATCTTAACTACTCTACAAAAGAGCCAGTCTCATCGAATGTCAGGTGCACTTGTCTTGCACCACACTTTGTGCTGGGTAGATGTACAAAGTCGTCACAGGCTTGTAATACAAGCACCTCACAACTCAGCACCAGAATCACTTCAAGTGTTCACCATCACAGACCACGTTCTCTGTAAATGACCTACATTAAGCCACACGTGGTGCAGGTGATGAAGAGATCCTCAGCCTGGTGATGGTAGCAATGTCCAACACGGAAAATGGGTGCTTGAGGACAGCAGCCGAATGGAACGTCAACCTGCGCTGAAACCTACCCAGACACCTGGCCTATAAATGCCCTTTGTTGTTGAAGCCAATCTGAGTTTCCTGTCACCTGCAGTATAAGGATCCCTAATACCGTGATGCACATATTGCGTGTATGTTATATGATAATAATATATGCCCCCTTATTCCATGATGATCTTTTCAGTCCACTACAAACATCACCTCCTCCAAGAAGCTAACTCTTCCAGTTGCAATTAATTGTTGCCTCTCTTCTCCACTCAGGATAAGTGGACCCAGTTCTCTAGGGCTGGCACGGGGCAGGGAGAGCTTGCTCAGTCACAGACCACGGACACTGCCCTGATCCCGATCCTACTTACCCAAGACACCACAGAATAAGCTTTTCAAATTTCCCACCCCCAGATTTTCCTGAAAGTGATGTCGTTATATAGAACAGCCAGGAAAATAGACATATACAATGTCATAGTTCATTATTTACACTAACTGGAACCGAGTCACTGGGAGAAACAGTAAGTGTGAGTGTCCCCAGAAGTCTCTCTTACTCAGACCCAATGGAACTCATTTATAAATAACTCAAAATCTTCCACCCACGATATCAATGTTGTGTCTGTTGCACAAAACCTTCCCAGACTCTGCTGTTGGCCTTTCGTTGAGGTAGATTCAGATAGTAATCAGAGGTGGAGCAACCCATGGTCTATCAGTTTCAACCATGGTCTATCAATGTGTGGGTTTCTCATTAAAATATGTTATACAATGAGAAGCCCATTTGAAGAGTCAATGAAGAGTGGTACATGGACATCTCAGCCTTTCTAAAACTAACTTTTAGGTACTTAAACCTGCACTATATTGTTACCCCCACTCCATGCACTGTTGAAAGGATACCGAATATTCCACAGTTCTGCAGGTGGCTTCTCCTTCCAGAAAATCTCAGAGTGGAGTATGTTTTTGAAATTTACCAACTAAGTGCATTCTTTTCTCCTTGTTATAAAACAGATTCTCCCTCTGATCGATGTCACCCTTGACAAACATAGCCTGTGTTCTGTCTTGTATTAATGTCAGCTATCTGAGGTTTGTCTCTCTCATCAGACAGTCTCTTAAAGACAAGGACAAAAATCAGTTCTTTAAGCCCTGCATTGCTTAGAACTGGGCATCCTACAAAATAAACCAGCAGATCCCAAACTTAAGTTTACCTCAGGTTCAAGAACAGAGCTCATTAAAAAATATAGATTTTGACTCTATATTTAGGGACTCTGAGCCACAGGGTTGGGGTAGAGTCTGGGAATCTGCATTTCTTATAGAGTGAATCTGATTACTATAGGTTATGAAACATCCTGAGAACTGCTAAAGGAGACCCTCAATAAGAATTTTTTCTAATAAATGAACAGACTGATTCATTAATGCCACAACCAGTCCCCTCCCTACTATATGCATGTGAGGACATTCTTGAATTGCCACCTACAGAACCTGGCTCTGGCACACCAGCCTCTTCTCACAGCAGAAAGAGTACGCTCTCCAAACTTCTCCCTCTGCACTCAATATGTCAACACCAAAGCTCAAAAATTTTATCTGAGGACTCAGAGCCCCAAAAGCTCAAAGACAGCAAGCCCAGGCAAAAATTCCAGGGATTTGGCACAGAAAAAAATTGAAACTGAGGCCCTGAACCCATTATGGAATCAGGCAAGTAGGACTGCCCTTGTCCTCTTTCTTTGGGGTCTCTGGGTCTACTCAAAAGTCAAACTTCTAGTAGGAAGTCAAACAGGAGATGTTAATGATAATGAAGACAGCAATGGGGCAAATAAAAGGTCATGAAAAGGGACATCACTTCCTTTAAAAAAAAAGAATTTTTAGGGGAGCCTGGATGGCTCAGTTGTTAAGCATCTGACTTTGGCTCAGGTCATGATCCCAGGGTCCTGGAACCAAGCCCCACAACCAGTTCCCTGCTCAAAGGGAAGCCTGCTTTCCCTCTCCCACTCCCCCTGCTCATGTTCCTGCTCTTGCTGTCTCTGTCATATAAATAAAATCTTTTTTTTTTATTTTTTTGAACACTGGCTAGTGTTTGGCAAATCCTCTTGTAAGGTCAATTCCTATTGACCAAGCTGGACTGTAAGTTCGTTGAAGGCAGGGAATGCATGTCCCATCTCTCTCGTGTCAACATTAAAGTTGGGTACATGCCTATTACTTCAAACTATCAAGTAAAGTACTTGTCTCCATTTCATGAGGTATATCTTGCTCTTTCATTTGGAACATAATCTTCCATTTCTTTTTTCTATCTGACTCCCTATGTTGATTTCCATGTAGCAGACGAAACAAACACCTCTCCATCTTGAAGAAGTAGCCTCATGTGGGAAATGAAATTTGTTATTCCACCCTGTTTCCACTCTTTGTTATCTTTCTAACATATCTGCTTGTCCAAGAAGACTATTATATTCTTTTTTTTTAAGATTTTTTTTTTATTTATTTATTTGACAGACAGAAATCACAAGTAGGCAGAGAGGCAGGCAGAGAGAGAGAGAGGCAGAAGCAGGCTCCCTGCTGAGCAGAGCCCGATGTGGGGCTCGATCCCAGGACCCTGGAATCATGACCTGAGCTGAAGGCAGAGGCTTTAACCCACTGAGCCACCCAGGCACCCCAAGAAGCCTATTATATTCTTAATAGATACCTGTAGCTGAGAGTGTGCCAAGACCTGTCACTGTCCCTTTGGGGAGGAGCTCAGTACCTAGAGTAAGGCTGGTTGGAAGCCAGACTCCTGAGCAACAGCTTTTAAAAATGTAAAAATATGTGTAGTTCTGTGGGACCTCAAAGCATAAGCCCCACTGGGCACCAGAGCCAGGCAATCTGGTTGCGTCCCCTGGGCAGGAGTCACAAAGATCAAGGTTACAGACAGAAGTATAAGCTGTCTTCTGGGAGATACTGGTAAGCTGGAGCAAAGCAGAGGGAGAGCACCATATGGCATCCACAGCCTATGTTCCTTGAGCCCAGCTCCATAGGACACTAAATGTGTACTGAACCAGAAGCCTGCCCCTCAGGCTGAAGCTCCAGGACAAACAAAGAGGCCTCCTTCACAGAAAGACTAGGGTGAGGGGGTATCTCAGAGTCTTCTGTCTAGGTAACACCCTGGCTACGGCAACCTGCCAACAACTGTGTCTCCAACTGCTCCAGCTTTGAGCAACCCAGGACTGGAAGCCCCCTGGCCACCAGAGCCAGGCAATCCAGGAGTGTCCCCTGGGTGGCAGCCACAAAAACCGAAGCAGAAGATGTAAAAACCCAAGCTCCAGACGGATGTAAAAGTTTCCTTCTAGGAGATACTGGTGCCCTGGAATAGGACAAGGCAAGCATGAAGATGGTGCCTGCTAGTCTCCAGAGCATTCCAGGAGACTCATTGAACTGGGGTGAAGAACAAATACAGTGAGAACTTCGACTAAGAGACAGAAATACCAAAGGGAGGTCACAGAGCTAAGGAATACAATAACTGAAGTGACAAATACACCAGATAGACTGAACAGCAAACCAGATGAAGAGGAAGAAAGGATCAGTCAACTTGAAGACAAATCATTAGAACACACCCTATCAAAGCAACAAAAGGAAAAAAGAATGAAAAAAAGTGAAGATAGGTTGAAGGACTTACAGAACAATATCAAACAGACTAATCCTCACATCGTAGGGTTCCCAAAAGGGAAAGAGAGAAAGAGACACAAAATTTTGAAGAAATAATGCCTGAAAACTCTCCTAACCTGGAAAAGGGCACAGACATCCAGATCCAGGAATCCCAGAGAGTTCCAATTAAGATAAAGAGACCCAAACCAAGATACATTATAATTACAATGTCAAAAGTTGAAGACAAGATTATTAAGAGCCACAAGAGAACAACAAATTGTTACATACAAGGGACCACCCTTCCCTTAAGACTATCAGCAGATTTTTCAGCAGAAACTTTGCAGGCCAGCGAGAGTTGCATGATATATTCAAAGTACTGAAAGATGAAAAACTTCCAACCAAGAATTCTCTACCCAGAAAAATTACCATTCAGAATTAGAGAGCTTCCCAGACAAGCAAAAGCTATAAGAGTTCATCACCACTATACTGGTCTTTAAAAAAAAAAAAAAAAAAAAAAAAAAAAAAAAAAAAAAAAAAAAAAAAAAAAAAAAAAAAAAAAAAAAAAAAAAAAAAAAAAAAAAAAAAAAAAAAAAAAAAAAAAAAAAAAAAAAAAAAAAAAAAAAAAAAAAAAAAAAAAAAAAAAAAAAAAAAAAAAAAGCCACTAATTAGGAACTAGAAAACATGTGAAAGAATAAATCTCACCAGAAAGGAAATATATAGTTAAGGTAACTTATAAAGTTAATGTGAAGGTTGAAAACCCAAAGCAGTAAAAATAACTAAGATTACAATGATTAAAGATTTCACAAGATATAAAGATATAAAATATAACACTAAAAACATGAAAGATGGCCAGTAGGAGTAAAAATGTTGAGCTTTAGAATGGGATCAAACTTAACTTGCTACCAACTTCAAATAGACAGTTATAAATTTAAGTTGTTATATGTAAGCCTCATGGTGGCCACATAGCAAAAATGTATAGTAAATACATAAAAGTTAAAAAGAAAGGATATGAGCATACTACTAAAGAAAGTCAGCAAACCACAAAATAGAGCAAAAGAAGCAATAGAGAACTACAAAACAGACAAAGAAACAATTAACAAAATAGCAATAAGCACATACTTATCAGTAATTACTTAAAATGTAAACGGACTAAATGCTCCAATTGAAAGGCATTGAATAGCTCAATGGACTTAAAAAAAAAAAAAAAAAAGACCCATCCTCATGCTGCCTACAAGAAACTCACTTTAGAAGTAAGCACACACAGAATGAAAATGATGGAACAGAGAAAAATATTCCACGCAAGTACAACCAAAAAAAAAAAAAAAAAGAAAAGAAAAAAGTGCTGGAGCAGCTCTATATACTTCTACCAGACAACACAGAATTTAAAGCAAAGAATATAATAATAGCTACATAGTAATAAAGGGGTCAATGCAATGAAAGGACACAACATTTATAAATATTTATGCAGCCAACATAGGAGCTCCTAAATATATAAGCAAATATTAACAGACCTAAAGGAAGAAATCAACAGCAATACAGTAATAGTAGGGAACTTTAATATACCACTTACATCAATGGATAGGTCATCCAGACAGAAAATCAATAAGGAAACTTCAGCCTTAAATGACATGTTAGACCAGATATACATTCTTCTAAAGTGCACACAGAACATTTTCAAGGATAGATCATATGTCAGGCCACAAAACAAGTCTTAATAAATTTAAGAGGACTAAATTCAGATCAAGCATCATTTCTAACCACAATGTATTAAACTAGAAATTATACAAAGGAAAGTGGAAAATTTACACATAGGTGGAGAATACATATGAATTACATTTGGAAACAACATGCTAATGAACAACCAATAAGAAATGGAAAGAGAAATAAAAAAACAGCTTGATACCGACAAAAATACAAATATAATACACCAAAATGACAGGATACACCATACATAATTCCAAGAGTTCTAAATCAATAAGGAAACACGGTCTTTGAACAACACACCAGACCAGATGGACTTAAGACTTATATACACAGGGTGCCTGGGTGGTTTAGTCATTAAGCAGCTACCTTTGGTTAAGGTCATGATCCCAGGGTCCTGGGATCAAGGCCCACATCCGGCTCCCTGCTCACCGGGAAGCCTGCTTCTCCCTCTCCTGCTCCCCCTGCTTGTGTTCCCCCCCTCTCTGTGTCTCTTTCTGTCAAATAAATAAATAAAATCTTTTAAAATTTTATAAAATTAAAAAGTAAAAAAAAAATACTTATATACACAATATTCCTCTCAAAAACAACAGAACAAACATTCTTTTCAAGTGCACATAGAGCATTCTTCAGGTTAGAGCACATATTAAGCCACAAAACAAGTCTCAATGTAAGAAGACTGTAATCATATCAAGCATCTTTTCCTGCCACAATGGCTTGAAACTAGTAATCAATTACAAGAAAAGAAAAACTGGAAAGAAAGAAAAGACACAATAACATGCTACTGAAAAATTGGTCAAGGAGGAAATCAAAACATATTTGGAAACAAAAATGAAACATCATGGTCCATCACATTTGGAACGCAACAAAAGCAATTCTAAGAAGGTACAGCAATAAATGCCTACTTCAAGAAACAGAAAAGTCTTTAAAAACCTAACTCTACAGTTCCAGGAACTAGATAAAGTCAAAAGTTAGTAACAGGAGAAAAAAAAGAAGATGAGAGCAGAAAGCGAAATAAGTCAATCAGAGAAAGACAATTATCATATGATCTGACTGATAGGAGTGAGGAATTTGAGAAACAAGACAGAGGATCATAGGGGAAGGGAGGGAAAAATGAAGCAAGATGAAACCAGAGAGGGAGACAAACCATGAGACTCTTAATCTCAGCAAACAAACTGAGGGTTGCTGGAGGGAAGTTGGAGGGATATGGTGAATGGAGGATGGGCATTAAGAAGAGCATGTGATATAATGAGCCCTGGGTGCTCTATAAGACTAGTGAGTCACTGAACTCTACCTCTGAAACTAATAATACACTATATGTTAATTGAATTTATATAAATTTTAAAATGAAATTGTGTGTGCATAAACACACTGGATTATTATTCAGTATGAAAAAAAGAATGAAATCCTGTCATTTCTTACAACATGGAAGGACCTCAAGGGCATTATGGTAAGTGAAATAAGTCAGAAAAAGACAAACACCATACAATCTCTCTTACATGTGGAATCAAAGGGGAAAAAACCACATCAAGCATATTACAGAGAACAGATTGATAGTTGCCAGAGGTGAGGGTGGGAGAAATGAGTCAAGGGGGTCAAAAGAGTAAAAGAAAATAGATAACAATGCATCAAAAAAAAAAAAAAAAAGTTGGGCACATGCTAGCTATTTAAACTATCCCGGCGAGAACAAGGCAGGGTATGTAACACGCCAGTTAAGAATGCTGGCTTTAGAGGGGCGCCTGGGTGGCTCAGTGGGTTAAGCCACTGCCTTCAGCTCAGGTCATGATCTCAGGGTTATGGGATCGAGCCCCGCATCGGGCTCTCTGCTCAGCAGGGAGCCTGTTTCCTCCTCTCTCTCTGCCTACTTGTGATCTCTGTCAAATAAATAAATAAAATCTTTGAAAAAAAAAAAAAAAAGAATGCTGGCTTTAGAGCTGGAGAGAACTGAGTTCTAACACCATTTCTTCTTTAATCCCTGCAGTGCTTCTAACAAGACTTAGGATAAAACCAGTCACCAGCCTGTGTTCTTGGGCCAGTCTCTCAGTTTCCACTGCAGAGCAAAGAAAGAGGGGAATCTGAAAGTCAGGCCAGGTCTGGCTGTTAGGACCCTCACGTGTATTTGCACACAAACCCTTTGCTGGACCCTTCCTAAGGCCATGTTCATTGCAAACTACAGAAGAAGAAAAACTTCAGTTCTATATTCTCCTCCAGGGGTTCTGCTCACATTACTTCCCCTGCCCAACTGACCTTTCCCCTTTTTTGGGGGGTGGGGTGGGAATAACTCCTTGAGCTTCAGGACAAACTCCATAGCCCTGCTAATTTTTCCTGATCCCCAACGTTAAGTGCCCCCCTTGATGCATGCACAGGCCCCTGGACCATCCCACCACAGCATTTATCCCACTGTTATATGCCTGATCTGTCTGTTCACCCTGGGGATGAGCTCCATGAGGACAGAGCTCATGGCTATCCTTCACTGTAGTCCCAAGGACCAGCACAGTGCCTGGCATACGCAAGCACTCAACAGATGTGACCAAATGCAAGAAGGGATCTTACTAAGCCTCAATCTTCTCAAATGTGAAATACAGAATATTTCATTTACGGGACGACTGTGAGAATTAATGATCATATATGTAACACAGCCTAGTACAAATTGCCATTCAACGAGTTGCAGATACTCTCATTGAGGCTGCCAATAGTGAACTATTTATTACCAAAAATCTATAGTGATGAAACTGAGACAACCAAATTCAATACAAGGGATCTGAGCACCACAGTCCATGGTTTGAGACTTTCGGAAGGATCCATCCCCAAAGCCTGTCTTTCGGTTCTGCTTCTAAGAAAACCACTTGGGAATACGGAGGAGAGGAACATTTGGTCTTTGTTCCAAGTAGCCGCCTGTTGTTTTCAAGTCTCAGTGACCCATTACCTGAAGCCAAGGATCTAATGGAAGGGAATGAAGAGAAAAACTGTTCCCACAGTAAAGGAATGAGGGAAAGCTGATTTATGAGGCCAGATTCTGAAGGACAGAAATACACACAGCTTGGCACAGCAACCAGGGTGCAGAATGGAGGCACACCTATCACCTCAGGGGTGAGTCCACACTGAGGTCAGTAGAGAGAAGGGGGCAGAACACGGGTTCCTTCTTTCTTGGAAGAACTCACAGGCCTCCTGTCACTTGTCAACTGACTCGAGGTGCCCTGTACATTTCTATCTTTGAATTCCCGTAATTTTACGATGCATTTAACAACTCCCCACCTCAAGAGAGTCACAATCACAGCACCGTCTTTTCCATGATCTCCATGGAGATTCACCAAGAATTCCCATCCATCATTCTCATCATTTTTTTCAAGCTGTATAAGAATATATGGTCATCCTAGAGAATTGGGAAAATATCAAGTGTATAAAGAGGCAGAAGTAAAAACCCATAATCACACTGACATGTTTCCTACAAGGTTTTGTTTTTTAAGTTTTGGTTTTTTCAGAGTTCTACACACAATTTCAAGAATCTAAAAGATCTCCATGGTTTGTTAAACTACATAGTCTCCCTTGCTTTTCCTTTCTCTCTCAGTCTACCATCTCTTTGGGCTGATACCATGGTATTTTCCTCCGTGTTTCTAGTTTACAAACAAGTCTTGTTATTTCTTGATTTTTGGGGTTTTGGCATTATTGCCAATTTCCTACTATGGCTCACTCTTCCTATGCCACAAATGCAGACCCTTTCTATCTGTTCTTCCTTTTCCCAATGTGGTCATATTATAAATTGAGTTAGACATTGTTCATAATTATATTCTTTATTCTGTAACTGTGTAAAATCTAACCATATTTTTCTTTCCCGCAAATTTTTTTGTTTTCCTAGGAGTTAACAATCATCTACCAATAGTTCAATATCAAGTTCTCGCCAATTTTTAAAGCTTCCTCTCAAAATGTCCAGATTTTGGACATCAGGTATTGGTGCATACGTGTCATCCTGGGAAGGTCTCTCCTGCAGTTTTCTCTCCTGACCATTCCAGGCTAATGGCCCTCCAGACCTGGTGCACAACTGCCATCTAGAAATCTGGTCTATCACCCTAGAAATGACCTTCCCTTCTCCCTCTTTTTTGTGTATGCTTTTGTTTTGAACACCTTCTCCAGCTGCTTCCTAAGATGGTAAAAGTTTTTTGTTTTTTGTTTGTTTGTTTGACAGACAGAGATGACAAGTAGGCAGAGAGGCAGGCAGAGAGAGAGGAGGAAACAGGCTCCCCACTGAACAGAGAGCCCGATGCGGGGCTCAATCCCAGGACCCTGGGATCATGACCTGAGCCGAAGGCAGAGGCTTAACCCACTGAGCCACCCAGGCGCCCCCTAAGATGGTTAAAGTTTTGAGACCTTCCATACTTGATTCATCTATGCTTCATCTTCATCCTACCCTCAATCTTGTTTGGCTGACAGACTTCCTGGTTAAGTATCATTTCCTTTTGGAATTTTGAAGACATTGCTCCATTACCTCCCAGCTCCCAGTGTTGCTGCTTGGAACTCTGAGAGCCTTCTGTGTCCTGATTCTTTATGTGCGACCTATTTTGAAATCTCACATGTATGTGTAGTGGTTTGAGACTATTTTCATAGTGGGCCCTTGGTGGAACCCATCAACCTGGAATCTTATGTGTCTTGGAATTCTTTTTCTTTTTCTGTAGCCCCAGTTATGTGAATATTGGACCTCTTAAGCTTTTTCATAGTTTCCCTTATTTTCATCTCTTTGCCTTTTCTTACTCTACTTTCTAAGAAAATTACCTCCTATAGACTTTTCATTTCTGCTCTATGCTCTTAGTTTTCCAAGAGTGTTTTCCTACTCTACACATTTTTTTTTTTTAGGATATCCTACTTTTATTTCAGGACTACAGTATCTCCTTTGACCTAAGGATACTAATAGCAGAATTTTACTTCTAATGCTTTCTTTTCTCAGCATATTCTCTGATTGCTCTAAGTTTCTTTCTTATTTGTTCTAATCTCTATCTTTGATGTTAGAGACTTCTCACAACTACCAGGAAATCCTTAAATTTCTGCTCATATTTAAGAATGGAGAGCTAAAAACTCACTGGAATCTCTGAAAATAAGGACTTCTCCTCTGGAGATTCATTATACAGTGATCTGGCCATTTACTGAGGAGTTTGCAGAGGAAGTTGGTTCGGCTCTCTGAAAGTCAGTGTCTCCCCAACCCTTGCTTCTGGGTAAAGACCAGACTTAAGAGCCAAGTAAGTAGTGAGCACTCAGGGGCAGGGAGAGCCAGGTGTGTCTCAAAATCCAGTACGTATATGTACAATTAATACATTCAATTTCCTGTTGTCTGTAGTCAATTCCTACCCTCACAAGTGCCTGGGGTTTATTCTCTCCACAGAAACAATCTCCAGCCTTTTTCCAGAGTGAGGGAAAAGTAGTCACAATGCTACATGGAGTGAGAGAGGACATCTGGAGTCTTAAAACTTACAGGGACTTGTGCTACCAACTTGGTTTGGGGAGAATTTATATAGTGTAAATGAAACTGGTTTTCAGCTTCTCTTGCTCCTGGCTTGGGATTCAATCTTCCTCATCTATTCACAGCTTGCAAAAATCTATTGCTCACATGAAAAGATAATCAGCACCACTGGTCATTAGGGAAATACAAATCAAAACTATAATGAAATACCACCTCATATCCACTAGAATGGTTATAATGTTAATATACTATGTATATGTGAAAGTATATATATGTATGTATATGTATTTATGTACATGTGAGTATATATGTATGTACATATGTATGTGTGTGTATATATGATATGGGGAAATTAGAATCCTTACACACTGATGGTAGGAATGTAAAATGGTGCAGCTGCTATGGAAAATAGTTTGGCAGTTCCTCAAAAAATTAAACGTAGGATTACTCATCAACTCCACCCTTAGGTGCACATCCAAAAAAACTGAAAACAGGTATTCAAAAAATATATACGCAGGAATATTCATAGCAGCATTATTCGCAATAACCCAATGTGAAAACTACCTAAATATCCACCATCCAATCAATGGATAAACAAAATGTGGTATCCCCATACAATAAATTATTAATCAGTCATAGAAATACATGAACTATGGACACATGCCTCAACATGGATGAACCTTAAAACCATGATATTGAGTGAAAGAAGCCGAACACAGAAAGCCACACACTGACTCCAGTTCTATGAAATATCTAGAACAGGCACATTCACAGACACTAAGCACATTAGTTGCCGCCAGGGGCTGGGGGACAAACTGGTAGTTTCCAGAGGGGACAAAGTTGGTAGGATGGGGGAAAAACATCAAGGGGATCAAGAGATTCAAACTTCCAGTTATAAACTAAGTCACAGGGAGGAAAACCCATAGGGATTCCAATCAATGACAGCATAGGGAATCCAATCAACAACATCGCAGTAACTTCATACGGTGACAGTTAACTACACTTATCAGGAGCAGCACTGAGTAACATACAAAGGTTGAATTACTGGAATACCTCTGCAACTTCGCCTTGTATGTTAACCATACTTCAATTTCAAAAGAGCCACTGTAAAGCTGAATCCTACCTTCCAGGAGCTTACTATCAACTTGATATTTTAAAAAAACAACAAAAGAAATAAGGAAAGAAAAGCACACTCCACAATAAATTACTGTGGCCAGTATAGTTCAGTCTGTGTCCTGGAGATCAGAAGAAAAGGCTATAGCTGTGGGTAAAGCAAAAGTCTTCACAAGGGGCCCCTGGGTGGCTCAGTGGGTTAAGCCTCTGCCTTTGGCTCAGGTCATGATCTCAGGGTCCTGAGATGGAGCCCCGCATTGGGCTCTCTGCTCAGCGGGGAGCCTGCTTCCCCCTCTCTCTCTGCCTGCTGCTCTGATTACATATGATCTCTCTCTCTCTCTCTCTCTCTGTCAAATAAATAAATCTATATTCAAAAGGCTTTACAAATAAGCAGTGACTTAGAGCTGGGTAAGAAATAACCTCAGAGAAGATTACCGTACTATGTTGTATCAGAAACATGATAAACACAGGAAAACAAATATATTTATGGTATGCATAGTCTGGAGACCAACTGGGCCAGTTTGTAATGAATTATATCCTAAAGAAAAGTGTTCTGGGGTCATACTGTGAAAAAAAATTTATATAATATATAAATATATATTTTAATATATATAATATATAAATTTATTATATATATATATATATATATAAATAAATAAAACAAAATTATCTCAAACCTGGGCTCTCCAAGTCATGGTTAAAATGTTCGCATTAGCCAACCCATGCACAATCCTTCATACTGGATTCAATCCTGGACATTACCATTCTCAGCTTTAAAAGAAGATAAATGGCACTGATCATCGTAAACTGCATATTCCAGTCTGCTGAGTTTCAGTACCCTTGGCAATGACAGGCCTGGCTTATATTACTGTCCAAAGTGCCACACAAAGGCATTCGTGAACAACACTGACTTAGCCCTGGAGGTAAAAGCAAATAACACTGACTGGTAAGCAAATGGCCTCTGAAGGCCAAAATATTCACTCCTTCTGGTTCAATTGGAGATATCAGAGAATTGGGGGTGTGGCTACTGAAAAGCCATGGGTGATCAGCAGATTTGTCAGTGGACTGGGAGGAAGGGTAAAATCATCACCTAAACCTCTGTATTGAGTGCTGGAGTTCCCAGCTACATAAATCCTATGACTTTTGCAAATGTATGTTGTGTTTCAGTCATTTGCACTGAAAAGGGTTCTGATTAACACACACCCCCAGTATCCTCCAATATCACTGAGCTCAATCATCACACTTAAACAAGTTCTCATTAAATCAAACTCTAGTTCTCATTAAATGAGCTAAGCTGTAAATTCCTTGGATGTCTAGCTCTTCATCAACTTGTCCATCTCCAGTATTTAACAATGGATGGATAGAATGAAACTAAGACCAAAAAATGAACAAAGAAATGGAAAAAATATTGAAGTTTCCGCCTAATTTGTTTATTCATCTTCTTTCTTCCAACTTCAATTTTCTGTTCTGAATCCTGCAGAATGAGATTTCTAGGAGGTCTTCATCTGGTGACAGCAGAGGCCACAGTGTTAAGGGAGGAAATCATCTACACAGAGATTCCATCTGGGTAATCTATACCAACTTCCCAAATCCTATCCCTGTGACCCTGGGAGAGGAGAAAAGGAAAAAGGATGGTTCATGTTTTGAGAGTCCCTATACAAGATAAGGCACCTTACTTTATGCTTTGTAGATTTTCTCTCACGGTTATCACCAGGCTCTTCAATTATAGGTATTTGAGGAACACAAAGAAAAGCTTTAGACAGATGAGAAATCCAAAGAGAAACTGAAAAACTTGCCCAAGGTCATACAATTACACAGACAACAGAGTCAAACTTGCGTATTTCTGTCTCCAGAATGTACTGCACCCCAAGATCCATTACTTTTGGGGTAAATGCCTACATGATATGAGGGTCCCAGAAAGTCTCATCTCCTCAAAAATATCTCTTTCTGAAGCTAGAAATTCTACCAAAAACTCATCCTTCAGGTTGCTATGTTATGATCTTAATAATAATTGTTAAGATCATTCAATTATTATAAGATATATATAAGATAATGATTATAAGATCATTAAAATGATCTTAATAATGTATTAATGCTTCATTAGTTATGAATCATTTTCATGTGAATTCTTTCGTTTGATCTTCACAGCAGCCCCAGTATGGGTTATCCCCATACTGCAGATGAGAAAACAGAAGTCAAGAAAGAGACCTTTTTTTTTTTTTAATTCTTTTTTAAGATTTTTTATTTATTTATTTGACAGACAGAGATCACAAGTAGGCAGAGAGGCAGGCAGGGAGAGAGGAAGAAGCAGGCTCCCTGCTGAGCAGAGAGCACCATGTGGGGCTCGATCCCAGGACCCTGGGATCATGATCTGAGCCAAAGGCAGAGGCTTTAACCCACTGAGCCACCCAGGTGCCCTGAAAGAGACTTATCCATAGCAAAGCCATCAATCACGAGCCTCCTCAGTCTTCCAGCACCATGTTTTCAGATGTTTCTTCTACAGGTAAACTGACAAGGAGGTGACGGCTAATCCTGGCTCAGACACAAAGGGGACCAATGCCTCGGGAAGGAGCAGATAAGGGAAGGGGTGCTGGAGGGAGAGGGGTGGTACGCACAGAGCAGGAAGGCTGGAGGCTACCTGCCATCACAGTCCTCCCTGGGCTTGAAATCTGACCAAGGTACCTGGGTGTTATCAGCAGGGTCACTCCACAGCCCAGCCTGGGACAGCGAGGACTATTTCCCCAGCATCATTACTAATAGCTCCCTCTTTCCTTTTCAAAAGAGGCCCAGTTTGGACAATAAAGTATATGGTCCATGCAGTTACTACCTACCACAGGTAGAGACTGGAGGGGAGGTCCCCATACCACAGTCCCCACACAGCTCCCAGCTATGTGTGTTTCAAGTCAGCACAATGGAATCCTTTTACTTACCACTTCAGATGAGATATTTTAAAAATTTAAAAAAAAAAAAAAAAAAGGATTCTAACAGTTCAGAGAGGCCCCTGGGCAGCGGAACCGGGCTCCAGCTCTACAAGCACTTTTTCTCCTCCAGTAATTACTGGTTGCTCAGTAAGCTTAGCACCAACACCCACAGAAGCTACCGTGTAATTACGGGAAGTCTTGAAAGAAGGATTCCCTCAAAATGACACAACCTTTTCCAGGACACATGCGCACACATGTTCGTGCACCTGCCCTCACAGGCTCTGCACCCAGGGAGAGCCAGTCACAGCAAGACCAACTTGCGTGCAGGCAGCAGCACCTCACCGTTCGTGAAGCTCTCTCCCCCACGCTGTCCCACTCGCTCTCCGACACCCTCGTGAGGCAAGGGCACAAGCGGTCTAAGCTCCAGTTTACGAGTGATCAAACCGAGGCTCAGAGGAGGGCAAACAACAGCCCCAGGTCACACTCCTGGAAGGAGACGGGGCTGGGACGCCAATGATGCTCAGATGGCCATTGCGGGCACCCAAGCAGCGGTGTTCAGCTCAGAGCTAGCTCCCACTGTGCAGAGGACAGACAGTCCACCTCTCGCCTCCCCACATCCAGGCCCGGAGGTCCCTCACTCAGCCACCTGGGACTCCCTGACCCAGAAGCTCGCCCTCTCTCTCTCCGCCTCCACACACCTGCTTAGGTGTCACTTCAGGTCAGTTAGCGTTTGGTCAATGACTCATCCATGTTCAGCCCTAAGGCCTGGCCTCAGCCCCCAAGGAGCTCACAATCCAACGGTGTAGGAGAAAAGAGGGGGTCTACCGCTTGGGGCTCTGGGTACCCAGGTCTCCTCTGACACTGACAGGCTCGGTGATTTGGACAATTTGGCTCACCTCTCTGTTTCAGTTTCCTTCTTTTTAAAATGGGGGTCAACTAAATCAGTTTCAATTTGGTGGCCAGGGGGCTGTAACCACTTTCCCCAGATACCTAGAATTGGCCTACACAGCACTTTTGTATTTCTTAAAATCTTCCTACATCGCCCTGCCAATCCTAAACCCACAAAAATGGTTTTTGCTCTTTCATGTTCTTGGCTTTTAAATTTGCAACCCCTAAACCAGACCACCTCTGAGGTCCTCCCAATGGAACACTCCGGGGCTGGGAGTGAGAAGTAACTCGGACTCTGGGGCCAGACGGCAACTGACTAGTTATAAGACCTCAACCAAGGTATTAGCTTCTGCCCCAATGTATTTAATATGCTAAAATAATCACAGAACCTACTTCATGGGGCTTCTTTCACTTAGGGATGTGTATTTGAGGTTCCTCCAAGTCTTTTCATAGCACTCCCTACTACCCCCCTGTCTGAGTGCACCACAGTTTATCCCTTCACCTACTAAAGGGCATCTTGGTTGCCAAGAGATTTGGCAATGATGATGAAAACTTCTATAAACATCTATGTGCACGTATCTGCATGGACAGTTTTTAACTCCCTTCAGTAAATAGCAAGGAGTGTGATTGCTCTATCATATGGTAAGCCTGGTTTTATACGAAACAGCCAGATTGTCTTCCAAAGTAGCTGGGGGAGCCTGCTTTCTCACCAGCAGTAAATGAGGGTTCCTATTGTTCTACAACCTCACCAGCATTTGGGACTGTCAGGGTTCCATATTGGGGCCATTCTAATAGGCATGCTGCAGTATCTCATTTTAACTTACATTTCCTCGATGACATAGGATGTGGAACATCTTTTCATGTGCTTATGTGCCATCTGTAGATCTTCGTGGGAAAAGTGTCTACGAAGGTCCTTGACATGTTTTTAAACTTGTTTTCTCATTGAGTTTTAAGAGTTCTTTGTATATCTTAGATAAGTTCTATCAGATGTGTCTTTTGCAAATATTTTCTCCCAATCTGTGGCTTGTCATGTCTTTTTCTTGATTTTGTCTTTTGCAGATTGAAGTTTGCATTTTAATCAAGTCTAGCCTTTTAATTAGTTCTTTCATGTCTGGAAAATCATGTCTGGAAAATTACCACCCCACCCAAATCATCCAAGTTTTCTACTAAATTATCCTTTAGGAGATAGGGTTTTTTTGTTTTTTTTTGTTTTTTTTTTTTTTGGAGATAGGGTTTTTATAGTTTTAAGGAGTGTTATAGTTTTGCATTTTACACTTAAATCTTGATCCATTTTGAATTAATTTTTGTGAATGGTATAAGGTCTACATCTACTTTCACCTTCTTGCATGTGGATGTCCAGTTGTTTCAGCCCCATTTGCTCACTGTTCTTTGCTCTACTATATTCTCTTTGCAACCTTGTCAATGATCCATATATTTGCGTCCGTCTTTTTCTGGGGTCTCTATTCTGTCCCACTGATCCTTCTTCCACTAATATCACACTGTCTTGATACAATAAGTATATCTGATACTCAAATTGGGTAATGTCAGTGTTCCAACTGTGTTCTTCTTCAATACTGTGTCAGTAGGCATCTGGCTGGCTCAGTCAGTTAGGCCGCTGCCTTCAGCTCAGGTCGTGATCCCAGGGTGCTGGGATCGAGTTCCGCATCAGGCTCCCCGCTCAGTGAGGAGACTGCTTCACTCTCTGCCTGCTGCTCCCCTTGCTCGTGTTAGCTCTCTCCCTCTCTGACAAATAAAATCTTAAAAAAAAAAAAAATACTGTGTTGGTTATTCTGCATCTCTTGCCCCTCCATACAAACTTTAGGATAAGTTTACCAACACCTACAAAATAGCTTGCTGGAATTTTTATTGGGATTGTCTCGAATCTACAAATCGAAAAGAACTGGTATCTTGACAACACTGAGTCTTCATATCCATGAACATGGAATACCTCTTCATTTATTCAGTAGTTCTTTAATATTCATCAGAGTTTTCTTCATATAGATCTTATACATATTTTGTTACATTTTATATCTAGATTATTTCACTTTGATCAGGGGCAAGGAGAATGGCTAATGTAAACAGCATAACGTCTTCAATTCCAAAGTGCACTTGTTCATTGATGATATATATAAAAGTAAAATGATTGCCTTTTGAACATTAACCTTATATCCTACAATCTTGCCATAATCATGTATTGCTTCCAGGAGTTTTTGTCAATGGCCAGATTTTCTTTTTTTTTTTTTTTTTTTTTAAAGATTTATTTATTTATTTGACAGAGATCACAAGTAGGCAGAGAAGCAGGCAGAGAGAGAGGAGAAAGCAGGCTCCCCGCTGAGCAAAGAGCTGGATGCGGCGCTCAATCCTAGGACCCTGGGATCATGACCTGAGCCCAAGGCAGAGGCTTAACCCACTGAGCCACCCAGCCGCCCCCAATGGCCAGATTTCCTATATTGTGTCTATCTGCAAAGAGTTTTAGTTCTTCCTTCCCAATCTGTATACATTTTATTTCCTTATCTTCTCTTACTGCATTAATTAGGATTTCCAGTAGGATGCTGAAAAAACAAAAGAGGGATTATCTTTGCCTTATTTTGATCTTAGTGAAAAAAAAAAAAGTTTTTTACCATTAAGTATGATGTTAACTAGATCTTTATGAATATTCTTTATCAAATTGATGAAGTTCCTCTACTCCTAGTTTACTGTTTATATCAATGTGTGTCCCATTTTGTCAAATGCTTTTTCCACATCTATCGGTATCATGTGACTTTTCTTTAGTTTATTGATGTGAAAGATTACATTAATTGATTGTCTAATGCTCAATCAGCCTTCCATAACTGGGATAAAATCTACTTGATGTGCTGTATACTTTCAAGGTTTTATTTATTCATTTGACAGACAGCAAGAGAGGGAGCACAAGCAGGGGGAGAGGGAGAAGCAGGCTCCACGCTGAGCAGGGAGCCCAATGTAGGACTTGATCCCAGGACACTGGGGTCATGACCTGAGCCGAAGGTATACACTTAACAAACGAGTCACCCAGGTGCCCCTAATATTTTGTTGAGGACTTTTTTATCTGTATTCATGGGATACACTGGTCGGTAGTCTCCTTTTCTTAGGTCTTTGATTTTGGTATTAGGATAATGTAGGTCTCACAGAATCTTACTCTTTCGAAAGAGATTGTAAAGAATTGATATTTCTCCTCTACATGCTTGGTAAACTTCACCAGTGTTCCATTGGGCTTGGTGCTTTCTGTTTGAAAGAGGTTATTAGTTGTTTATTTAATTTCTTTAATAGATATAGGCTTATTAGATTATCTGTTTCTTGAGTTTGGGCAAATTGTGTCTTTCAAGGAATTGCTCCATTTCACATAGGTTATCAAATTTGCGGTCACAGAGTTAATGGTATTCTTTTATTATCCGTTTAATGTCCATGGGATCTATAGAGATATCTACTCTCTCACTAGTGCTATTAGTAATTTCTATCTTTTTTTTGTTTTTCAAGCCTCACTAGAGATATATGGTCTTTTCCTAAGAATGAAGTTCTGGCTTCATTGGTTTCCTCTACTGATTTTCTCTTTTTCAATTTCATTAATTTCTGCTCCAATTTTTATAATTTTTCTTGGCTTTACTCTAGATTTAATGTACTCTTCCTTTTCTGGTTTCCTCACTTAAAGATTGATTTTATAGCTTTCTTTTCAAATAAATGCATTCATGGCTAGATGTTTCCCTCAAAGCACTGCTTTTGCTGCTTTGATAAATTTTGATAAGCTCTATTTTTCTTTAGTTCAAAATATTTTTTATTTCCCTTAAGATTTTTTTCTTTGACCCATGTGTCACCTAGAAGTGTGTTGTTCGGGGGCATCTAGTGACACAGTTGGTTGGGCATACAGCTCGGTTTTGGCTCAGATCATGATCTCAGGAATTTGGGGTTGAGCCCTATATCAGGCTCCACACTCAGCACAAAGTCTGCCTGGGATTTCTCTCTCCTTCTGCCCCTCCCCCACTGCATGCTATCTAATTTTTTTTAAGTGTGTTGTTTAATTCCATCATGGTCTAAATGCACACACTGTATAATTTCTAGTCTTCTAAACTTAAGATGTGGTTTATGGCCCAGAATGTTATCTCAGTAGATGTTCCATGTGAACTTAAGAATGTGTATTCTGCCTCTAGTGGATCAAGTACATCCATTATACTTATTTTTGGTTGATTGCTGGTGTTGAGTTCAACTATCCCCTTACTCATTATCTGCATATTGGATATGTCCATTCCTGATATCATTGAAATCTTAAACTTTAAAAGCGGATTCATCTGTTTGTCCTTGTAGTTCCATCACATTTTTTTGGTTTTGTTTTGTTTTGTTTGTTTTTACCTCATTATATAGCCTTTTCAGATTATAATATCTACTTGGAAAACTGATCCCTTTATCATCATGTAATGACTTTCTTTATCCCTGAAAACTTTCCTCCTCTTATGTCTGCTCTGTCTGAAATTAATATAGCCACTTCTGCTTTCTTTTGACAAATGTTGGCTTGGTATAGCTTTCTCCATTTACTTTTAATCTATATGTGTTTATGTTTAAAAGGAGTTTCTTGTAAACAACATGTAATTAGGTCTTGATTTTTGATCCACTCTGATAATGTGTCTTTTTATCAGTGCATTTAGACCACTGACATTCGAAGCAATTACTAATATAGTGGGATTAATATCTACCATATTTCTTACGGTTTTCTATTTGTTATTATTCTTTGTTCCTATTTGTCTTTTTTCAGCCATTTCTCATTTTGAGTATTTCTAAGATTCCATTAGCTCTCCACTCTTAGTATATCAGTTCTATCTTTAAAAAAAAAAAAAAAAAAAAACTTTTTTAGTAATTATTTAGTGATTACCCTGGAGTTTGCTGGATACATTTATCACTAATCCAAGTCCACTTTCAAGTAACACTATACTACTCAGGTAGCTCAAGTAGGTTATAGTAATAAAATAATCCTAATTCCTCCCTTCTGTCCTTTCCACCAGTGTTGTCATTTATTTATATACAAGTATACATAGTCCAATACAGTGTTCTTTTGTTTCTTGTTTTTTGTTTTTCTTTTTTAAGATTATTATTAGAGAGAGGTGAGGGGAGCAGAAGAAGAGGGACAAGGAGACACCATGCTGAGCACGGAGCCTAACACAGAGTTCGATCCCACACCCTGAGATCATGACCTTAGCCAAAAATCAAGAGTTGAATGCTATTTTGGCCAAACTGTTACCTCTCCAACAAGAGTCTTGGCTCCCTTGTCAAATATGTACGGGTTTATTTCTGGGCTCTCTATTCTCTTCCACTGGTATGCCAGTTCCATACTGTTTTGATTAATACAGCTTTGTATTATGGTTTTAAGTCAGGAAGTATGATGCCTCCAGTTTTGTTCCACCTCAAAGACTACTTTGGCTGTTCAGGGGCTTTGTGGTTCCATTAACAATTTCGGGATTATCTTTTCAACTTCTATGACAACTGCCATTGGAATTTGGTAGGAATTACATTCAAGTCATCCACAGATGGCTTGGGGTAGTATCCTGAACAAAGGTTATTTTTCCATTTAGGTTTTTTTCAATTTCTTTCATAAATGTCATAGTTTCTAGTGTGTAAATCTTTAACTTTCTTAAAATTATTCCTATTTTACTTTTTGATATTATTGTAAATGGGATAATTTCCTTTATTTCTTTTACAGAGAGCTCATTGTTAGTATAAAGAAATATGTATGTTGCTTTCGTATCCTGAAACTTTACTAATTTATTTATGAAGTCAAAATTTTCTGGTTGAGATTTCAGGATTTTCTATATACAAGATCATGTCATCAGCAAACAGAAAAATTTTCTGATTCAGAGGCCTTTTGTTTTCTTGACTAATTGCTCTGGGAGGACTCCCAGTATATGTTGAGTAGAAATGTTGAGAGAGAGCACCCTTGTCTAGTTCCTGACCTCAATGGCAAAGCTTTCAAACTTTCACCAGTGAGTATGAAGTCAATGTGAACTTGTCAAAGAGGACCTTTATTATGTTAAGGGATATTCTTTCTATACTCACTTGTTGAGAGCTTTTATTATGAAAGGAGGTTGAATTTTGTTGAATTTTGTTGAATGCATCTATTGAGATGCAGATCCAAGTTTGAGCCGTTATCACTCACTCTCTAAAGAAGTTGTGTTAACCTGTATTATAAGTCAGGTCTACTGGCAACAAATCTTTTTTGTCTGAGAAGTACTGTTCTTTCACTCATGAAGGATAATTTCATATGCTACAGAATTCTAGGTTGGGGTTATTTCCCCACAACATTTTAGATATTTTACCCACACTCTTGTTTACATAGTTTCTAAAGACAAGCTGAATATAATTCTTATCTTGCTTTTCTATTAATGTTTTCTTTTTTTCTTTTGGCTGCTTTCAAGACTTTCCTTCTATTTTCTTTAGTTTGAAAATGAGCTAGCTAGATGGAGTCTTTGTTGGTGGTCGTGGTTTTGGTATTTATCCCACCTGGTGGTCTCTGAACTTCCTCAACCTGTGGTTCAGTATCTGACATCAATTTAGGGGAAATTCTCAGTAATTATTGTTTCAAACGTTTCTTCTTCTCTTTCCTTCTGCTGTTCCCATTACAGGTATGTTATACCTTTTCTAGTTTAGTCTTTTTTTCTCTTTGCTTTTCATAGTTTTGGAGGTTTCTACTTCACTATCATCAAGGTCAAACATTCTTTCCTCAGTTGTGTCCAGTCTAAGTAAGTCTTTTTAAAAATTAGTATTACTATTTACTTTAGAGGGAGAAAAAGAGCATGTGTGTTGCAGGGAGAGGGAAGTGGGAGAGGCAGAAAGAGTTCTAAGCAGACTCTGCACTGAGCACAGAGACTGACACACAGCTCAATATCACAATCCTGAGATCGTGAACTTGATCCAAAACCAATAGTCAGCCATTCAACCAACTGTGCCACCCAGGGACCCCATGCCCAAAGAGCATACTTCCATTTTTCTTAAGTGTTTTCCATCTCTAGCATTTTTTTGGTTCTTAGAATTTCCATGTCTCTGCTGACATCACCCATCTGTTCCTCCATGTAGTCTACTTTGTCCATTAGAGCCCTTCGCATATTCAACAGTTTCAAATCCCTTGTCTGATAATTCCAACATCCCTGCCACAATCAAGTCCTGCTCGGTCTCTTCCAACCGTCTTTTGCCTTTCAGTATTTTTCACAAGTTTTTCTTGATAACTGGGCATAATGGACTGTGTAAGAAGAACTGCTGTAAATAGGCCTTTTGTAATACATGGCAGAAAGGGAAATATTTTATAATCTTATTAGATTCCCGTCTTTCAGTTTCAGAGCATGCGCCTCTAGGCTGAACTCCACATGTGCTGGTCGGTTGTTTGCAGACAGGCGGACTAAAGTCGGCTGAATGTGGGCATTTCCTTCCTTCCAGGTAAATCAGCCTCTGGTTTATTCTCCTGAGGACGGATTTTAAGTACGGAATTTAAATACAGAAGGCTCTATTATATTTCAAAAATAGTTCCATTTCCCCACCCTACTGCCGGAAGCACAGTGGGATTTTCCCCCTTATTTTTTTTTTTAAGATTTTTATTTATTTGACAGACAGAGATCACAAGCAGGCAGAGAGAGAGGAGGAAGCAGGCTCCCTGCTGAGCAGAGAACCCGACACGGGGCTCGATCTCAGGACTCTGGGATCACAACCTGATCCAAAGACAGAGGCTTTAACCCACTGAGCCACACAGGCGCCCTTTCCTCCTTATTTAATGTGAGAACCTGGTACAGATCCAGGAAGTAGGATACTCAAAAGTGTGGGAGCCCCTGGTGACTGGGTGCCCCTGGAACTATTAACTGTGAGTTGTCCACATTATACCTCTAGCAATTCATCAATTACAGCTGAGGTTTCTATACCCAGGTGCTGGTTCCCAGGGATCTTACTGCTCTGGTGCTTTGGGGTTCTCTGCATCTGCCTGTCAATCTCTCCAAATGAGGAGGCAGTTCAGCCTGTGCCCTCACTTCTCTTATGGATCTAAGTAAACCTATTTTCAAGTTTGTTCAACTTTTTGTTTTTGTTATCATGCACCAGACTTCCAAGCTTGTTACATGCTGGACCAGAAACCTGAAGTCCTTGTTCTAAATTGAAGTGAAATTCTTATTACATAAAATTAACCACTTCCAACAATTCAGGAGCATTTATTACATTCACAATGTTGTGCGATACAGCACACTTATCTGGTTCCAAAAGCTTTTTTTTTTTTTTTTTTTGGTTGGGGGTAGGTTCAAAACATTTTACTGAGGGGCTTCAGGAGAAAGTCAGGAGAAAGGGCTGGGAGGACAGTGAGATCCAACACCCTCAGCCTGGCCAGGAATGCCCAGTTCCATAGTGACCAAGAAACACTGTCATCATCTTAAAAGGAAACCCTATACTCATTAAGCAGTCATTTTCTCCCCCCACCCCACCCCTGGCAGCCATTAATCTTTATCTGTATGGATTTACTTTTATGTTCTGGATATTTCATACAAAGGAAAAAATATTTGATCTTTTGTGACTGGCTTCTTTCACCTGGCATAATGCTGTTTTTAAGGTTGATCATGTTGTAGCATGGATCACTACTTCATTTTTTAAGGCTGAGTAATATTCCATGATATGGACACATCACATTTTATTTATTCATTCATCCAGTCGGGTACTTCCTGTGCCTTCTTCCTGCCATCCACGATAGCAATTCTAAAGTGTCCTCAGAGGCCAGATCATCATCCCCAAGACCCCTCTTGGGCCCAGCCACTTTGACCTCATACACATTCTGAACAGGCACCAGAAGGGTGATCTTCTCCAGCCCCTCCAGATGAGGACACTGGTCTTCCCCATACCAGAGACAGAAGAACTTGTAACATTCAGAGGCTGACATTTTTGGGTTTGTTGCTAGGTTTAAAAAAGAGAAGTGGTAGAATCATCTTCTCTTGGGAACCAAGGAGAAAGGGGGGGGGGAGATAAAAAGACTTTGCTTTGAATAAATTGTACCACAGGCAGGAGTAAAGCTAAGTTTTACAGTGTATGTTCTGGAGAACTGAGAAGTATCCTTACAACAGAAATAATCACTCTTTTTTTTAAGATTTTATTTATTTATTTGAGAGAGAGAGAGAGAGAATGAGAGAGAGCATGAAAGGGGAGAAGGTCAGAGGGAGAAGCAGACTCGCCATGGAGCTGGGAGCCCAATGCGGGACTCGATCCTGGGACTCCAGGACCATGACCTGAGCTAAAGGCAGTTGCTTAACCAACTGAGCCACCAAGATGCCCAGAAATAACCACTCTTTAATTATGACAATTAGCATGATTCCCTAAGTTCAAAGTAACTCTTTAAAAAAAACTACCAAGAGACACGTTTGCTTTTACCACCTGATATCTTCTTGCCCATTGTCAAAGGCGGAGTAATGCCCTCCTCCTCCTCCCATGCTCCCTGCAAGATGTGGCTGTTCTAGTCCCTAGCCCCTGTGGGTCTGTTACCTTACATGGCAAAGGGGCTTTGCTGAGGTGCTTAGAAAAACGATCTTGCAATAGAGAGATGACTCTGGATTATCCAGGGTCCTTTATAAGACAGAGCCCAGAGATATGAATCAGAGAAGGAGCTATGAAAACAGAAGCAGAGCTCAGAAGGATACAAAGCCCCAAAGCCAAGGAATGTGGGCAGCCTTTAGAAACCAGAAGGATAAGGTAACAGATTCTTCCCTAGGGTGTCTGTGGAAAACACAGACCTACTAACACTTTGATTTTAGCTCAGTAAGACCCATTCTGGACTTCTGACTTCCACACAGTAAGACAGTAAGTTTGTGTTGCTTTAAGCAACTGAGTTTGTGGTCATTCGTTTCAGAAGCAATAGGAAACTAATAGATCCATCTAGAATATCCAGCCATTTAACAACCAATCACCAACGTGTAGAAACACTGAGAAGTCAGAATTTTCCATGGACAGTGTTTTTGTCTTTGTGATGAAAATGTGGTGTCTGCATGTTAGAAAGAAAGCCAACACAGGAGAAGAGGAGAGAACACACAAGGAAACCTGGAATAAGCAGCAAAACTTAACCCTGAAGTTTGTTACACTAGAATGAGAAAATCTGAAGGATCACAAATTTTTCACATCTGCCGTAAAACATTTCACAGCACCTTTACATCAGACGGGCCCTGGTGAAAGGTTTTAACAAGCCAATACCCCGTGTGGTAAGGCTCAGAAAATGAACTTTCAATTCTCTTAATTTTCCAGTTAAGTGAATCTGATTTTCTCCACAGAGAGGGAATTAAACTTCCCCAAACCAAGAAAACCCCCTTTCCACATAACTGATACAGTAAAGATAAAACCTGGCTATGTAATAGTCTCATTGCTCTTGTTGCAAACCATCTGTCAAATTTTGTTTAACAAGTTGAGTAAATTCAAGAGAAATAAATAACAGTTGTCTGAAACCCTCATGTCCACCCAGGTATACTTTCAATGAGCTATGCTTGACAAAAAGCACACATACACACACACACTCTCTTTCTCAATTTCCTGGCAATGCACTCTTGCTTAAATACACAACCATCAAGCACAGAGAGGGATGACAATCATTCCTCCCCCACTCCACTCCCTCCCATCTTGCTCCTCTGAGAACTCAGACCCAGACCAGTTGTGCTCCTTCCCAGCTGCCAGTTCCCAAGAACACTCACAACCCGTAGTCCTCCTAAAACAAATAGCACATAAATCAGCAACAAAAACTAACTCAACTTCAAACCAGGCCATTCCAACATTAATAGTGCCTTTGTTGTCAATAAACCTCGATTTGACTTCTCCTATTTTTATGTGTATTTTATTTATAAATTACTAATGCTTTTCCTGAAGCAGAACAGTCAAATAGTCTACATTGAGCCATTCCATCAGTTGGAAATTTAAAAAAAAAAAAAAAGATATAGTTCACATTGAGTAAAGGAGAGAGAACGATTTGCTGTGAATACACAGGCATTTCCTAATTCTGCTTGATCTCCAGTACCTACACTTCCTCCCCCCCCAACACACAAACCCACTTGGAGGGAGTGAGGACCATGTGGACTCCATGCTGCAGTTAGACAGACAGAAAGTAAGAGGCACAGCTCTGAGAAGCCATTCTCTCAAGCTGTGGCTAATCTTCAGAGGCAAGAGTGCTGATGTATTTGTCCACACTGGTAGACGTGGTGGCAGTGGTTTTATACCACGTGAGAAACTACTATGAACCAGGTACGTGAAAGAATCCTTCAGCCCCTCAAGAAGGCTAACAGCTTTCGGAAGCAATAGTTCTTCCTTTCCCCAACTTCAGAGGAGATAGAAGAGTGAGCTGCTCACAGAGGAAAGCACAAGAGGAAGAAGCCAGTATCTAACATGAAGTTCCACTTCTATCTTTACCCAAAAACCAGAAAGACCCAATTTTCTCCTGCAGGGTGCTCTGGGTCTAATAGGTTTGGAAGATGAAGTCCTTCCTGTGAAAGGAACAGAGAAAAAGGATGGCAATCCAGGTTTTCTCAAGCCATCCAGAGACTTTCTGATTTCTGGTTCAAACAGTTGAAAATATGGTTTGCTTATACAAAACTTGGGAGATGGTGAGAACCATTACATGGACAGGTAACATCCGTCATGTTGGGATGGGGACAAGAGCCCCTGAAATGCCAAGGCTTCCCCAAGCTGGCCCCATTTGCAAGCAGACACATAGGGTCTCACCTTCCATCACAGGTTCACAGCAGCTACGAGCAGGAAGGCACCTGAGACACTGCCTTATTTAACTGCTCACTCAAGAGTGGCTCATAGTCCCACAGTGTGTTAAGAGGTTAAACTACAACCAGAATCCTGGTTTCCTCACTCTTCCCTTATTTTATTTTCTACCCAAAACTGCTGGGTCTCCTCCCAAAGTCAACAGAAGAGGTGCGGGTATGAATGTAGTGGGAGCAGGGAAGGAAGGGGGCCTCTGCCACAGTACCAATTGCCCTTTCTTTCTCCTCCACAGATCCAGCTAAGAAATAAGGAGATACAAACTGGGACCAGTACCCTGTCTAGGCAAGTATGTGGCTATTTCAGAGAAGGATCCACTCTCCTGCTTCAGAAACCATTGGCACCATCCTCCCAATGCTTGCTCAGCTCCTCCCACCAACCTCCCTCCCATCTCTACGGCCAACATCCCTTCCTCTTTCTGCCTTGCCATCAGACCAGCCTCCTCCTCTTCCCCACAGGAACTGTCACATACCATCATCTATTCAGTTGACTAATGGAGAAAACTCACACTTAGGAGGACGAGTGATGGGCACAGAGGGTTGCAGCTTAAAGCTGGTAGGTTTACCCCATCCAAATCTCAGGCATCCTTCAGAACACAACTCATATTCCACCACCTCTGCAAGAAGCCTTTCTTGTATCTTCATGTGTTTAGACATCTTGGATAAGCCTACCTTCTCCCAGTGCTCTGAAGTAATCATAACAGCCAACAGCACAAAAGAACTATGTAAGCTAGAGGACCCCATCCCAGGGATCCACTAGCATCTCTCCTTTCCTCACCCCTGACGGTGTCCTCCCGAGCCCAGACAATCTTTCTCTAGGACACAGAGGCACCCCGTTCCTCTATCATCACTCAGTCTTTCACAGCTTTTTTCTTAGAGTTGGGCCCCAGCTTTTGAAATTCAAAAGCCAGGATCAGAGTCTCCCCTTCAGTTTTCTGCTGTGTCATCACCTGAAGAAAGTAAACAGCAAATACTGAAGCTGACAGGAAGGGCAAGACATGCCAAGAAATGTAGACTGAAAAAACCAAACAAGCTCAGTGACAGTCTCAAACTCAGTATCCCGTCCTACTAACGGAGCACCTCTTCTGTGCATGTCACTTCTATTGTTGCATTTGAACTCAGAACAATTCTGTCTCCATGTTATAGGTGAATAAACGGACTCAGATGGCTGACGACCTCCTCAGAGCCACACAGTCCACGGGCCCTCTGCCTCAGACAGGTGTACGGGCCTCGGGACTGGAGCTGTGAGCTCTTTCACATGCAGGGTAATAAGGCAGAGCGGTTAAAGGTGAGGAACCAAGTTTGAACCCCACCACCTACTAGTTACCTAACTAGGTGACTTGTCTCTCAGCTTGTTTCCTCCTCGGCAAAATAGTGATAACTGTTCATTCCTACTAAATTACCTCCCTCCCCCAATGAGTTGTCAGAGAATGATACAGGTATTTACCTGCTGAAGTAGTAAGAACTATGTCTGGCTCAGAATGGACCTTTTTTTTTTTTATTTTATTTATTTGTCAGAGAGAGTGAGCACAGGCAGAGGCAGAGGAAGAAGCAGACTCCCTTCAGCAAGGAGCCCGATGCGGGACTCGATCCCAGGACACTAGGATCATGACCTGAGCCGAAGGCAGCCGCTTAACCAACTGAGCCACCCAGGCATCTCTCTGAATGGACCTATACTCAGTGTGAGCCACCACCACTATCATCACCATCTCCCCAGGCCAGGGCTGGGCACACAGGGCAGGACACACCAGAAGTATTCGATTGATGGAGGACTTCAACTCAGGTACAAATATGTGCATCTGAGAGGGCTGCATCATGGGGGAGCTCAGCATCTAGTGCCTCTTCCCCTCAACTGTGACCAGCCAGCCTCACTCTGGGACTCCACATTATGTCTACCCAACCTCCAACTTCAGTTGCCTCCCTCTACTCCTCCCCCCAGACCCATGCATGCTCTAAGAACTGCACATGACCCACTTCTGCATCTCTAATTAGACCACAGGCCCCCTGAAGATGTGGATGGCATCAAGGCGGTAAATACCATTTTCCAGTTACCTTGAACTGAAGACAGAGCTCATGGGTGGGCATCGCACCACCGAACTTTCTGAGCTGGCTGGCCCAAGGAGAGCAACAGTCCTTGGAGTTCATCTGACTTATGTCCTGTTATTCACTGGTATCAACTGTTGGTCTTCCCAACTTTTTGAGCTCATGTACTTGTTTTTACCTCACAATATGTACACTGAATCGAACTACAAAGTATTTTAGATTAAGCTGGTCTAGGACACAAATATCAGCTGGCAGGTAAAGTAACACAAAGCTAAGGTGACAGTTTAATATTTCATTTTCATCTGTGGAAAAAAACGCATTCTTTCTGGCCTGGTGAGCCACAGGAGACAATAAATTTTAGGTTCTAAACAGGAGGGAAAGAAGGGACAAGGACTACACATGCCCAAGAGAGTATGAGAAAAGGACAACCACTCCAGATGGTCTTAGGAAATTTCACAGTACAAAGTTCAAACACTTTTCCATTCTCATCATTAAAATTCACAGGTTTCTACCATGAAAGAGAGCTTAGAGGCTAACAAGTCCAGCCACCCATATTTTACAGGCAGAGAAATGGAGACCAGAAAAAGGGGGGGGGGGCGCGCCTGGGTGGCTCAGTGGGTTAAAGCCTCTGCCTTCGGCTCGGGTCATGATCTCAGGGTCCTGGAATCGAGTCCCGCATCGGGCTCTCTGCTTGGCGGGGAGCCTGCTTCCTCCTCTCTCTCTCTCTGCCTGCCTCTCGCCTACTTGTGATCTCTCTGTCAAATAAATAAATAAAATATTAAAAAAAAAAAAAAGAAAGAAAGAAAGAAAAAGGGAATGACTTGACCAGTGTCTCCTGACCAAGAGAAAAATGAGTGCTCAGCGACAGAAACTAATTAAGTGTAAAGGACGGTCAACCTCCAGTAAGGACACGTGGACACCAGTCCCCATTCTGCTGCTGATCCAGACAGGCTTCCTCTCTGGGGCCCAGGCTCATCTGTAAAACAAGACTTGGAACAAACGCAGGGCGCATCACGGTGCTGACAGCGATCAGAGACACCTTGCTGGCAGGAACATTCCGTGACCCTCAGATCCACAGTCTTACAGCCTAGCGTTCTTTCTAGACGCCACCTTAGAGGCGGGACTCCAGAGAACATGCACACACCCACAACTCCACAAAAACTTATCTATGTTAGCAGGAAGCCGAAGAGAATTTAAGTCCCATTAGAGAGCTCTGAGGTTAAGATTCACTTCCTTTTTCTCCCCTTCTCTCCTGGTGAACTCACTTAAGTGTGTTTAAGACACACACACACACAGCCCAGCCTCTCTGGCCATTTGGGTTTCTGTTCCCAGGCCACACTGCTCCAAGGAATGGGGAAATGTAAGCCAGCGATGGTGGCCCAGGAGGGCCAACAAAGAGGGGCTAAGCACGCCCACTGTCACCACCCTAAAACACCTGGTCGGGTCTGATTAATGAGACGAAGACCAGATGCTAAAAATGTCTGCTAAATTAAAAGAAAAAAGAAACAAAGAGAAAAGGAAAGGAAACCAGAAGCCTGCCTTTAATACAGTGCACTTTGTTATCTGTAATGTCTTTCAACCACAGATAACAGAATCAACCACATGGAATCTAAGATGCATGCCAGGTGAAAAAACATCATAAAGACATAATAAAAAGTTCCACCAGTGCCCATAAATTGCTGGGGGACTGCTGCAAGGGCAGAACCATAAATTCTTGATGTTTCCCAAATTAGAGGGTACCAACACGTATGCAGATATATTTGTACGAGTAATTGAGGGCTAAGAAATCTTACATTAAACACAGCTACCTCCTTCAAACACTGTTAGGGGAGCCTCCAACAGGCACACGCATACAGCACACACTGTAGGAATTCAATTTGGAAACCATCATCTAAAGCACAGAGGAGAACAGGAAAGTCATATTGCTATAATGCTTAGATTATCAATCATCTTGACAGTTTATTGGCTTTATCACCACACATACCATTAAAATGATGTCTGGCCTAGACTGTCAGGAGCAAACATTAAACAGACCAGGATTAAAAAGCAGATCCCAAACAGCACTCCAGTCAAGTTTCCCTTCCACTCTGAAATTAGTTAGAGCTGACTAAGAAACTGGCGCTAGACTTTGAAGAAATATACAGCCCAAAAGGCTGCGAGTCAACTCAGACCTGAGGAGCTGATAGGTAGTGTCATGTTATGGCAAATCTGACTCTCCTAAGGTTGATTTATCACGCACTCTGTGCAACAGAATGATTGCTAATGGTGGAACGGAGGAGGGGAGGAAAAAAAAAACACCACCACCATCATTTGCCTCTTCTTGCAACCAAGGGCTTGCATCCAAAGGGCCAAGCCAGCTCCCCGAAGTGGGGCAGGAATGCTTATAAATTCACACTATGGAGCAAACATATTAACATTACCCCCACACAGGTTATTAAAGTAACTTTACAGATTCAGAAGAACCGAAAAGGCAGCAGAAGAGACATTCATAATTCAAGAGCTTTAGACAGCGAAAGAGTTACGAACCCTACACGTTTTTAAAATGCTTCTGCATGTGTCACTTTGGCAAGGAAATCTCAACACAATTAAAACTATACTAGCACATCAATAGGGCTCAATTGAGAGCTGTGTACCTGCCTTTTACTAGGCCAGGACTTTATAGATGCCTCAGGAAGAAAGGGGAAATGGGAAATTCACTGCTAATTAAAGGGAACCTTCTGTGCCTAAGGAAAAATGGTGGCATTGCTAATATATATATAAAAGAAACATGTTCTCGAATCTCTGCCAAGGGTTTGGCTTTTTCACAGCCCCCAGAACTGTTCCATGTTTGTTTGGAAGTTACAGAGCCATTCTGTTTGTGATTAATAGTTTGCTTTCCAGTACAAATAAGTCATTAAAAAGGGTGGGGTGGGTGCAGAGAGAACTGACAGGGTAGGAACTGGCCCCGAAACAATGCGAGTAAGAAATTCTGACCACATTTTCCAACTTTTTCCCTCCCTTATTTACCCAAGTGGAGTCTGTGCCCTCCCCACTGGGTGACTTCAACATGACCTTGGGGGTGAAAACACTCCCTGGGACACATTAGAGGCCTTTCTCTTGTGCCTTGCTCCCAGGTGGACTCACGGGTAACTGGGGAATTCCATTAAGTCATCATTCATTCAAGGCTCTGGAAAAGAATGGGACCAAAGCGACCACAGGGTGGGAAGGAGCAGCTTCAGCAGTGCTCCTGCTCTCACTGGGCTGACTTCCCATGGGCTATGCTGCCATTTTGGGACACTTCCCACCAGCCTCCTGTTTCCAAGCAGTGCTGACCTTGTTTTGTCGGTTATAGGCTGAGGGAGAACAGTGACAATATAGCATTTACCCAGGAGGAGCAATTCCCTGCATGTCAGATGTCACCAGGAAAAAAAAAAAAAAGTAATGTCAGAACCCAAGGCTTGTACACAGCTCAGCAAATCCTGAACTTTACAACCTGAGCATCTGGGTTTGGGAAGCAAGACAAAACCCACTCACATCCTTGAGCATGCACACACCCACGACATCCCACCTCTTTGTACAAAAGCCAGGAGAGAGATAACCAGGGGAAGGACAGCCAGCATCCAAGCTCCTCACACAAGAAATTTCCATCACCATCACCCCTGGCTCAGATTTCTGAAGCACTTCCACTATCAGTAAGGCAGAAACCTCCCCCACCCAAACCAGGTAATGGACAAAATCTCTACTTTCACACTCCAAGACATCAAGGTACCACGAGATCCATGGGGAGGGGAGAAGTATAGCAACCAGTCAGTGAAATGATTCCTGGAGGTCGCTGGGCACCAGCCACAGGACCAATATGGTGCTGAGCCTTGTTAGGAACACCTGGGACTCTGAGGAGCATGGTTCACGTATCCACGGAACCTACAACCACCCAGGTTGGGGACATGATTGGCTCATCACCAAGGAGATGGGGATTTTCTGCTCTTTGCACAAGCCCCCGAGCTCCTGACGGGCAGGGACTATGTCTCACTGATTTAGTATAAACCCTACCAAGAACGAAGGAAACCAGATATGAGTAAGAAAAAAATGATTATTTTTAATCAAACATAATACATACAAAGGCAGAACTGTTAGTTGGTTTGGAAATCCCAGCTTTGCTGTGAATTCAGGCTCTTCTTCCAGCAAGCGGGCTGAGAGAAACCAGACAGCGAGGCAGCAGGAAGCTGCATCGACTTGTTCTCCTTCCTCTAAGTCCTCCTGGAATGCTTTCCTCTTCCTCACCGTACCTTCACAGTGCTGATGTCCATGCTATACTGAGTGCCCATGTGGGGGGCCCCTCAACCTGTCTATCATCAGAACAGTAAGGCAGGAGAACATCAGTGGTCGAGGGAGTACTACTAAGCAATGAGCAAATGAAGATTTATTAAGCTAAATCTTCTCCTCTTCTACTTCTACTTCATTGCTGTCTACCCTAGAAATGGCTCTGAAAGGTTCCCAAGGTCACCCAAAGACCCAGCCCACTGGGGTTTTTATTATTTAAAAAAAAAAAAAAAAAAAAAAAAAGACTGAAAGTTTCTGTTTGTTATGCTAGGTACTACCCCAAGAGTGGCAGGAGGATAGAGGTTAGTCCCTCCCACAGTAGACTCTTCATCAACACTTATGGACTGAAAGGAGACATTTAATAGTGACCTGGGAAGCAAAATAATTCAGCATGGGAGTTAAACAGAAAAGACAGGCTATCGGTTTAAGAACAGTTGTCATTACACAATGCCGTAACGGGAACCATGATGTTAGAATTCACCCAAAACAGTAGCTGGGGCTAGGACATCAGGGACAGCTTTATGGAGCTGGTAAGAATCAGCAGGTCCTTGAAGCCCATGTATGGGGCAGGGGAGAGGGGGGGAGGCATTCCAGGTAGGAAGAATATGGGGGTAGGTGTTGGGGGTGCTCCAAGGGGTCAGAGAGAAGCGTGGAAGGAGCTAACGTGGAATGGGGAAGAGACTGTAAAGATCCCAAACAGAGCATGAAATGAACACCTAAAACTGAACTCCTGATCTTCTCCTAGCAACTGGTCCTCTTCCAGTGTGTTCTATCTCAGTGACTTCACCATTATGGTAGGAAAGGCTGGTTGTCCCTTGATTATCTATAACTACACACGGCCTTGTGGCTAAGTTGTGGCCCATAGGATGTGAGCAACTTCTGGGAGTTGACTCTCCAGGAAGGAGACACACTTGGATTGTGATAGGAGAGAGCGTTCCATTTCCATCTTGTTTTGCCTCTTGGAGTCTTGTTAAAACACCCAAACCTGTATCAAAACTATAACCACCATTATTCAACTGGTTTCCAGGCGAGGCACTCACATATCAGGCTGGACTGCGTCCTCTCCCCCTCATGATCCCTGTAACATCTCACTCACCAAGTTCTTCTGAGTCAATTACTACCTAATTTGCTTTCCTCATTCTACCTCCCCACAACAGCCAAATACGTGATCCACCCACACATACTTTCACTTTCTCTGAACCAGTATCAGAGAACTATTCTTTCCCCAGACGCAAATCTGATCATGCCCCCTCATGAAAACTCCCAATGGTTTCCCATTGTTCTTAGGGTAAAAACAAACATCTTCAGCACCTACTATGAGGCTTAGCACAATCTGATCCCGATATGCTTCCTCTGTAACACACTCCACCTCCCAACCTTCCTTTGGTGTCCCTAATAACTACTATGCTTTCATACCACACAGGGCATTTGTACACGATATTCCCACTGTCTAGAATGCCTTTTCCTCCCCCTTCCTTATTTAAGTCTTCCTCATCCTTCAGATCCTAACCCAAGCAACACTAGGTTAGGCAAAACTTACCTGACTTCCTACCAGGTCAACTCCCCCCTGTTACACCATGCACCATTACATACACTTATGCACTAATATGTGCGGTCAGACCCATGAGGCTTCCTTACAGTATTTCTTTATAATTAGCCAAGTATCTGGTATGCCTTATTTTCTATTCATGTAACAAAATACAGCATGAATACTACATTTATCTGACTAGGGTCTGTCCACTGTTCCCTACCCAAGACCATGTGCTCAGTGAGGGTACGGACCACCGTATTACTGCTCACCAGTGAATCTCTGGCACCTAGCATGTTGCATGGCACAGATGCACTTACCCGGATTATAATGTGAATGAGCTAATACAAAAATTAACCAATGGATGGCTCTAGTACCTTCCATGGCTTTTACTTCATTAATACCTCTCATCAATGTGGTACCTGGCTAATCATACACCCTCGTGCTCCCAGATTGTTGATCTTTCCAAGCAAAGCCAAGGCTCTCAGAACCCAAGGAAAATACCCTCACCCTGCCACTCTCCCTCCTTCAGCTTCTTCCCTGATAAAGACCATCGACTGTGAGAGGACGGCTCCTTGGGCACTCAATTCCCAATGCAACTACTGTGCTATCAAAAAAAAAAAAAAAAAAAAAAGGTGGAGAACTGAATATCGCTGGTACTTAATGACCCATTAGACAGCCACCCTGATACAAACCAGAAGGTGGTTAATGCTCCAATGCTGATACTAAACCCAGGTAACAGGAGGGTAGCATAAACCAAGAGTCACGGTTTAGAACACTGGTATTTCATTAACTGAAGGGGAAAGAGGGCACACCAGATCCCTGCCCAGTTATAAAGTGGCACAACGGAGTATCGCAAGGACTGTGGCAAGTTTCCCAGATGTCCAGATCCACAGACCTAATGCCATCTACAACCCAAAAATAACGGAATTTTTTTCCCTTGAAATATCCACCACCATTGCCGCCTCGAGTCCAACGCTCTCTTGCAGGAGAAGCTGCGACTTTCAAACTGCACACTGACGTGTTCTGGAAGAAGCCCAGAAAACCACCCGAAACGCAGCTGGCTTCACACTCAGATGCCAACTTGTTTCGGAAGAAGCCGGACACAACCGGGGTGCGTACAAAAAAGAAAACGGGCTCCGAACTGACAGTGGGTATCCTCGCCTCCAAAACCTACATTCATGAGAGAAAGAAGTTCCTTCCTGGCTTTGGTACTTCTACACGGTGACCATAAGAAAGCCTTTAGGGGCTTGTGTACCATCTTGCCTTGCCACGGACAGACATTTGAGTGTTAGGGCCTCTTGGGCTAAACTGGGGAAAGGCAGCAAGGGATGCAGGTGAGCGCCCCCACGGATCGCTGGGTGGCGTGGGTAGAGAAGCATCACAGGAAAGGGATGCTTGCCTCTGCTTAGGGACTGCAGGACCAGAGAGAGAGAACAAGCATGAGTCAGAACAAGAAGGGAGAAAATACACCTGGTAGAGCCTGGAGGGGCCTCCAAACCCCTTGGAAGAAGCCCCAAAAGCAAACTTTGGTCCATACTTGCACCCGCCTGAGGACTAGGGCCAATCGGGCCCTCAGGCCATGGGTGCCAGAAGCCTATTATCCCCTGTTCTTCCCATAGGAACACTGTGGCTTGGCGGGGGCTCTGACCCCCCACATTCTGCAGATGACGGGCATGCAGAGCAACTGCTCCATGAACTGAAGTCAGACTTGAAGGCTAAGGGGAAAGTCTAACAAGCAAGAAGGCATAGAATTTGTTCTCTGGACCAAGAGGGTCAATGAAAATCCTCTTCCAAACATGTCCACCAACAGGAAATGGGGAAACGGACCACCATCCATGCCCAGTGCTTCAGGGAAGAGGAGACCACACCACTGTTCTGGTTTGGGTCTTCCTTGGCACACAGCCGGACTTCATGTCCCACTCTCCCTTCACGAAAGTTGGGCCATGTAACTCATTCTTATCAGTGGAATGTGAAAGGAAGGGCGATCTTACAACCCTGGAGCTGGGAGCTGTTAAGAGTTTGGTGTGTCCCTTCCATGTTCTCTCTCCTCGTCCACTAGAAAAAGTGAGAGGACTCCAGGAACAAAGCAAAGGGAAGACAATGAGGACAAAGCATCCTTGGGTCCCTGAATGATATCAGGAAACAGCTCTCCCCTCCCACCTCACTCCCTCTCCTATGTACACCCTCTACCTTAGACCTGAGAGCAGTAAAAAGACTTCTCTCATGTTGAGCCACTAAGGTTTGGGGGATAGCTTTAATAGCCATTAGTCTTCTCTGGCTAATAGAATAATTCAAACTTCATTGACATATGGTTTGAGACCTACATTGGTTATGTTTTTTTGCATAGCTGATCCACCCTCCTGATAATGCTGGGCTCTGGTTAATCTTAATATCTGGTTTGTATTCTCTCAGTTGGATCATTGAGTCTGGGATAAAAATTTCACCATGGAAAATCTTCAATATGGAAAAGCCACCAGCAAATATTGACAAGCTGACCCCACTTCTGTGTCTATAAACAGGCCCACTCCCTCTCACTTTCAAGTTCCTTCTGGTCTCTCTTGCAAGGACAGGACACACACATGGAGCCCACTACTTTTCCAGATGTATTAAGTCAGTTAGAGCTTTAAGAATAAGAAAAAAAAAAAGATTTGTACACACATACACATATCTCCAAATAAGGGAGCAAAAGACATATTTTGCAAGGGGATAAGCATGAATTCCAATCAATGCAACACTGTGTTATCCACTCTCTTGTTTGAGACTGCAAATTAAAAATATTGTTTCAAAGTAAAACATTGTATACAGTTTATTCAGAGTGCTTATCTATCGTAGGATTAGAAAAGAGTGAACTACACACTGACTTGTGCTGGAGTAATGGGTAAAAAAGGAAAAGGAAAAGGAAAAGGCACTTTAAAAAGAAAAAAAAGTCCAAAACTCCTGGAGAACCCCAAAAGGCATACTTGGCTTAGTTGAAGCCTGTGCGTGGGTTTCTGGAGAGGTCATGAATAAGAGGCACCCGCGGGGGCAGAGTCCATTTCTTGAAGCAGACAACACACTAGGAGATCTGACCACCTGCCTAGAAGACCAGTAGCAGGTAGCGTGCTCTCGTTCTGGCACTGGGGAAACCAATCCCAAATAACAGACGGACTCCCATTGCTAAATATTTACTGAGTATCTAGTAATACCACTTGAGAACCTGTGGGAGAAACCGAATGTGATGATTTCCAAGCGAAAAGGACTCAGAGATCATCTGTCATTTCTCAGCAGTGAATCCTTGCTTCAACTCTCAACCGTAGTTTCTTCATCGGAAGCTAACAGACACAAAGCGCTCAGCAAACATGAAGTGAGCGCACGATTTATTTCAGCTGCCACCAGAACAGTAACCGTCCTGAAGGGCCCGACTGCATCTGAGTGCAGTGTTGGATGGAGAGATTGAAGTCCCCACGGCACCTCTGTGACTCCCACAAAGAGGGAGGATCCATTGAGGGAACCTCCAGCCTCCCAACCCATTCAGCAGAGGCTCAGTTTGGGACCATTCTACACACCGGAGTTCTACACAGCACATCATTTAAAGGAAGTGTCCTTTTGCTTGGCAGCAAAAGAAGTTTAAGATGCGCTACTTTAATCCTCTTCAGCCCACCCCAACACCCCCCATTTTTTTAACCACTGGGGAAACCGGAGATTGGAAAACAGAAGGTAACATACGTGTTCTGACTCGCAGTTATCTTTTCGATGACCAGGCTTGAGGCTGGGGGTGAATCAGGTTTCTCCTCCCAGCCGAGCTTGTGGCTCTAGTGTCCAGAGCTTAGCTCTGACTAAAGGCCATCTCTGCCACTGCAGAGAAGACAGAGATCATACCCCCTGCCTCTTCCTCTTGGGGCGCAAACATCCCCTCACCCCACACCAATGCAGAGCACCTCCCCTCCCTATTTGCGGTGTTAGACGGTGCTCTCTCCGTGCCAAGGGTGCTGCTCAGGCAAGCTCCAGACCTGAGTCATGGTACCAGAGTAATGATAGCCATGATCATAATTTAATTACAACAGCAGTAAATCAGCCTTGGTTGAGCATCTACTTTTTTGCCAGGCAGTATGCTAAGCCCTTTACACCCCGTATTTCATGTCAACGTCAGGACAATTCTGAAGCAAGGTGCTGTTATTAACTCCATTTTACAGAGAAGGAAATTAAGACCCACAGAGCAGTAACTGGGCACACTTCCCCAGCTGGCAAGTTTGAAGCCAGAGTCTGCCCAGGCAGTCTGGCTTCGTTTCCCATCCTCTTCACCCAGTCCATGTGCTCTTTCCCCTTCTCACACCCACACTGGCACTGAGAAACAAACACCACAGCCAGTCGAGGATAGCTGCATTTTAGGACAAGGTAAAAATGCTGGCAAGTTGGAAAGCATGTAGGGTAGGAACTACACATCTCAAGCAAACTAGAGGTGGAACAAAATGGTCAGTGCTTCTGATCCATCCAGAAGGCCCGCCAGGGAGAGGAGACTTAAGGAAAGGTCTTGATTTCCTTGTCCCGGTCACCTCCATCACTTCCCTTCCTTCTAGCCTCCAGGGTTCCCATGTCCCACAGAGTCCTGCTACACACAGCACACAGTAGGTGTTCAACTCTTTCCCTCCACCTGGCTGCTTTAGGAAGCAAACCCACAGCGCTTCTTGGGGCTCAACTTCCCCAAACCAACTCAATCTCCTCTCACACTTCTGGAAGAATTCATAGAAGGTCACACCCCTGCTAATACTTTGCCGACTTACCCCCCATCGTCCCTCCTGTTTTAATTTCCCCCATTACGCCTGGATCAGTTTCCTCACCCTGTGCTAATCCCTCGCCCTCTCCAATGTTTATACCCTTCAGATGTTTGCAGGCTATTATCATGGACCCACTTAGTCAAGCAGCACACATTAAGTTCTTTTCATCTTTCCTCATAAATCAATCCCTTAATCCCTCCAAGCCCTTTAATCGTGCTAGCTGCTCCTCTCTGAACTCCGTCCAGTTTCTCCAAGTCTCTGATAATGTTGTGACACGAGGCTGGATGCAAGGCTCCAGCTGCTGACTCTCCAAGCTCCCTGAGTGTCCAGGAGCCCCGTGCATGCACGCGGCTCCATCTGGGAGGATGGAGATCTTACCTCACCATGCCTAGCACCCTTCCTGCATCCCTCTCATTATGAAGGGACTGTGGCTATCCACAGAGAAGCAAAGAGCTCTCAAGCATTTTGGCACCATGCAGAATTTAAAGGCGGGGCGGGGGTGGGGGGGGGAGACCTGCAGGAAGTTTTATAGCCCCGTAAGATTTTCACTAGCTATTCCCACACACTCCCTAAGAATAGATAATGCCTTTGAAATCAAGGAGGATTTCAGGACCCAGGAAAAGGCCCTTTTGGAGCCCCAGGCCATAAGCAAATTACAACCAAAAAGGAGATGCCACCATGCACCCACCAGAATGGCTATAATCAAACAGACTGACACCACCAAATGCTGGCAAGGCTGTGGAACAACCAGGACCCACACACACTACTGGTGGAAGTGAAAATGGAGCAACCACTTTGGGGAAAGATCTGGCAATTTCTTTTAAAGTGAAACTTACATGTACCTTAGGTCCCTAAAGTTCAACTCCCATGTACTCAAGAAAAATGAAAATATAAGTACACATGAAGAATTGTATGCAAATATCCACAGCAGCTTAGTAGTGCTGCATAGAATTGACACACTAGAGTCTACGCATACACTGGAAGACCACTCAACAATGAGAAACAGGGACGCCTGGGTGGCTCAGTTGGTTAAGCGCCTGCCTTCGGCTCAGGTCATGATCCCAGCGCCCTGGGATCGAGTCCCACATCAGGCTCCTTGCTCGTCAGGGAGCCTGCTTCTCCCTCTGCCTCTGCCTGCCACTCTGTCTGCCTGTGCTTGCTCGCTCTCTCTCCCTCTCTCTCTGACAAATAAATAAATTTTTAAAAAATTTAAAAAAAAACAAACAATGAGAAACAAACCAGTGATGTAAACAACAAGGATGGCTCTCATACCCGCTGTGCTAATCAGAGATTTAAAGAAAACATACTATAGGATTCCAGTTATATGAAGTCCTAAAATGGCCACAACAAGCTATGAAAGAAAAATATGAGTGCTTACCTCTGGGACAGAAGAACCAGGGAAAAACTGGGAAGGGTCATCAGAGCACTTTCTGGGGGCAAGTCAAGTTTTCCATTTTGGTAGGAGTTTGAATTACAGAGATCCATGCATTATTCAAAACTCACAGAAATTATACATTTAGGGTTTGTCCATTTCTCAAAAGAAAAAAATACTGAACTCTAGAAAATGGCAACTTAAAATGAATTGCACCAAAAAAATACGATGGATTGATGGATGGATAGAGGTAGGATAAAGCAAGCATAGCTAAACAGTAATGGAAGAACCTGGACCCCACCTTGATGTCAGGTATACACAAGTTCACTATACAATTCTTTCCACTCCGTACAAGTGAAACTTCTCTTCATAAAAATCAGAGGAGGAAAAAAAAATACCTTGACTCTTTCCCTTCACAACTTCTTGTAGATCTTGAAGCCATGAATGCCTCACTGATGTGCAACAGGATTTTTATCTTTCAGGCACTATCTCAACCACTGGTTTCTCATACTAGGTATGACCTCCTCACCACTCCCCACCCATATGTATGTCCTCCATTCCCTTCTCCTCCCCACCATTTAGTATCTACATCCTTAAAAAGAAAATGTATCAATAGTTCATCCAGGGATCCCTAATACAGGTTTCCTGAGGGGCGGTGTGAGGAGGAGGTCAGGAAGGGTGAGGTCCACAGATCACTTGCAATTTTATGAAAAATTCTACAAACATGCGTACATGCATGTAACATTCAATGATTGCATATATTGTTCAATTTTTAAAAAAAAACTTTTGGGGAGCGTCTGGGTAGCTCAGTGGGTTAAAGCCTCTGACTTTGGGTCAGATCATGATCCAAGGGTCCTGGGATCGAGCCCCGCATCAGGCTCTCTACTCAGCAGGGAGCCTGCTTCCCCCTCTCTCTCTGCCTGCCTCTCTGCCTACTTGTGATCTCTCACTCTGTGTCAAATAAATAAATAAAAATCTTAAAAAAAAAACTTTTGATCATAAAAGTATTAAGCACTTGGCAGATGAACTGCATAAAAAAAGAAATTACCTTTTACTGAGGACCTACTATGTGCCAGGCACTTTACATATGTTCTCTCATTAAATTTCATTCCCCATTGACTTGCATGCATTTCATTAGGCCTGTTTCATGTAAAAAAAAAAGAAAAGAAAAAACTAGGCCTAAAATTTTCCTTGCAAAGTCACACAGCAAAAGAATTTGAACCCAGAGCTCCAGGGCTCCAAAGTCCAGTCCTTCAAAGGTTCTCCAAGCAAGAACTTCAGCTACTATACTCATAGCTCCTAGAACTTGGTATATTCCTCTGTATTTCAAATACTCTATCCCACAGACTTTGAAAACTCTGAAAAATTATCCAGAAATGCAAGCATTCCAGAATGCAAAACCTACTACCCAGACTACGATTTGTCTTCAGAGGTTGCCTAACTCCTTCATCACATGTCCCCATTCCTGGTTTGGAAGACTCCACTGCTGCTGAAGGACAATGAACTGATGGGCTGGGGTATAAGGGACGCAGCAGTGTCGTCTGCATCATCAGCCCACCTCACAGCACCTTGGTGCTCGGTGGAGAAAGGCCATCTTCCAGGGGCTTGCGGACCATCAGCCTCACCATCTGGGTTTGCAATAGCTGAGGCTAAACAGAGCCAGCTTACCCTGAGGAATCACCTTCATCTTCTGTCTGAGAATTCTTCCAAGCAGTCTCTTCATGGGAAGGAGAATGTAGGACACTGGTCTTGACTTCCATATTCGGGGGATTTCTATGGGGTAGGGAGTACTTCATTCCACAAGCTGCAGGACTCTGGACCTCAAGGGTGTTGCCCTCTGGCCCAGATGCCTGCAGATCTGGAGAAGAACAGCAACTGTGATCCTCCGAAGGGTTTTTTTTAAAAAAAAAAAAAAAAAAGGCAGCTCGGAGGCTTCCAAGAACCACTCTGGCAACTCTCTGGTCCTCTTTCCTCCTTGATGTTTCAGCTGAATAAAAATGTTATGATAAATAAAGACTCAGCACTCAAGAAAAGTCCTTTTCCATCCATGAAATCCTAATATCGACAGTTGCAGGGTAAAACAATCAAAAGATACACTGGAAGGGAAAAGAAGTCATAAAAGGCCAGTCTGGAGTGTGTATGGAACTGGGGAGGAGCACTCTAACTCCAGCACAGAGGATGGTTAAGTGAGGGCAGCTTGGGGCAAGGGGGTGCAGGTAGAGACAGATGAATGAATTGCCACATTGTCTGGCAGAGTTGACAGGGGGCCTAGCCCAATATCCATTCTCTCTTCTCCCCCAGGAACAGGACCTCAAATTTTAGCGGGGCACATTGCCACCCAGCCAAAAGACTACAGTTCTCTGCTTCCCTTGGCGCTAGGTGTGACCTTACAGCTAGAGGGCTGCATGGAACTTCTAAAGTAAGTTCCAAAGAGGAAGGAGGCAATGTCCTTTGTCTGTCCTCCTGCTGTCAGGCTGGTGTGTGGATATGGATCTGATGTCCGGACTATGTCCATCTTAAACCATGAGGTCCAGTCCAAGAAACCAAACACATAAGACAACAGAAAGACGGAAGGAGCCTGAACCCCTGTTAATACCCCAAAGCCACCATAGAGGCCCTAGGTTAGCCTCTACAATGAGAGAGAGAAAAATAAGTGTGAACCTTATGTAACATGCTGGTAACTGGGATTATCTATCCCACGCAACTGAACCTAATCCTGATATTGGTGGCTACGTAAATGTCTAAAAAGTTGTTTTTAAACAACCGGGAGCCGAAGTACCACACCCTAATCACAGTTCTGATCTCTACCTAGCCCCTCCTCCCCTGGATTAGGAAGGGGCCATTACTGGAAGAAGTAGCCTCCATACCTCTTCACTTGGGAAAGGTTACAAGCGAAAGACCACCCTTCTCAAGCTACTAAATCAAATCCATCATTTCAAGCAAGACCATCTATCTATTCAGGGCACTGATACCTTAGAGGAGAGGGTGAGACACGTGTGAGTTCATCATTAGGCCTCGGAAACCCCAGCTCATGGCAAGTGAACTCTAAAATGCTTACTTCCCCTTAAGAAAAATTTAAAGGGAAAGACACAATCTTTAGCCATGTGAATTTCAAATAGGTCTACCAGGGAGTCTCAAGACCAGAAGCTACATAAGGAGACAATGGGGAATAAGAATAGGAAATAGTGATTGATCTTTCCAGGTACTCTTCTCCCCTCGGTTTTGACCAACACTAAAATTTCTGAGATGAGACCTGCACCCATGGGGATATTTTACGACATATGTAACTCCAAGGCAAGCAGGAAGTTATGTGACGGCTGGGAAGAGGAGGCTACAGCTCTAGGAGGTGCCAGAGTTCAGGCAGATGACTAACCATCTCCACCAGAAGAACGGACTGATTATTTTCCATTATATCTCCCGCAGTGGAAGCTTCCTGGGGAGCCTCTTCAAGGGAGTGGCTTCACAGCATGCCCACCTCAGCTGCATTTCCAGTCTAAGGTCCTAAGAGGACACCCCTGCAACACACAAGGGATTCTCAAGGGCTCCCTTGGCTTCCCACTTGCCGTCTACCCATTCTGATTTCATAGACTCAACAGACACATCCACACCCCAACCTTGGGACTTCACAGTCCTCACTTCACTCCCCAAACCTCTTCACAGAGATTTAACCCAAAGGGCCAGAGTTTAAAGTTTTCCACTCACTTCCCAACTCGGGAGGATTCATTCTCCAAGGACATCCAAATGGGAAGGGAAATTCATCTTTTGGGATCTCAGAGGTTGGATTTTGGTGATAAAGTTTTAAATTGCTGTCCATTATTACTGTTAAACTCACAGCAGTCAGCCCTGAGATCCGCAATTGTAACAATTCATAAATACAGCCCCTTTGTTAGTTGCACTTGAAGAGCTTTTGAAATATAATTGCAACGTGGTGCAAAGTAAAATAAAAATTCAGATTTTCTTTTACCGAGGCCATGAACAATACTGTCCTTTTTACAGCAGCGGAAAGCCTCAAGACATCCGTTATATTCCTTCAATGAGCTTTGTTCAATAAATGCTAAGCCTTGAAGCTTTTAAATGTATTAAAGTGATTATGATATCATCACTCCAAAGGCACTTCAATAGAACATTAAGACAGAAACAATTTTCTTCCACACAAACGGCATAACAGTAACAAAAAGTTGATTAAATGCACATTGTATCAAAAATATTTTCAGTATTTATAGACATATGTAGATAACATTAACTGTAACCCACACCATGGGCAGGGAGGAGAAGAGTAAATAATAAAACCAATGGTGGGGGAGAGGAGCAAATTTTAATAATAAATCTTCAAAACTTAAGAAAGAAACTGTAGCTTGACTGTGACTTTGCTTTTGGATTTACAGGCAAAGTCCCACTACATAAAGGAGAATAAGTCTCAAAATTAATACGAGAGGGGAACAAGTCCCTGTTTGCTATTTTAATAAGCCCAAATACGTTCTGCACTCACAGAGGCCATACTTCCGTAAATGCCCCCATGTGAATGGCAGGAAAGGCAAGTCTATTTACTTCCAATGTCACCTAACACACTGCCAGCAGGTGAGGACTCTGCAAGGGGCAGATGCCTAACGTGTCCAACCAGGAGGTGTGGAGAGGGTAGGAAGGAGGCCAAGAGGTGGGTTCAGAGCAAAACGGCAAGATGTAAGGTTCCCTTTGTTGCAGGCTCATTACAGAATGCTCTTAGCACAGATAAGGGGATTATGAATTCACATGTGAATTTATCCCCTATTAAACTTTCAGCAAAAGGGTCAGTTGGCTGGAATAGCAAAGCCAAGGCACCATGGTCACATGCCAAGGTAGCAACTACTTGTAGGCTCTCCTGACACATGAAAAGTAAAAAAAAAAAAAAAAAAAAAAAAAAAAAAGAGCGAGCGAGAGAGAGGCGTTTTAGCCCTTTGAGTGCATACAGATTAGCGTTTCCATCCGTGGGTTCAATTCTGTGTCCTGCTATTTTGTTCAACTTTATCTTGAATGCATATTCCCAAGCCATTTAAAACTTGATGTATTCTTTCTAATGGGTGTACCATAGGGTGTTTGGTGGTTATTTTTTCTAGTAGCTACTTATGTAGTAAGGATATCCATCCTATGCTTGTCATATTTTGTTCAATTTTTTACCATCAGAGTTTTTTTGCCTTGTAAGTTTGTTTATGGGGTGGGGTGTTTTTAAAGTAAGGTAAAGGACTCTAACATCTTAAAATCAAGGAGAAAAGTATTCTAAGGACCCAAGGGTGGGGGGTGGGAGGTGGGGGTGGGGAGGGAGTCTGCCAGGAAGAAGAAAAACTCTGAAACCAGTTAAACCAAATCCCTACACATAACCCAATACCCTTCAATTTGTCTTGCCCCCTAGGCCAAAGGAAGAGCATGTTTCTCACTGGAAAACACTCTATAAAGAATGAGGACTCCACAAGAAAAGCCACAGACAAGGCCTTTTATTACCCAACTTGGGGCCCTTGTGATTTTCTTTATGGGGAGAATATCCTTGTCCATCACTTCAAGCATTGCTCCCTAGCCCTGGCAGCTTCTTAAACCAGCCCAGAGAAAGGAAAACATAACAAAGGGCCAAGAAAAATGGAAAATAAAGACCATACAGTGGGTGACAAGTTCCCCCACTCAAGCAACTAACCAGTGCCGTGGGCCAGAATTGATTTTCTATACGACATCAGAAAGGATTACCTCTCCCCTACACTCCTGCCCAGGGGGATGGAGTAGAAATCATAATTAATTCAGGCAAATTCAATTCTGTGAGTCCAAGTGACAAATACTTGCCTTACAATATGAAGCACAGTCTCAAAACGTCTTAGAACAGTCGGTGGGAGCACGAGCAACACATTCAATGCAATAAGGCACGAAGCTGCACAATAAAGTGTGTGCGACCAAATAATAATTTTTCCAAGTCAGGAAAGAATATTCCTTTTGGAAAAATAAATTCAAACTTCAAAGAACATGCATTCCCATTAATAACGTTGCCTCTCCTTCCCTCCTGGTGATATGGTGGCGGGGGAGGAAGGGGAGTAGAGGTCAATTTCATTCCTTAACTATCTTGGTCCATGAGGCCAACAAAAATATTCTGTGTGTTAGAGGAAAATGTATTATTGTCCTCCTGATGCAAGGAGTGAGATAGAAGAAGTTGCTTCCATAGCCAATGTGATCGAAACCCCCAAAAATCTAAAAATACTATTGCAGTCAATTACAAATCAGCCACACCATCAGAAGAGACTTAGCGATACCCATATTTCCAAACAGACAGTCGCATCACAATTACTTTTTCGCTTGAGTTTTGTTTTGTTTTTGTAGCTTCAGAGTTTATGCCATCGAATGGCAGGGTTATAGAGAGAAGAGAACACTGAATCAAGAGACAGGCATCCTTGGGGCACCTGGGTGGCTCAGTCGTTAAGCGTCTGACTTCGGCTCAGGTCATGATCCCAGGGTCCTGGGATCGAGCCCCATTATCGGACTCCCTCCTCTGTGGGAAGCCTGCTCCTCCCTCTCCCACTCCCCCTGCTTGTGTTCTCTCGCTGTCTCTCTCTGTCAAATAAATAAATAGAATCTTAAAAAAAAAAAGAAAAAAGAGGCAGGCATCCCAACATCTACCACCAACTCTGGCACTAAATGATCAGAGGACTTGGGCCAATTAACACTTGCCTGGAGGCCCTGAGGCTCCTTCTCTCTAAATCAAAATGGTTCACTTACAGGTTTCCATATGCTTTTTCAATCATAACATTCTACAACTTTGGGATTATTTTCCTCTTCCTAAAGAAATTATGCTTAGAATTACATCTACATGAGGTTCTGTTCCTTGACCCTAAGAGCCAGGCAGAAGGCACTGAGTGAAAAAGAGGACGTGCTGGAATTCACAGAGGGTCATCCCCAAAGTAGAAAATCAGAAATTGACTAGATGTGTGTATCATACATATGCACACACAAGCATGCATCTTCTTGGCCAAAACACTTCTCAATCACTACATATTTGTTAACATTTATTAAGTGCCCATTAGACATGCTTCTGTTTAGCTAACTGCATGCGATCAGAAAATGTGATAAGGGCATGGTTGCGAACATGCACAGACATTGCACACTCTGATGCATACTCTCCCTCTTTGGGAAAACTGATATAACCTCTCTGAGCCGGTTTCCTCAGCTAGAAAATGGGAAAGAGAATACGTTGCTCATGGGATTCTTGTGAGACTCAAATAAGACAATCCACATTATGCAGACAGTAATTCCTATCATCACTATTATTTACCACTACTACTTCTATTAATATCCCATTAGGTTGCCATAAAAGTTTAAGAACACATATGAAGAATTTCGTGAAAAAAATAAATTAAAAAAAAAAAAAAAAAGCTTAGCGGCCCCAGTCAGTGAGCTACTGCCAAGGACTCAGCAGCCTCCTGCTTGAGCCCCCTCACTTTCCAACACTTCATCCTCCCCCAACTCCCCCCCCCAAACTTCTCCCACCACTGACTTCCGCAGGCCATTTCCACGGAGGAAAAGAAATCATATCATATGTCTGCTAGACAGAAACTCCAATCTTTCGACCCCTTTGCTCATGCAAGTAAGGGTGACCATCTGCTTCCTACTGGCACTGAGGATTGCATCCATATAAGAATTCAACAGAGAAACGTCAGGAAGACCCTTACCACTGTCCAAGGGATCACTGATGATTACGATGAAAAGAAACTAGTGAAGGCGTTTAAGAAAAAATTTGCCTGCAATGGTACTGTAATTGAGCACCTAGAATATGGAGAAGTAATTCAGCTACAGGGTGACCAGCACAAGAACACATGCCAGTTCCTGGTAGAGAGTGGACTGGCTAAAGACGACCAGATGAACGAAGTTTCATGGGCTTTAAGTGCTTTTGGCTCACTGAGGCTTAAGTGAGGATTTCCTTGCAATGAATACAATTTCCCTCCTGTCCCTTGTCACGAGTTTAAAAATCTCACAGCTTGTATAATGTAACCATTTGGGGTCCGCTTTTAACTTGGACTAGCGTAATTCCTTCATGCAATAAATGGAAAAGAGCCATGCGGTCTAGTCTTGAAGTCCCTCATTTAAACAGAGGCCAAGCAGCAGGCGCCTGGCAGAGTCTGGCCTGAAACCAAGCAGGAACGTGAGGTTTCAGTCCAGCCCAGGGCCCCAAGATCACAGAAGGCTATGTCTGGCCAGAAGATCCTCAGCTCTCCCTCCTCAGAGTTCCCTGTCCTAAGAGAATGCCACCACCTGAACAGCCCACGGTGAAGCTGAGAGGACAAGACCGGGTCAGACAGCGACCACAGCTGTACTGCTACAGGGAATCAGTGGTAGTCAAAGATCGATCCTTGGTGTCTCCAACCTGACCAGGTGGGCAGAGCTTAGAGCGGCCACGTTCCCTCTAGTGAGGCGTGACAGGACGTCTCCCTTGCCACCAAGGTCTTTTGGACCGAATGTATCCTAGCTAATCAATGTCCAAACACCGGAATGTGAGGCCAACCTTCTGAGTTAAACTTTTGACAAGGGAACAAACTTCAGACTGATGTGTCAGTCATGGAGCTAGCCGTAGGGCTTGCGACTTACTAGCGACAGCTGCCCAGTGCCATTTGAAGTAACTTACTCGTTTCTGGCTTATTTTTTTTCCTTCAGTTTTAATGTTATATAATGTATTTAAACCCTTATTTAAATAAAACTTGTTTTCAGAAAGGAAAAAAAAAAAAAGAATTTAACCCCAGTACCTGGTACACAGTAAAATCTAAGAAACATTGCCCATACTCTAATCTATTAGACTCATCTACATAGTATTATGTTATCGGATAAGCTTGTAGCATTTCTCCTTAGACCAATATCCTTGTTTTCCCCTCAAAGACAATTTCCAATGAAACAGTTCTAGCACTAGGCCCCTGCAGACACAAAACACAAATCCCCATCAAACTAATGCTTCTTGGTGGTAACAGGCTTGGTGAGAAGAACCAAGCAATACAGACTGACTTATGTTCCTCCTCTGAAAAGTGAGAAGGCCACAGCCAATGAGCTCAGTTATCCATCCAACTCTGGCTTGGCACAACCCTACCTGTCAATCATTCCCAAGGGCGGGCGGCACCCACAGCCCAGCATCCTCTCTCCTGCAAGTCTGAGTGATGACACCAATAACCAACCTGAAACTCAAAGGAACAGCTTCCATATACACCTGCAAGAACTTGTGGGAGATCATTACCAAAACTGGAGCTGAACCCATTTTCTGAGCTTGGCCAAATTTTGTTCATATTAAACAATGGATGGATGTTTCTGGGGATCAATTCACAGATGTAAGGGTTTCTCTGCTACGTCTTTAGTTTCCACTTAGAACAATATTCAGTAACAATCATTTGATTTCAGTCCTCTACTAATGAAATTCCTTGTTTGTTTTTCCTAAAAGTTCAAAGGGATTGGCATAGAAAGTTCTGCCACAATGGGTGACTGCTGCAAATTAAGATGTCCTAACCATTTACCCCATGTTTGAGGCAGTTCAATAAGCAGGTTCTTCCACATTAAACAAGTAAGCATGACTCGTTCCTTTGGCTCTAACTTGTGTAATTTATCTTTCTGGGAAAGGTGCACAAGACCTCAAAGAGTCATGTAAGGATTCATGTGAGAACTGAGAAAATACAGGACCGTAGTCACAGTCTGCTAATTTCTGCTGGTTTCTAAGAGGGTAAAGAAAAACGTACGTCATGGATTAAGGGGGCCCCAGGTCTTTCAATGGAATAAATTACCATGCCCCCAGGTAACAAGGCAGATGGTAGTTCACCATCTCCACTGGGGGCCCCTCTTTCCTGTAGACCCCCCCAGCCCGCAGTTCTGCTGCTTCCTAAAGGGCATTGCTGCTGACTCTAGACCTTTAAATAGAAGCATATTCTAGAACTATGGAGACAATGGCAAGACACTGGCCACCTCATGCCTGCCACTTGCTTACTCAGTGCCTGACAAGTGAGTCTCAAAAAAAAAAAAAAAAAAAAATCAACAGGCAAGAGAGGAGAAATGAAGAGGACACCAATGCTTTTTATCCCTATTATTTAGTTACCTTATTAGAGTTTTCCTAACTCCTCTGCACAAAGGGAAGGATAAGCTATAGAAAACTAAGTGGCTTTGTCATCAAAAGCCTTCTCCACACAGGCACACAAACACCTGTCAGTGCACAAGATGCCTCTTTATCAAGTCTTCATACCTACCAGGAGCCAAGTACACTCCGAGATTTCAGACTGTTTTCTTCCAATGTTTTGAAGTCCCTTTCAGTTCACATGAAGGCTAACGATTTCAAAAAGGTGGGGAAGGAAAGAGTTCCTAAAAAAACAAACAAACAAAAAAAAAAAAAAAAAACCCACAAGAAAGAAAAAGGAAAAGATACTGTGCCATGATTATGAAGTCCTAAAAGCCTTTTAGCTGACAGCATAGGCTTTGTTGAATAGCCTCGAAGAACCTCCACCAAAAGACACAAGACAGCAATAAAATAAAGGCAGAGCATCCACAGGTTAGCAACCCTAGCCTCCCAAATTCAGATTGTCCATTTTACAGCAAAAGTCCAATTTCTGCCCCAACTACCCTTTGGAACACCCAAGGTCCAGTGTGGCATTAGACAAGTGCAACCAACTGATCCATCATTTTCTGCCAACAGAGAAATTAGTTGGAACCAAGCTCTCAGCACAAACCTGCAGTTCAAACCAGAACTTCAAAAATAGCCCAAGCGCCTCCAAGCCTCCAAGTGCCCCATGCCCCAAATCCGTCCGTCCACTCATGATGCTCTGTCCTCAGTTTCTACACTGAGCGATGACTGTCACGCTAACCCAGTCTGCTTTTCCAAGAGCTTGCCCCAGGCAGCAGAGCTCAGACCGCTCACAGACACTTGGAACTCGGGCGTTCAGAGTGCTCACATGGGACAGCCCTGGCTTACGGAGCACTGTGGTCAGAGCTACACAAACCCTACCTGTTATCATTTCAGCAGCCAGTGCACTTCCTGCCATTCTGCCCTGACCAGCTCTAAGTAAACAGAGAGTGAGGACTGAGAAGAAGAAACCACAGCCAAGATTATACTGAGTAAGTTCACACATCTCCCGCACATCCCAACAGGAAAGCACGATTTCAACAGCACGTGCGGTATTTGGCCTGGGTGTGTGAAAGACCCGCCTCTGAGTGATGGAGCACTCACCCCGACTTCAGACATACCTTTTCTCTTAAACTATTACACTTGGAGAGCTTCAAGCTCCTGCTCCAGACCCATCCATCTAACAACAGAAAGCACTTCTCAAGCTCCCTTCTGACACAAGCCCATCATTCACCATTTGCTGGTATGCACGGTTTTTGCTGACAAGGCTCCATTACTAGAAAAAGCTCAGTAAGTAAAGCTGATTTGAAATAACTATATATTATAGGGAGGCTGGGTGAAGAAAACTGATTTGGAGTCTAGAAAATCATCATATAAAGAGGCTCTAGAAAGAACTGCTTAATTATTTAAATACTTCACTTCCTACAGACCATACATCATTTGATTTATCATCAGTGCTCAATATTTGGTAATTTACTGGGGTCATCTGACAAAACAACTCCAGATAGCAAGTACATATCAGACACTGTAATTCTTCAGTTGAAATGTCTACATATCCCTGATTAATGTTCAAATACTAAGCTAATGCAATCAGACTGAGGTGTGTGCCAATTCCAGCTCTCCAGTGAAGACGCAAAGCTGAGAGCACGCCAGGGGGGCACCCTGAAGAGCCCGTTGCCATGTGTTGTCCTCCGTTGTTGCAAGGTAGACTTATAACACGGTGGGATGGCCCCAACAAAGATGCCTGTCCATAAGTCAGTTGAACAGAGACCACTAGTCCCATGTGACTCACTGCCTGATTCAATTGCTGTAGCAAGTCAGGAGACCAAGACCTTAGGAGGAGGGTGTGCACCTTCTCCCCACATGCCAGGTTCATCCTGAGCCCAGCTCTGTTCGTGCTGTGCCACGACCAAAATGCATCATTATAGACTCCCCACCTCCTACTTGCTCTTCAAGATCCATCCCCTGCATAAAGCTTTTCTTTCTTAGCCCAGCTCAAAATGCTCTCTCCAGTCTTTCAACGCTTCCTTACCAGTGTTTTTTTTGGAGTCAAACTGTCTCCTCAATAAATTCAAGGAAGAATCTACATCTCGTTATCCTCTGGAGTTCTTTGCGTGATCATAAATAAATGCAACTCTAAGTTTCAGGCCATGGCAAGTCACATGGGTCAAAAATAAGGAATACAAGAAGCCTATATCAATTCATAAAGAAATCCAATCAATCGATTTCTAATTCTGTAACTTAAAAACAGAGATAGAACTTTTTGAAGTGCCTATTTACTAAACTTGATCATATGCTAGGTCACAAAAAGGACCTACAATTCCAAGAAACAGTACAGACCACATGACCACAATCCCTGATCACATTTCACAAAGATTTTAAAACCTTAAATTTTTATGACAAGAGAAACATCAAGATCCCAAAATATCTAGAAGGTAAAAATATAAGACATGGTGTATTAGAATCTATAGGACACGATTTATAAAGTGCTCAGAAAAAAATCTTACCTTTAAGCAGTACAGTTCCAAAGAGGATAAAGTGCTTATGTGTGCAGCCCAAATACAAAAACAAAATAAGCAGAAATATTGGTAGGTATACAGACAGTAGTAACAGGAAACAGTAGCACTAATAAATACAAGACTGTTAATGTAATAAGCTACCAAACCAATAATTAAGGGGAAGAAAATAGAAAGTATATAGTCAACACATAGATATGAGGGGCACGTGCCTAGGTGGCTCTCTTGGTTAAGTGTCTGCCTTCTGGTCATGTCATGATCAGGAACTTTGCTCAGTAGGGAGTTTGTTTCTCCCTCTGCCTGGCACTCCCTCTGCTTGTGTTTTTTTGCTTTTGCTCTCTCCCTCTGTGTCAAATAAAGAAAATCCTTTAAAAAAAAATGCATATGATGGCAGGTGGGTGCTCCCTGGCCCAATGTGCCCCATCACCACCTCCTTAAACCCCATGGGCACATGCGGTCCACATAAAGCACACCCCTTGGATGCCTAGCTGTGGTGACCAGGGGGGCTTAGGATTCTATGCCCCACAGGACTAAGCTATCAGAACGAGTTTTTGGCAGATTACCCCAAAGGACTGCACAGACAGGAGACTGATACACAATGCCAGCCCTAAGACCACTCTTTCAAGACTGGGAGAGATAGCTGTTTCACCTAGTACAAAGACACAAACATGGAGAGTCCAGTGCAATGAGGAAATAAAGGACAATGCTTAAAAGAATAAGAGAGAACCCAGGTTGGGGGGGTGGAGGTAATTAACTAAAGGTAATTTACCTGATGAAGAGTAATTTACCTGATAAAGAGTTTAAAACAATGGTCCTCAAGATACTCACCTATCTCAGGAGAAGAATGAATAGAGAGACATGAACAAAGAGAAACTAAGTATCAAACAGAAGTCCTAGTGCTAAATGACATAACAATTGAACTGAAAAATACACTAGAGGCGTTCAACAACAGACTAGGTGAGAAAGAAGAAAGAATCAGTGACCTGGAAGAAAGGGCAGTGGCACTCACCCAAAGAGTAGCAAAAGGAAAAAAGAATTTTAAAAAGGGAAGGAAAAAGATGAATAGAGAGAGGGAGGCAAACCATAAGAGACACTTAACTACAGGAAATGAACTAAGAATTACTGGAGGGGACGTAGGTGGGAGGTTAGGGTAATCGGGTGATGATCATTAAGGAAGGCACTTGATGTAATGAGCACTCAGTGTCATATGCAACTGATGAATCATTAAATTCCACCCCTGAATCTAATAAAAATAAAAATAAATAAATAAAAATATCTTAAAAGACCTGTGGGACAACATCAAGGGGACAATATTTGCATGATAGGGAAATAAGATGGACAGAAATAGGGGTAAAAAAAACCTACTACAAGAAATAATAGGCCAAAATTTTCCCTAATCTGAGGAAAGAAATAGACATTCAGATCCAGGAAGCCCATAAAGTTCCAAATAAGATGAACCCCAAGAGATCCACACCAAGACCCATTAAAATGTCAAAAGGTAAAGAAAACCTTAAAAGCAGCTAAAGAAAACAACTTGTTCTGTACGAGGGAACCCAAAAAAGACAATCACATTTTTCAAAAGAAACTTTGCAAGCCAGAAGGGAGTGGTTGAATGGAAAGACTTCCAACCAATAATACTGTACCCAGCAAGGTTATCATTCAAAATTAGAGAGATAAAGAGTCTTCGAGCTACGCAAAAAAAAAATTCACAGCCTCCTGTGTGGCTCAATTGGTTGAACATCTGCCTTCAGCCCAAGTCATGATCCCAGGGTCCTGGGATCTAGTCCCCCATCAAGCTCCCTGCTCAGTGAGGAGCCTGCATCTCCCCCTCTGCCTGCATCTCCCCCTGATTGCGCTGTCAAATAAAATTTTTAAAAATAAATAAAAAATAAAAATAAATTCATCATCACTCACTGGCCTTATAAGAAATGTTAAAGAGGCTTCTCTAAGCTGAAAATCAAGGACACTAATTACTAATAAAACATATGAAAGTAAACATTTCACCAGGCAAGGCAATGATATAGTCAAAGTAGTAGACAATAAAAGCTAGCATCAAGATTAAAAGACAAACAAGTAAAAAATTAAAAGAAAAACTTTAGTTTGATTAAAAGACTAACAAAGGATACACAAAATAAAAAGGTATAAAATGACATCCAAACAAACATGGTGCAGGGGGAGGAAGAGTCAAAATGCAGAGTTTCAGAATGCATTCAATTTTAAGTTGTTCTTGACTTTAGAGATGAATAGATAGAGCCCACTATATGCAAGCCTCACAGGCAAAAACCTATGGTAGATACATAAAAGATGAGAATGACTCTAAATAGGACATTATAGAAAGGCATCAAACCACAGGGGAAGAGAACAGGAAAAGAAAGGAACAGAGAAGAATACATAAGAGCCAGACAACAATTTACTAAAGGGCAATAAACACATACCTATCATGGGTGCGTGGGTGGCTTAGTAGGTTAAGCCTCTGCCTTTGGATCAGGTCATGACCTTAGGGTCCTGGGATTGAGCCCTGTGTCAGCCTCTCTGCTCGGCAGGGAGCCTGCTTCCCCCACTCTCTCTGCCTGCTGCTCTGCCTACTTGTGACCTCTCTCTCTGTTCAATAAATAAAATTTTTTAAAAAACCACATACCTATCTATAATTATTTTAAATGTAAATGGATTAAATTCTCCAGTCAAAAGATAAAGAATGGTTGAATGGATTACAAAAATTAAAACCCATCTATATGCTGTCTACAAGAGACTCACCTCAGATGTAAGGACACACACAGAATGAAAGTGAAGCAATGAACAAAGATGTTTACTGCAAATGGAAACTAAAAGAAAGCTGGAGTACCTATACTTATACCAGACAAAATGGAATTTAAAACAAATAAAACACAAAGATAGACACTGCATAATGATTAAGATGTCAATCCAGCAAGAACACATACCATTTTAAGTATTTATGCACCCCAACATAGGAGCACCTAAATATATAAAGCAAATATTAACAGATCTAAAGGGTAAAATCAACAGCAATACAATAGGAGATAATATCACACTTACATAAAAGAGAAATCATTCAATCAGTAAAGAAACATCAACACATTAGATCAGATGGATTTAATAGATATATACAGAACATTCCACTCAAAAGAATACACATTCTTTTCAAGTGTGCAGAGAATAGGACATATGTTAAACAACAAAACAAATCTCAGGGGCGCCTGGGTGGCTCAGTGGGTTAAAGCCTCTGTCTTCGGCTCAGGTCATGATCCCAGAGTCCTGGGATGGAGCCCCGCTTCGGGCTCTCTGCTCAGCAGGGAGCCTGCTTCCTCCTCTCTCTCTGCCTGCCTCTCTGCCTACTTGTGATCTCTGTCTGTCAAATAAATAAATAAAATCTCAAAAAAAAAAAAACAAATCTCAATAAATTTACAGTTGAAATCATATCAAGTAGCTTTTCAAACTGCAATGGTATGAAACTGGAAATCACATGTAAAAGAAAGAGAGTGAGAGAGAGAGAGAAAGGAAGGAAGGAAACAAAAACTTTGAGGAAAGAAAACCACAATATGTGGAGATTAAATAAAATACTGCTGAATAACCAATGAGTTGAAGAAATCAAAGGAGCAATGAAAAGTACCTTCAGACAAATGAAAATATCACATACCAAAATCTGTGGCATGCAGCAAAAGCAGTTCTAAGAGGGAAGTTCACAATACATACATATCTCACTAAACAAGCAAAATCTCAAACATCTACGTATACCTAAATGAACTAGAAAAAGAAGAACAAAGCAAGCCCAAAGTTATTGGAGGGAAAAAATAAAAGACTCAAACTAAATAAATAAATAAATAAATCAGAACTAAGAGCTGGTTCTTCGGAAAGATAAACAAATTGATACATCTTTGCCTAGACTCACTAAGAAAAAGAGAGGGTTTAAATAAATAAAATCAGAATAAAAGAGAATGATACAACTGTTACCAAAGAAATACTAACAATCATAAGCGACTAGTATGAATAATACACCAACAAATGTGACAACCTAGAAGAAATGGATAAATTTGTAGAAACATACAATGTTCCAAGACCATATCAAGAAGAAATAGAAAATCAATAGATTGATTATTAGCAAGGAAGACTGAATCAGTAATCCAAAACCTCCAAAAAAAAAAAAACAAAAAAAAAACAAAGTCCAGAACCAAACAGCTTCTCTGGTGAATGCTACCAAACATTCAAGATTTAATACCTACCCTTCTCAAACTCTTCCAAAAAGACTAAGGCAGATGGAATGCTTCCAGATTCATTTTATGAAACCAGCATTACCTGGATACCAAAACCAGACAAGAATATGATAGAAAAAGAAAATTATAGGCCAATATTCCTGATGAACAAGCATAGATTGAAAAATCTTCAACAAAATATTTGCAAACTGAATTCAACAATATAGTGAAAAGATCATGTACCATGATCAAGTGGGATTTATTCCAAGGTATGCAAAGATTGTTGATTGGCCAATCAATGTGATATACCATGTTAGCAGAAGGGGAAAAAATCATGACCATTCCAACAGATGCAGAAAAGCATTTGACAAAACTCAGGATCCATTTATGATAAAAACTCAAAGCTGGCACAGGGAAAATGTGCCTCAACATGATAAAGACCATAGATGACAAGTCCACAGTTAACATCATATTCAATGGTTAAAGGCCGAAAGCTTTTCCCCTAAGATCAGGAATCAGATAAGGAAGCTCACTCCCGCTGCTTTTATTCAACACAGTATTGGAAATCCTAGCCAGAGAAATCAGCCAAGAAATAAAAGGCATCCCAATTATAAAAAAAAAGTTAAAAACTCACTTTATTTGTGGGCATTTTATCCATATATAGAAAACTCTTAAAAGTCCACAAAAAATGTTAGAATAAGTCAATTTTGTAAAGTTGCATACAAAATCAGTGTATAAAACAGATTTTTGTATGCCAACTGTCATAAATTAACAATCCCACTCATAATTGCATCTAAAAACAAAAACAAAACGAAAAAAAAACCCTAGGAATACATTAACCAAGAATGTGAAAGACTATGCACTACATGGCATTGATGGTTGTGGAAAGATAGTCCATGTTCATGGATCGGATGAATACTTTTAAAATAGCCATACTATCCAAATTAATCAGAATCAAAGCTATCCCTACCAGAATTTCAATGGCATTTTTTACACAATGCAACAAATAATTCTAAAATTTATACGGAACCACAAAAGACTCCAAATAGCAAAAACAATTGAGGAGAAAAAAAAAAAACCACACACAGCTGGAGGCATTATACCCCATGGTTTCTAACCATACTACGAAGCTACAATAATCCCAAAAGTATGGCAATGGCATAAATACAGACACATTGATCAATGGAACCAAATAGAGAGCAGAAATAAACCCATGCATATATTGTCAATAAATGTATGACAAAGGAGCCAAGAACAGACAATGAGAAAAGAGCAGTCTCTTCAATAAATGGTGCTGGGGAAACTGGGCAGCCACCCACAACAACATGAAACTCAACCACTACCTTTTACCATAAACAAAAATTAACTGAATTCAAAATTGATTAAAGACCTGCATGTAAGAACATAAAAATCCTTGAGGAAAACATAGGTGGTAAGCTCCCTGACATTGCTCTTGCCAATTTTTTTTTATCTGACTCCAATGGCAACAAAAGCAAAACTAACCAAATGAGACTACATTGACCTAAAAAGTTTCTGCAAAGCTACTACAAACCAACAAAAGAAGGTGGCAACCTACTAAATGGGAGAAGATATTTTCAAATGATATATTCAATAGGGTATTAATATCTAAACTATATAAAGAACTCCTACAACTCCTTAACCAAACAAAAAAAAGTCCAATTTGAAAAATGGGCACAGTATCTAAATAGACAGTCTTTCAGAAGTCATACAGATGGCCACCAGATACACAAATAGTCCTTAATATTACTAATCATCAGGGAAATGCAAACCCAAACCACAATGAGGTATCACCTCACACCTGTCAGAATGGCTAATTATCAAAAAGACAAATCATAAGTGTCAGCAAGGATCTAAAAAGAAAAAAAAAAAAAACCCTCATGCACTGCTGGTGGAAATGTAAATTGGGACAGCCACTATGGAAAATAGTATCGAGATGCCTCAAAAACCCAAAGACACAACTACCATATGATCCAACAATTCCACCTCTAGGTATTTATCAAACAAAACAACACTAAATCAAAAAGATATATCTACCCCTATGTTTGTTGCAGCATTATTTACAATAGCCAAGAATGGAAACAACTATAGTATCCATTAGTGGATGAATGGATAAAGATTTGCTAGTTATATACAATGGAATACTACTTAGCAATAAAAAAAAAGAATGAAATCTAACCATTTCCAACAACACAGGTGAACCCTAAGGGCATATTGCTAAATTAAATACATCAGACAGAAAGAGGCAAACACTGTATTTCATTAATACCTGGAATCTAAAACAAAACAAAACAAAACAAAACTCATAGATGCAGAGAACAAATTGAGGTTGCCAGAGGGGAAGGGAGTTGGGAAGTGGGCAAATGGGAGTAAGATAAAAACTTCTAGCCATATAGTAAGTCATGAGAATTTAATGTACAACATGGTGACTATAGTCAGTAATGTTTTATTGCATATTATGTAACTTTATATGGTGAGGGGGGAAACCAGGCAGTATAGACAAATATTGAACTTTCATGTTACACTTCAGAAATGAATAATGTGACATGTCAAGTCTACCTCAGTGAAACAATACAAAAGAATATGTGTGTGTATCCAGATGCCAAATAAAAGACACAGAAGCAATAATTTTGCTCAATTTTTTTTAAGATTTTTATTTATTTATTTGACAGAGATCACAAGTAGGCAGAGAGGTAGGCAGAGAGGAAGGAAGGGAAGCAGGCTCCCCACTGAGCAGAGAGCCTGACCTAGGGCTCGATTCCAGGACCCTAGGATCATGACCTGAGCTGAAGACAGAGGCTTTAACCTACTGAGCCACCCAGGTGCCCCAATTTTGTTCAATTTTAATACACTTGAAATCATGGATAAACTGGTATTCATTCTCTAGAATAAATATAAGCTATCAGAACTGGGGCACGTGGGTGGTTCAGTCAATTAAGCAGCCAACTCTAGATTTCAGCTCAGGTCATGATCTCAGGATTATGGGATCAACCCCTACATCAGGCTCCATGCTCCGTGCAGAGTCAGCTTGGCATTGTCTCTCTCCCTTTACCCTCCCCCCAAACCTTGGCCCCCAAGTGCTCCCATGCACTCTCTACCAAAATAAATAAATAAATAAATAAAGTAAAAAATAAAATCTTTTAAAAATAAGTTATCAAAACTGAGTCCAGAAAATATTGAATATCTAGATAGACCAAGTATTATAAAAGATATGGATAAAGTTATCAGAAATAATAAGTCCCAAATGTTTTACAGTAAACTTATCTATTCCTTCAAGAAATAAATAAATACAATGCTATTTGAACTGTTTGTTCCAGAACAGAGAAAAATATCCTAAATTGTTTTCATAAATAAGTATAACACTGTATTAGCCTGCTCAGACTGTCATAACAAGATACCACTGACTGGGTGTCTTATAAAACATTTATTTTCTCTTAGTTCTGGAGACTGGAAGTCCATGATCAAGGTACCATCAAGGTTAGTGTCTGGTAAGGGCACACTTCCTGGCTTGTAGACAGCTGCCTTTTTGCAATGTTCTCAAGTAGTCTTTTCTCCGTACAAACCTTTCCCTAATGTTTCTTTCTCTTAAGGACCCTAGTCCTTTGATATTGTTAACCCACCCTTATGACCTCATTTAACCTTCACTAACTCTCTAGAGGCCTTATGCCTAATAGGGTCACATGGAGTTTAGGGTTTCAATATATAAATTTTGGAGATACACAATTTGGTCATAACCAATGAGATTAATAAGTGCCTCAGTATTAAGGAATCTAGAATAGTCTGTCCTATTAGTCAATACAAAGGGAGGAGGAGACAACATGCTCATCTCCAAAGATCCTGAAAAACCATTAATATTAAAATACAGCATCAGCTACTCCTGTTTTAAAAAACGAATGAGGGCACCTGGGTGGTTTAGTCAGTTAAGCGTCTGCCTTCGGGTCAAGTCATGATCCCAGGGTCCTGGGATGGAGCCCTGCTCCCTGCTCAGTGGGGAGTCTGCTTCTCCTGCTCTCTTTGCCCTTTCCCCTGCTCGCTTTCTCTCACTCTCTAAAATAAATAAAATCTTGGGGTGCCTGGGTGGCTCAGTGAGTTAAGCCTCTGTCTTTGGCTCAGGTCATGATCTCAGGGTCCTGGGATCGAGTGCCGCATCCCACATCGGGCTCTCTGCTCAGCAGGGAGCCTGCTTCCTCCTCTCTCTCTGCCTGCCTCTCTGCCTATTTGTGATCTCTCTGTCAAATAAATAATAAATAAAAATCTTTTAAATAAATAAAATCTTTTAAAAATTAACTTAAAAAGTAATAACATGCTAAGAACTCTCCAAGATGTTGATTTTAATTTCTTTGGCTATCTGTAAGCGGAATTATTGGAGCAGATGATAGTTCTATTTTTATTTTTTTTTAAAGATTTTATTTACTTATTTGACAGATAGAGATCACAAGTAGGCAGAGAGGCAGGCAGAGAGAGAGAGGAGGAAGCAGGCTCCTCGCTGAGCAGAGAGCCCGATGTGGGGCTCGATCCCAGGACCCTGGGATCATGACCCGAGCCGAAGGCAGAGGCTTTAACCCACTGAGCCACCCAGGCGCCCCGATAGTTCTATTTTTAATCTTTTGAGGAACCTCCATGGTGTTTTCCATAGTGGCTGCACCAATCTACCTTCCCACCAACAGTGCACAAGGTTTCTCTCTTCTCCACAACCTGGCCAACACTTATCTTCTTTAATTGATAACAGGTATTTTAACATGTCTGAGGTACAGCAAAGTGCTTATGGTTAACAATGCTGTACTATATACTTAAGAACACTTACCGTGGGGTGCCTGGGTGGCACAGTGGGTTAAGCCTCTGCCTTCGGCTCGGGTCATGATCTCAGGGTCCTGGGATGGAGCCCGACATTGGGCTCTCTGCTCAGCAGGGAGCCGGCTCCCCACCCCCTCCTCTGCCTGCCTCTCTGCCTACTTGTGATCTCTCTCTCTCTCTCTCTCTCTCTCAAATAAATAAATAAATAATCTTAAAAAAAAAAAAAAACTTAACGTAAAATTTTGCCAAGAGGGTAAATCTTACGACACAACCACACATGTACCAATAATAACAAAGAAGATGGGAAGAAACTTTTGGAAGTGCTAACTTTTTATGGCATGGGTTAATGGCATAGGCTGTAGTGATTGTTTCATTGATGTACACTTATCTCCAAACTCACTGTATGCACTCAGTATGTACAGGTTTTTGTAGGTCTGTTCATACTTCAAGAGTTTAAACAGCACTAAAACTACACTGCTTAAAAAATACATTCTTTTTAAAAATCCTCTCAGTACTAGCCAATGCAATTATGGAAGGAAAAGAAGCATTAATAAGAAAGAAAAGTTTTTTCTCCCCATATGATACAACTGTGTGCCAAAACCCAATAGAATTAACTGAACAACTTTTAGAAAAGAGATATTAATAAGGTGACTTATTATAAAATTAACATTTAAAAACCAATAGTTTTACTCTTTACTATTTCATTTTTCATTCCATTTCATTCGATTAACTACAACTTACAAGCCCTTTTATTTTTGCAAAGCATTTCTCACCATCCTATGAAGTAGATATTAATCAACCTCATTTTACAGGTGCAGAAAATAAAGCCCAAGAAGGTTAAATCACTTTTCATGGTCACAGAGCTAGTAAACAGCAGTGTCTGTTCTCCGCCTCCAAGCCCTGCATTCATTCCCCATAACAAGATGCACCCCCCACCCCCGCCGCAACCCCCACCCGTAAGACAGATATTAAGTTCTGTGGGTGTTTTTTTTCAACTCCACCAAAATTAACTCTTAAATCAACAGCAGATCTTAAAAGCCTAGATCTGTTTTTAAAGTAGAAATTATCTATGAAAATGAACCTATTTGTTACTGGGGTTGAGAGATTCATGTTACTTGTAGCAACATAGATAAATAATTTTTAACTAGGTGAGGTCAACATGGTCATTTTCACTTTAAGATTGCAGAAGGAGCATTTCCACCCCCCTCCGACAATTCACACTTTAACCTCTTAACACAAACCAATGTTTTATCAAAATTTCTTTTTAAATTATAGAACACACACATTTCTAAAAGCTGCCATTTTGTTTCAAGTTGGCAAAGTATTATAATTAAATGCAAAATGTAGCCTGATACCTCTGGCACTACGCCAAGTTGGCCAGAAGCAGTAAGCTCCTAAGGTTATCATGAAAGATAAAGACACACCACCTAATTGAGTTGAAACACATACTTTACTCACTTAACAAATGTGTTGCACACCCACCATGCGTCAGACACTGTGCAGGGAAATACATGCACCATACCAAACCCAAAACTCGCCCTCAACACAACTTAGTATTTACTTAGAAAACAGAAATCACACACACACACACACACACACACACACACACACAGAGCTCTGACCGCTCTATTTTATCAGCCATCCATCATCGAGATAATTCTGTCCAACAAACTAGAACTCATTCTCGCACATCTGCCAATGAGCTCCAAGTTGGCTGGGCTGGACTCCAGGTTGCAGACTGCAGAGAGGATGGAGGTCCACTCAAGTTCACTGTGAGGCCAGGCTCAGAATGGACAACAGCAGGAGCTCTAGAGGGGCCGACAGAATGGGCACACTCTCGTTTCCACCTATGTTCCTGGCCGGACCAAGTCATGGGGCTGTACCCAACATCAATGGGTCGGGGGAATACACTCTGGTAAAGGAATTACAGAACCACACAGCAAAGGGCACGGATATAGGGGGGGAAGAATGGGGGACAGGACCTAAACAGCCACAGCCGTGAGAGCAAGACCAGTGATGCTGTGAGAACACGCAGACAGAGCTGACCAGGTGACAGAGGTCTGTCAAGCCTTCCCTGAGAGAGTGAAGCTCAAAGTAAAATCTGAGAGACCAAGAGAAATGAAGTCAGTGAAAGGGGAGGTAAAAGACTTCCAAGCAAAGAAAACAGCACGTACAAAGTCCCAATGGCCAAAGGAGACATGACCAGCTCAAAACGTTTAAGGAAGACCTATGGCTGGGCAGAGAGAGGACATGGCACACAGTGAGGACAGAGAGCATGTCAGGAGACTCGGGCTCCAGGAATGGGTCTTTATCATAATGGCATAAAGCAGGGGCGCCTGGGTGGCTCAGTGGGTTAAAGCCTCTGCCTTCAGCTCAGGTCATGATCACAGGGTTCTGGGATCGAGCCCCGCATCGGGCTCTCTGCTCAGCAGGGAGCCTGCTTCCCCCTCTCTCTCTGCTTCCCTCTCTGCCTACTCATCATCTCTGTCAAATAAATAAATAAAATATTTTTAAAAAATAATAATAATGGCATAAAGCCACTGAATGATGCTAAGCAAAGAAGGACTTAGATTTGCCTCTTCCTAAGATCACTCTCTGCAGAAGAGAGAATATCCTGGTGGACCATTCAGGAGGCTACAACAAAAGTCCAGATAAGAGATGGTCATGGCTTGAACTGAACAGGTTTTGATGGAGCATGAAGTGTTAAAGAGACATCATATGGACAGAGAAGCCCACCGTGCTGTCAAATCATTCCTGCCACGGTCACTACTTTCCTATGCTAGACCCAATGGCTATTCCAAGACCTCATCCTATTTTTCTGCCTGCATTCTTACCCCACTGACCATTCCCCACCTCTTTAAATTATTCTCCTTCCTCAGTTTCTGACAAACTACCACCTATCTCCTGGCTTTTCTCCACTGTCTTTGCTCATCCTCCGTTCATTCTTTAAGTACTGAAATATGTCCTACAATCTTTCATGACCCTAAACTTCCCTCCCTCAATTCCAAGCAAATTCATCCACTCTCATGTCCTAAATACCTCATTATGTTGATCTTCCCATTGTGGGCCTCCAGCCCAGACTTTGTTCTCAACCCCAGATCTGTATATCTAGCTGCCTCCTGGACATTTCCACTTGGGTGCTCCCATAGGCATCTCATACTCAATGTGTCCTCAATTCACCCCCCATCTCTTCCACCCTGAAATCCTATTCCTCCCCAGCTTCCCCAACTCCTAGAAAGCCACCACCATCCATCCAATTATTCCAATATTAAACCCTAGAGGCAGTTACAATTCCTCCCATGCCTCACCCTTCCACATCCACTCAACACAAATACTGGTACAACTGCCTCCCAAAATGATGCTTAGATTTATCTACTTGCCTTTCATGCTACCACTGCTCCAATGCAGGCCCCCCATGTCCGATCTGGAGGACTCGTAACTGATTCCCTAAATTGCACGCCCAGCCCACCCTCCATGACAACAGAAGAGATCTAAAATACAAACATGGAAGACATACAAATGGCTAACAGACACATGAAAAAACGTTCATCATCATGAGCCATCAGGGAAATTGAAGTCAAAACCACATTGAGATCACCTTACACCAGTTAGAATGGCCAAAATTAGAAGGACTGGAAACAACAAGTGTTGGGAGAGGTTGTGGAGAAAGGGGAACCCTTTTACACTGTTGGTGGGAATACAAGTTGGTGCAGCCACTTTGGAAAACTGTGGAGATTCCTTAAGAAATTGAAAATAGAGCTTCACTATGACCCTGCAATTGCACTACTGGGTATTTACCCCAAAGATACAGATGTAGTAAAAAGAAGGGTGATCTGTACCCCAATGTTCATAGCAGCAATGGTCACAGTCGCCAAACTGTGGAAAGAACCAAGATGCCCTTCAACAGATGAATGGATAAAGAAAATACAGTACATATATACGATGGAATATTACACAGCCATGAGAAAGGATGAATATCCAACTTCTGTATCAACATGGACAGGACTAGAAGAGATTATGCTGAGTGAAATAAGTCAAACAGAGAAAGTCAATTATCATATGGTTTCACTTAATTGTGGAGCACAAGGAATAACATGGAGGACATTAGGAGAAGGAAAGGAAAAGTGAATTGGGAGAAATCGGAGGAGGAGACAAAGCATGAGACACTGTGGACTCTGAGAAAAACTGAGCGTTTTGGAGGGGAGGAGGATAGGGGGATGGGTGAGCCTGGTGGTGGGTATTAAGGAGGGCACGTATTGCATGGAGCACTGGGTGTTATACATAAACAATGAATCTTGGAACACTGAAAAAAATAAAGATGTTAAAATAAAATAAAAATAAATAAAATAAAATATAAACATGACCTTGCCACTCTCCTGCCTAAAACCATTCAGTGGTAGCCCCTTACCCTCAGAATAAAGTTCAACTTTTTTTTTGGGGGGGGGTATGAAAGAGAGGAGTGCACAGAGGTAGAACAGGAGGGAGAAGCAGACTCCCCACTGAGCAGAGCACCCAATGTGGGGCTCGATCCCAGGACCCTGAGATCATGTACTGAGCTGAAGGCAGACGCTTAACTGACTGAGCCACCCAGGTGCCCCTAAAGTTCAACTTCTTAACAGGGTTTATAGACTGTTTGGTACTCCGACCCCTGCCTTCCTTATGTGCCTTGAATATATTCATCCTCTCTGGAATCCAGATTGTCCGTCGTTTCCCTCTGCCTGAAATACTCTTCAGCCCCCAACAGCACCTTACATGGCTATTTTTCCAACTAAAATATAAATTTCCTAAGGACAAAGACTCTATTATTTTTTTAAAAGATTTTATTTATTTATTTGTCAGAGAGAGAGAGAGCGCAAGTGAAGAGAGCGAGCACAGGCAGACAGAGTGGCAGGCAGAGGGAGAAGCAGGCTCCCTGCCAGCAAGGAGCCTGATGTGGGACTCGATCCCAGGACGCTGGGATCATGACCTGAGCCAAAGGCAGCCGCTTAACCAACTGAGCCACCCAGGCGTCCCACAAAGACTCTATTCTTTCATTTATTGTTAACTGCCAGCCATCAGTACAGGAACTACCCCCTTAACACACAATGTTCCTGTAAAGTGAAAGGGTGATCCTTCAAGTACATCTAGAGGACCCCCTCCTTCAAGCTGCCTTTCCTGACACCTTTCCATCCTCCTAAGGTTGGGTGTACCTTTTAGGTGTTTTCAGAGCAGCGTAAGTTTCCCCATGATGGCATCATCTATTCATTTAGCCACACTCTCTAACTCTTGCCTCAGTTACCATGTAAGCTCCATGAAGGTAAGAACTCTCTCTGTTGCAGGAAGAAGCCTTGGGAGCTACAGTGAACCAGAAGCAGCATTGCCCTGAAGGAGGTCCTGAAGACAAATGAAGCCAAGAAAGCAGCTGAGGGCAAAGGTCCAAATAAAGTAAACCATGTATGGGAATGCAGAGGACAAATGGGGGGGGGGGGTGGTTTGAGGTCATTGAAGGGGGAATGAAAACATGTGAATGAGACTAAAGTCAGTCACTGAGGCCAGAGAGCCCCCGGACTGGTTACACAGTGATACCCTCCTTTTATGCAGAAATTCACACAGGTGAGACAGTCTCTCCACACCTTTTAAAAATACACCAATCTCCACTGAAATCCCTTCCACATTAATGAAGAGATAGTCTTTTGGACATTTTTACCCATTGCCAATTTGTTGCAAGGGGCCGGACTACATTTAAATAAAACCTGAGGGGTACGTTAATGCCTTTTATAATGGGCAGGATTTCATCAGAGTCAGTCAACTCCTTTCCAAGTTATTAAAGAACAGCCTTTTAAATGCAAAATGCTAAGTACTTAAAGCAGAAACCTCCCTTAATTCGGTCAATTAAATACAGGAAAGGTGCTAAGGGGACAAAGCAAATCGACTCTAGAGGCAAACCCAAGCAAATTCAAACATTAAGCCTGAAGAAGTTAAAGGATTAGAGATTCTCTGTTGACAGGCAAAAATATGGCTTCACTGGATCTTCCATCTCTTGGTTATTAACAGCCGACAATGCCACATCAGTCACCAAGCCTGAACCAAGGACCTTTCGCCTGAGGTTAGGTTTCTAAAGCACCCACTCAGCACATTCAGATGCTTAAATATGATGTTCCCTTCGCTATTTTTCTCCACCTGACCCAGAGCAGGTTGTAATGTGGGGAAGGAGCTGCCCTCTCCCAGGGCGAAGGCAGGCAGCACGGAAGGGGGACAGGCTACACCGAGGCTGAAAGATCTGCTCTCCGGGCCTCCCGCCCTTCAGAGCAATGGTCTAAACGTCAAAAGGGTGACAATCCACTCAATCCATTTCTTAAGTGGGGCAGAGTTCAAAAAATAGGAAACGGGGAAAAGGGGAAAACAGAGAAGGGGAAAGGAAGACCCGGGGTAGGCCAAGGACACAGTGGTAGTGGCACTGATCCAGCTGGCCTCTGGTAAGAGGACAGGGGTGTCTCTTCCACAGCAGCTGAAAGGGGCCATCGGGGATAAGCAATGAGAAAAAGAATAGTAGGGACGCCTGGGTGGCTCAGGTGGTTAAGCGGCTGCCTTCGGCTCAGGTCATGATCCCAGCGTCCAGGGATTGAGTCCCACATCGTCCCACATCGGGCTCCTTGCTCGGCAGGGAGCCTGCTTCTCCCTCTGCCTCTGTCTGCCTGTGCTCCCTCTCTCGCTCTCTCTGACAAATAAATAAATAAAATCTTTAAAAAAAAAAAAAAAAGAAAGAAAAAGAGTAGTAATGACCATAGATATGACAAAGGGGCCTGCCCGACAGGCTGTTGAAGCCCCTAATTCTTGCAAATGAGCAGCAGACTCTGGATGACACAAGTCCCTCCTCATGAATTATACAGGGGCCACGCATAGTATGTTCTGGGCACTGCTTCATAGGAAGGGACCGTTCGTGGTGGGGACAGCAAGTCCTCAGTAGTCATACAGGCCCTGTATCCCTAAAAGGTGGAAGCAGAAATCCAGCCTTCGTGCCAGCAGCTGCATGTGGGGACTTGGTTTAAGTGGGAGGCCCCCAGGAACACAAGACAGCTGGGCAATCATACGGAGAGTGGGGAGAACTTCATGGAAACAGGACATTTACATTACGAGCCTGGAACATGTAGACGCCCGACAGGGGCAAGTGCAATCCTAGGGGAAGCCTATGATGGTCAAAATTGCATCCCTCAAACACCAGATGTTAAAATCCTAATCACCAATATGTCAGAATGGGACAGTATTTGGAGATGGGGTCTTTCAAGCGGTAATTAAGTTAAAATGACGTCATTAGAGTAGGCCCTGACCCTCCATGATGTGTGTCCCTAGAAGAAGAGATTGGGCTACAGGCATGCACAGAGGGAAGACGATGTGAAGACCCAAAGAGATGAAGGTCTTCTACAAGCCAAGACCCAAGGCCTCAGAAGAAACCAACCCTGGGGACACCCTGACCTTGAAATTCCAGCCTCCAGAACTTCAAGAAAAGTTCTGCCAAGCTCCTTGGACCATGGTGTTTTGTTATAGTAGTCCTGCCAAACTAATACAAGAGGACAACAAAAATAAAGACGAAGAGCTGGGAAAACACAAGACACACTGACTCTGGTCGTTTGGCCAAAGCTTAGGAAAAGAGGGATTAAACCAGAAAATTCCCCTAGAGGCTAGGAGTCTGGCCTGGATTTCAAACAGGGGAGCCACTTGGATCGGACAATTCCTGCTCCGTTAGCAGGGTTTGGAGGAGAGAAGAGATTTGGGCAGGGACAGCAACTGAGGTACTTACTTTAGCAATTCTTGAGGGTATGAGAACATGAACTTACACTTGAACCTGCATTATCGGGAAGATGGCAATACCAACAACTGAGATAAAGGAGACAAGAACAAATGTGAGGAGGAAGTGAAACCCCGCCTTGAACACGCTGAGTTTGCACATATTTAGGGGAGGAAAGCAGGGCAGAACCCACCTCCTCTCCTCACCAGGAGCTGATGAAACCACACCCCTAGTTGAGCTTGGGGCCACACATGTGCAAATGCATACTCCCATTTGGGACCCCTTGTTTACAAGCAGTGATTTCTTTTTCAATTATCCTAATACACGACGCCACAACAAACCAGCTTAACCCTAACACAACAGTCTTGAAACAGAAGCCCAAGAGGTAGGAACAAAAGTTGAATGACCCCACTTCACATTCAGATCCCTGGTTACTCTCAAAAGGCTCAGCACCCCACTTCAGTTGCGATGGGCCAGATTCAAAACTCTCCAGTAAAGCTGTAGGAACCTTCTAATGTTTGCAAATTGGGAAAGTTCAAGAAAGAGTCAACCATGTGGGGGGCGGGTGGGGGGCGCATTGCGGATTGGGTACCGAGGGCGGCTCTTAGAATGTTGTGGTCTTGGACCACTTAGGAAAAACATAATCAGAAATCACTTTCAGCACCCACGACTTCTTTAGAAGGAGAAAAACATTAAAAAGCACTGCCTATTGGAAAAGAAAGTTGTGTAAGTCATTTTATTTCATGCCCCATCATTTACTCAGCACAGGCTTCCATGACACCTCCTGATTAGGTTTAATTTTAAGCCAGCAAGCACACCACATACCCTATTGTCAGAGAAAGTTCCATTTCTCTCCCAGCCTGATGGGTGACTATTGTAATGTAAAACCCTTGGATTTAAATAACACAAGCGGATTCTATTATGAGAAGAAAGGTTTATGTTTTGGAGTCTTTTTCCTTCAAAGGAGCCCAGATACCAAACCGTGAATTACCTGAAACAATGGGCTCCCAAGATCAGCACGTCCTCCTTTCTTTAGGAAAAAGACTACTTGCCTGAGGACCAAGACTCCGTGATCCAATTATCTCTCAGAAACAGTCCCAGGCTCTCAAAGTTAACACTGGTTAGGAAAGCCGGAGAAGGGCAGAGACTTGGCTTACCCCTGAGTGGCCCCTGATTCCTCCACTGTGACATCCTCACCCGGGCTCTGGGGTCCACCCCTTCCCCCACGGCCTTGGCTCCCACAGACTGAACTGATGACCCAAAATCCATGTTAATCTCTAGGGAGAGATTCCCAAGAGGGCTCAAGGCTCACAGGAGGGTCATTTCCCCAGGAAACACAGGAAGGAAGCAATTAAGGCCAGACGGAGAACACCTAAGAGTTACAGTCTCCTAGAAGTCTCCTAGGCCTTCAGACACTCTCAGATACCCAACCAAGAGCTACCCACACACCTGCCATGAGGTCTGGTTCTGTGGACCCCACTGACAACAATGGGACTTTTCTTGATGTCCCTGAACAACGTAGTTCCTTAAGAGACATTTCTGAATAGAACTATGGGCCAGGTGCTGTGCTAGAGATAAAAGAACTAGTTTCCATCCTCTGAATGAGCCCATGTCTGGTCTCCAATAGCTCCACAAAGGAACATTTGTCCTGCAGCGTGTTACACACCGCCAAGTGTTAAGGCAGGACCTAAGATCAGGAATGATTTCCTGTAGGAGGTGACCCTGTGCAAATCTTGAGGATTGTGCCTCAAGACAGGTTTACCAAAGGAACTGAATACTGCATCGCACACACCCATACATATACAAGAGTCTTACAATCCAACTGATCAGACAACCCCCCAAGGAATGGGACACAATACAAAATGAAATAGCATCACCATGAGGATCTCAGGTTATGTCCTCCACTGAGTACCCTCCAGAAATTTCTAAGACCAGCTGCTCTTGTGCCTCAGCCACCTGAAAGAGGGGTCCATAGTACCAAGTCTGTCCTGTACCCAAGCCAGGCTGGCTTAAACAACAAAAGCACTCACTGCCATACTCCTCTTAATAAGAGGTCATCCTGCCCCCAGTTTTTCCTGCTTTAATCATGGGAATCCTCGATTTCAAAGGAATTCCAGGTAATGAAACTTCAAACCATCCAGAAGGAATGGCAGGGCAGTGGGTGGAACAGCATATTCAACTGCACACTCTAAATTCTATTGCATGGAACCCAATGGCATAGAGACGTCTCCAATGAGGTCCCCGGGCCTACTGAATCTGAAACTAAGTAAGGTAGAGTCCAATAATTTGCATTTCTAACAAACTCCAAAGCTAAGCTGATGGTCTTGGATCCCAGGTTGAGAAACACTGCTCTAGGGGAACATTTCCTTGGTCACGGGGCTGGAAGATCATGACAACACCGAAGAGGAAAAATCTGTGTCCTAAGATGGCTGACCAAGCCAGCAAGGAAGTCCCAGTCCCTGTCTCAGGGCTCTTCTGGTTCTTCTCCATGCTCTGCTTCCTCCTCACACCAGAAGTGCCAAGTATGCAGAAGTAGAAGTGTATAAATTACACGCCCCCCCCACTTGCTTGTGCTCAGGGCTCAGACCGTTGGAGATCATTCTCCTCTGAGCCCCCTGGTGTTAAATAAACCTCCTCCTAGCCTCCAAGATCTCTGAGTGCCTCCTGGTTCTTCCATCAGGCGATCCAGTCTAGGTTCTGCAACAACATGATCACAACAGGGTCTGCTAATACTGACCAAGCACTTATCCAAAGTCAGAAACTACACCCAACAACTTACAAGAATCATCTCATTTAATCCTCTGAACCAGCATTCACAGAAGAGGAATCTGAGCTGCAAAATGTTCAAGAGCTTATCTGCTGTCACAGCAGTGAGCAGGAGAGCTGAGATTTGAACCCAGCTTCTCTGCAGGGTCCTAACAACTTCACCTCCCAGTTCCCAGTGCAGCTCACTGACCTTTGCCTGGCGATTCCAATGCCAGACTACCGTGAATGGGTTTCGAGACACCCTGACATGAGGAAAACGTTCGCCTTTGAAACTCAGCATTACCCAATGCAGTCTGAGTAACACTCATTATCATCTCTTTGTAGAAAACCCATCTCTAGGATTCCTTGAGCTCGCCCCCCGCCCCCAGCGCTTCCTCCTCCCATCACACAGCACTTACAGCTCCTGCAGGCGGACTCCCCAGCTCTATCATAGAAACCTCGGCTGGCCCCAGCAAAAAAGCTTCAGGTTTGGGGCACACTCCTGGTCTGACTCCCACTTGGGTACACATCCCTGGTTTCCCCCATCTTGCCATACACTCCTAGGCTCACCCCCACTTCAGCGGGCACCCATGGTAAGGCCCCTTGTTGTATACGCCTCTCATTGGGCCCCTACTCTGGTTTACATTCAGTCTCCTACCTCTAGCCAAGAATGAGGCAGCAGCAAGGGCAAAGACCTCCATAGCTTCCAAAGCTTCCCAAACAGATTGTTGGGTCCATCAGGGAGGGAAGACAGGGGAACAACCCCTAGAACTGCTGCACAGACCAAACCGCATGCTGGGTAACCCTGACCTAACACACAAAGAAAGGTAAGGGGGACCAACATGCACCCCACCCTGCCAGCCCTTCACTCCCCAGCTCAGAACCTGCGCTCTCAGATCTGGCCACACCCACACTCCCACAGGCTGTTAGGATCTCAGCAAGAGAGGGGAACTGGGACAGAGACAAGGAACAGATGTGGGGCTTCGCTCTCGCTCAGGGCAGAAAGCAGCTTCACGATGTTTTTCCCTCCTCTCCACCTCTTGTCAATTCCCAACCCCTGCCAAACTGCAGAGATCACTGTTTGAAATTAGAAGTGCACGCCACATGCACAACTGACTAGGTTTTTCCCTCCTGATTCAGCGGTGCACAGGAGGAATTTTCTCCCCCACAAAGGAAACCATCCAGCAATTCAACTCGACAAGCATTTAGTGGGTACCTACCATGCGTCTTGCGTTGACACGGGTCACTTAGGGGAAGTTAAACAGTCCCTGTCATTTGGGAGTTCTGCCACTTCCATGGTCCTCATTTTCTCTCGCCCTGCCTGGGATAACCTTCGTCCCTCCTCGCTGTGAAGTGCGGATAATAAATCTCACCTCAAACGGTTGATATGAAGATTCAACAGGACAAGAGTGAAAGAGTGGTGGGAAGAGGAACATGAGACAGCTTTGCCTCTTACCCAGCTTTGAGGACTCAGGAGTTTGTGTGATGGTATATAATTTGGCGTCAGGTTGAAAAGTGTAGGGTGTCAGGGAGTCTGGGGCAAGGAAAAGTCAGCTTTGGTAGGGGGACTGCCTGCAGGCTATATATGTTGGACTGAGGTCTCGGCGCTGGACAGAGCTGGGTACAGAAGATTTGAGGGAGGAGCCCGAGAGCACTCTAGGTCAGAAGAATGGATCCTGGCCTACAGTGGCCAGGATGATGGGAGAGGAGGGACCAGCCTGGCAAGATGGTTTTGGCTCCCCTTGGGTCCGGGGGGGGGGGGGGATGTCAGGGATCTCTGGAAAGGCCCAGGAAGGAAGTCTGGCTTCAGTCAGAAGCCAAAGGGTCAAGGACAAGACAAATTGTTTCCATGAATCTTCGCTGATGGAGTGCGACAAGCTCCCCCAAACAACCTGGAGACCCGCACAAGGTTCCATCTGTGCTGGCCCAATGGCTCCTTTTGGGGAACGGCGGGGGGGAAGGGGGCAGTCTCAGTACTCTCCACTCAATTTCCAACATCAAAGAAATTAGAAATAAACATTCAATACTTCAGGGACTGGTTTACATTAGAGGAAATCAGCATGGGGAGAAAAATCATGTAGTCATTTAAAAAGATTATCATGAATACTGTAGAAACACAGAAAAATGCTTCTGACATGTTAAGTGAAAAACAGCAGAACCCAAAGCATTATGTGCACCATTGCCAAGAGCACGGTGCAGCAGAGGGAGCACAGGCCCAGGAAGAACCAAGTTCTGACGCTGACTGCAGCTTGGGAGCTGGGAGACCGTAAGTGGGTTTCACCTCTATTCCCTTGAGGATAAGGACTTTACTGGGTTGCTAAGGGTTTCCAATTGCGTGACACAGTGCAAAGCTCAAGTCCCCCACTCCCACAGTGTATGCAGAGTGAGCCATAGTTCTTTGGATGAAATTAGGTTTCTCAAAAAAAAAAAATGTTTTAGGGGCGCCTGGGTGGTTCAGTGGGTTAAGCCTCCGCCTTCAGCTCAGGACATGATCTCAGGGTCCTGGGATCAAGCCCCACATTGGGTTCTCTGCTCGGCAGAGAGCCTGCTTCCCCCTCTCTCTCTGCCTCTCTGCCTACTTGATCTCTCTCTCTCTCTCTCAAATAAATAAATAAAATCTTTTTTAAAAAGTGTTTTGTTTTGTTTTAAAAAACAAAGGGTGAGCTTCTTAAAGGCAGGGGCTAGGTCTTGCTTACTGCTGTGTCCCCAGACCTCAATAAGAGCCGGATGAAGGTGATAGGATGGTGGGTGGTTTATTACGACCACCATATGCAGATGTTAAAAAGGCAGTTAGGAAAGGTTGCTTTCCTTACTTTTAGAGATAAATGCTTATCTCTAGCAAATACCAAGAACTTGACCATGATCAGGCCATTTCTGGTCCATGAAGAAAACATTACTGCTCAAGGCAGAGAGCACCAGAGCAAGCATCTGCAAGCTCACAAACCAGTGAGCATAAGCAGAAGACCAGCAGCATCTTTGCACCATAGATATGTGTGGGTTCGGGCTGGTGACTGAAGAGGGAAGGCCCAAAGCTTCAAAGATCTCCCAGGACTAGCCTGAATCCTTCTGGAATGTGGAAAACCAAGACAGAGCCTGGCCCTAACTGGCCAGCACTAAGGCCTGAAGACTTCCCACCCATCACTAGGCAGTAACTAGCCCTTCCCCTGGGGAAAGAGTCCCCAGCATCATATACTCTGAGCACATGACTGTTCAAATGGACCATCCATAGGGCTGCTCAGACTGAGAGCCCTACAAGGATGACCCACCCCATAGAAAGGCTCCTCTGAGCCACAAAAGCCATTCCAGCACAGGGAAGGAACAGCACCATCCACACTACAGCTGGCCTAACCAACCACCTGCTATATACACACACACACACACACACACACACACACACACTGCCATCTCCGAAGGACACTCTGAAGTCCCACTTTCTAATGGCTGAAACTCCTTCAAAAGCATTTCTGCCCTGCTTTAGATTCTGATCTTCCCTGAAATGCAAATACACGCAAGCGGAAGCCATTCTGTCAACTTCATGTGAATATGAAAGCCCCCCCCCCCCCAGCTAGTAGTCAGACTATTCTTGAAGGGGGAAGAAAGGGAGAATGCATTACTGAAGGGGAGAAGTGCAGTGAAGAACCAGGAATATGGGGCCAGTAAAGACAGGCCTTCTGGATTCTGCCATGTTGCTGGGATCAGGGTTGCTACTCTGCAGGTGATGGACCACAGGACCCAGCACGCAACCAAGATGAGCGAACTCCCTGGAGAGCAACCTTCTCGGAGGCTGACAGTGCCATTATCATGAAAGGTACCCCCGACCCCCACCAAGCTCCAGGTTCTTCCTCTGGACAGGCTGATGACAAGCCCACCACTCCCCCGCACATCGTTGCTTCGCCATTTCAAGCACCACAAAACCTCACTCCCCTCATCCCATCACCTACCTCTTGAACACACAGGGGTGGCCCACCCCCCAACACACACATGCACGTGACCACACACACACACCCCTTAACCAACAGGAACCTAAAAGCAAGATGCAATCGAAGTCAGCCAAGAGGCTGAAGGGGAGGGAGACAGGGGCAACAGGGCAGCACGTTCTGGGCTCAGGCACTGTGCACCCCTTTACAGCAAGGCCCTAGAAGCTGCCAAGGCCTATTGGTTGGGTTGGGGGTGGGGAGCAGTTAAGGCAAATAATTGAAGGCATTTCAATTGATGGCGCTCCCCCGGTGACTCGCTGTTTCTTTATTGCAACACGCTCTCTATAAAAGCCGTTTTCCTCTCCCAGGATCTGCTTGGGCAACATGTGATGTCATCATAAATCATCTTTTTTTTTTTTTCCCTTTAAAATGTCAGCAGATTTCTTGGAGTTTCTAAAAAGCCAAGAGAGCCAGCACCATCTCCCAGTTTTGGCAGAGAAACCCATTTTCTTTCCCAAGACGTCTGTCTTCACTTTTTCCCCTTGCTTTCCCATAGGAGTCCTGCAGAGATAAAGCCTTGCAGAGTACAGAAAGTCACAGAAATCATTTATGAAAAAGCCTTCCTTTCTACTCTTTCCAAATGCAGGCTCTTTCTCTTGCTCCCTTTTTTCCTCTCGTCCTATTTTGGTGCACTTCCAGAGGAAGTGAATGTATAGCGAGCACTTCTAAACAAGGTCTAATACAATCCATGCCTCCCAGACACGGATGCCATTAATCAGAACGAAGGCTTTGTGTGAGAGAGACCACAGGCTGGATGGGTGCCATGGACCAATAATGCAGACAGGTCCCTATCTACCCACCCCACCCCTTGTTGGGGCTTGGCATTCATCTTTCCTTACCCTACCCCCTCCCAAACCCTGTGCCCAACATTCCCCCCAATGACCTTCTGCAAAAATCTTCTACCACCGGAGGAAAAAACCCTCCTTTCATTTCAAGTTCAATGGACCAAGAAGAAATAATCGTCACTTTAACTGCAGAACCTCCAAAGCAAAAAGAACATCCAACCTGACTCAAAGCCACGGAACTCCTAGGGCCATGGCAGTGCCGAGTCTAGTACTGGTGGAGCTGTGGGTCTCATCACACTGGGTGTCTCTTGAGCAGATCTACTTTCTGGAAGACATCCTCCAGAAAGAGCTCTGTAGATAGAGACCACAGCTCCCCTATCACCTGCATGCAATGCTCATACCGTGATGAAGATGGGGCTGGATTCCTTAAGGTCCTTCTTTTACATTCTTGGGCCATAGCCAACAGACTTACTCCCTACCCACACTAGAATCCAAACAACTAAAGACAACCAGAGCAAAGGAACTCCTGGGGGGGAGGGGGGAGGTTGGGGGGCCGGCGGGGGGGGAACACACCTATATTAATTCCTTTGGGGCTATTATGAATGCTCCTAAGCACCCTTCCACCCCTCCCTAAAAGCAAATCCTCATGTCTAGTTTAAAATGCCTGATATCCTACCATTAGTGCTTGATTAATTAGACTTAATCACTGCTTGGGGATTCTTACTGCTATCAGTTATCCGTACATAATTATGAGTATCTGTTATGTCTTAGTAAGGACACAAGGGGAGAATGGAGGTAACATAGGACAGTAAGGCATCAGAGAGCAGGTAAAGAACTTGCTACCTTGATAGGTGGCAGAGGGCCACTGGTCCCCACAGTTTAACCATATACAAGTGTAAGGTCCTCCAGAAACCCATCAAACATACGTGATGGAGTGGCCACACCCTTTGTTTCCCCTCTCCTCTTTGATCCCAATTCCTTGTCATAAATAAGACAAAAGGCAGGGGACATTTAGGAGGGAAGAGGAAGGAAAAACAAGACGCACAGAGGGCTGAGATCTTTGCTTTTTCCCTCATGTAGCTCAAGCACCTAAGAAAGGTCCAGACACGAACCCTCACTATGTTTGCCGAGTAAAGCAGAGGCTACGAGGATGTCAAATGCCACCCCGGTCAAGAAACAGCAGGAGGGGAAGTCACCCCACCAGGGTGAGCTGAGCTGTAGCTCCAAAGGTTTCACCCTTCCCCACCACTGCTCACAACTGGCCTGTCAGACAAGAGTCTGTCCTCATCCTCCCAAATGGCTCATCTGCCTCACTTGTTCAGATTCAGCTCAGACTTGCTATCACTCAGGAAAGCTTTCTCACCAGCCCCAGGGTGGGTCAACCACCCCTCCCCCACATCATCAGGACCCTATCAATTCCCTGGGTTGTAGTCACCAATCCCTATATCTATCTCCTCCACAGAGGGGTTAGTCCTCTTGGGTATTTTTAATGCCTACCCTTCCTATCCTGCTGATAGCAAGCATTCAGTAACTGTTGAATCAACTGAGCCATTGAAAGAAAAAGCCACCACAAATTAAACCTAATTGTTTAACTTTGGGTTAGTTTTTTTTGTTTGGGGTTTTTGGGAGTTTTGTTTTGTTTTGTTTTTTGTTTTGTTTTGTTTTTTGCTTTGTTTTCCATTTCAGAAGAGGTTTTTCCAGAGAGCTCTCTGCCAGGTTTCCCAAATGCTGAAAAAAGAGAGAGAAAGAACGAACCCAGGGAGAGGGGATGGTTTAGAATGGGAGAGGTCCATGTCAAATATGAGAAAAGTTATTAATTCAGGAGTGTTCCCTTTCTGTGATGAAGGAATTTTCTGGAATCGGTCTACAAGGCTAGACCACACCACCTGAGATGGAAAATACAGGAAAGGGGGTAGGACACCGCCTCACTTACCCAAGGCAGTCCAAGCCCCCTCATCTTCAGGAGGGAAGGAACTACAGACTATCAGTCCTTGATGCCTCCACAGCTGCCCAGGGTAGTTTAGGGGGGCTTCAGCCGATGAGAAGGACATTGGCCACAGGGACATACTAATGACTGCAGAAAAGCGGAGGGTCAAAGCCAAACCACAGCTCCCACAGCACCATGAAAAGGCAGGGAGCTTTTGCATCTCCACCCCTCCCCCCAGTTCCACCCCCACTCCCTCCCCCTCCATCTGGCACATGGTGGTGCTCTCCCTTGTGAACTGCAGAGTCTTCAAGATTTTCTAACTTTTGATCTTTATAAAATGACAATTGCAGAGAGCAATTGATCTTATCACCCAAAGACAAAGGTCCCATGGAGGCTTCACCCGCAGATCCAAACTAACCCCCTGCAACCCTGCCCCTAGAACTGCTGGTGCCTTCACTGCACACTCAGAGCAAACTGGAGATGGGAGGGGATTAAAAACCTCCCCCATATAAAGCTAAAGACACAAGGCAACAGCCCCCCAAATCCTCTCCTGTCGAATGCCTTATTACTACCTTTTGCAATCTCGCAGCCTCGCTTCTGGAAAGTTTCAAAGTCACCACCAACCAACCCTTTCCAATGCACAATGGCATTTAATAATTGCTTACGGTTCTTGCCTGGGAAGCCAGGCAAGCACCCACAATTCATTACACGTGTGACCTTTCAAGCCCTCAGCCCCCAAATGATTTTCACTCACTTTAATCTGACTCCGATTCAAAACAGATCTGCTGTCAGCAGCCTGAATTCTGTAGCCCCGTAGATGGGCAGTGCCTACGGCTAATCTTTTAGTGCCTTAATCATAAAATGCAGCACTTCCCCAGCTGTTTTCACCCAAACAGCCAGAAAAGGGGCTGAGCAGGGTGTGAAAAATGAATTATGAACTCCAAAGTAGTATTTCATTAAGCAGGACTGAACGCTAAAACTTTAACTGTGCTCTCAGCAATCGAAAGGTCATTTTATAAGAAAAAAAAAATCAAAACTTGGAAAAGTTTGAAGACTGTACAGTTCACAGGGGAGCTCACTACCATGTGCCAGATGGACAGGGGAGGGGAGGAGACACAAAAGCAGCGGTCTGCAGAAAACGTTTTCTTAAACCACGGCCACTTCAGGTTTTTGCAACGTGATGCTGAGCACATTCAACAGGTTTACAAATGCACCGCATTAGCCTAAATTTAGTGGGTGTTAATTGGAATCAGAGCTACAGTCGTTACCACCGACATGTTTCTAAATACTACCCAGTAAATTTTTGTCTGTTTCAAATTCCCTCTGACAGCTGGCAGTGAAAACCCACAAGCAGGCACCTAAAAAAGGTCTCACGTATGTAGCCTCCTAGTAGGTGCACAAAAGGACATCTGTGTGTGGATCTGGCCTATGTCTGTACACACAGACACGTGTATGGGTAAACACGCGATGGAGGCACATGGCTTGCCCATTTTTAGAAGGCAGACATGTGCAAGGGCACACACACATTCTCAGTCCTCCCGCACCTTCCTTCTTACTGATGCACCTCCACAGAAAGCAAAAAGGGCCTCTCTCTGTGTGGCAAAAACATTCTAGTTTATACTGAAAGGGGTTTATGGTGCAACATATGTGCCTTTTTCAGATGGGCTTTTCCCCTCCTTTCTCCCTGGCTTGCTTCACTCCCTTTCAGGTAAGCCTTGTTTCAATTTTTAAAACAATATTAAAATTTCCTCCAGAACAGAGCATTTAAGGGTCAGCCAGGAAAAGATCTGCTGTACATAGAATCCGAAAGGAAGGAGGAAAGGGCCTAGGCGAAGGAGAGAAAAGTCTGGAAAAAGAACCATCAGCTTGCTTGAGTTCTCTCAGAAAAATACCACTTTTATCGTCCTAATCACTCACTAGTTCATTAGCTTTCGTGGAAAGAAAAGAGTTGGCTTTGTGTCCTGCCTGAGTCATGAATCTAGCTCAAGGAAGAAAAAGGTAGCTGTCTGGCCTCGAGGTCCCACATATTTTGCTCCTCCCCATCCTCCGATGATAATTTGGGGACTTCTCCACATCCCCATAGTGTTGTCACCCTGCTGGGGTCTAGTCCAATGGAAAATAAACACTAGAGTCAGCTTCTACAGCAGTGAGCCAGGAGGAAGCTTAAAGGCAAAATGTTTACCAAAGACTAATGACACCAAAGGACAATGTTTTGGCCCCAGCAGTAGATCCTCATGCAGTCCACCTCCCTCCCATCCCCCCACCCCCACCCACATATACCCCGTTGATCTCATTATTCAAGTTAGTATCAGCTAAGGAGCCCTCATGCTCTTTCCAACTCCCAACACACACACACACACACACACACACACACACACAC